>OY986046.1:22784533-23209533 GCA_963920215.1 Nineta flava | reverse complement strand
AGAGAGTACTAATAATGTAGCCACCATTAGTCTGTATCAAATGTAAGTAGTTAGTTCACTCTTTTTGTTAGTTTTGATATTGTTTTTTCACAGGCTAAAAATAATGTTTTCCAATAAATCCGGAAGTTTCAGAATTTTTTACAGTTTAGAACGCGAGATAATAACAAAGGTATCATTCTCTCTCACTCTCTCTCATTAGAAGCATGTAAAACTTCATGGCCGCCTAACTATTATCTGTTGTATTAAAAGAATACTCGACACAATTTAAAAAAAAAGTAGGATTGTAAAGATAAATATTTATTAAAATAAAATTTTTTTTAAAAATGACGTTTTACCGTTTTGTTTTCGAAATATAATAGTTTTAAAATTTTTGTTCTATCAAAATAACATTAATTTTTCTTGTATACTGATTATACAAGACCATAATAGAACTACCTTAACTCAATTTCTGACCTCAGGATATATAAAAGCAGAGCCATGCCAGTTCAATTTTTTTCTTTGGATTGATAATCCAACTGCAAAGTTATTCTTCAAAGAATTTCCGCGTAGTGTATAGCGTAGATTTCCGATATAGCGTAGAGTATTCAGACTGAAGGAACTGCCAATTGTAGCCATTGTATATAACAAACTGCATATGAAAGTCTCAACATAGACAAACATGCCTACCTATATTTTTAACCCGACTTCTTGTTTGTCACCTCAAAACTCCGTCATTTATGAACCGATTTTGAATTTTATTTTTTTTATTTTAAAGGGTTTGGTTTCCCATTGGTCCCATTGTCACCAAATCACATTCTGATGAAGGGATCCATGGAAAATCAAGGAAAATCCTCAATTTATATGTGATAAGCGATTTCTGGGAAATTTTTGTTTGTTTAGAAAGTCGGTGTCAGCATAGAGAAATTCACATAAAATTTGCACACCGCCTCCAAAAATAAAAATAATTGTACATATTGTAACGGTTGAAATGAGTTCAACCTTCGATGAGAATCTTTTTATTTATTTATTTTCTTTTTCGATTCGATGTGGATTCGACGCGACTGGTCGCTGGTGCTACCTGAAGGACACCGAGGCCAGAAAACGAAACAGATGGCTTCGAAATCCAATGTCACTGTCGACATTGATAATTATAATTATTTGTATTTATTTATTTTATTTTTTTAAGTTCGCACGCATTAAATAATTACCGATCTCGCTCAATCATCGACATGGAGGTTGGAATGGTGTACGAGGAGCCGACTATTTGTATGGAGGTGGGTAACATCCACTACCGTTCGTCGACTGTTTACTGTATTTTAAGGCTAAATTTAACAGGCCTGTATTATGAACTGGTTGAAAACGTAGTGACGTTAAAATAAAGTTCGAGTGTACAATTGTTTTGGACTAGTTGCGTTTGCGATGAACAATTAGAAAAAAAAATGTTTATAAACGATATGCAAGTTTATATTTCTGTAATACGATGGATGAAAAGGATAATGAATTATTAACATTGGAAATAGTACGTCGTTGTGTTGAGTTGTTGGATCGAAATGTTGGAGGTGTACGTGAGTTCGATATTTGAAGAATATTTTACGATACTTGAAAAAGCATACTTTATTGGATGAATTAATGATGGGTGGTGAAAAACAAAATAGCATCATCTACATTACCAAGTTAGCAAATCAAGTGAATATTGTAAAATGTTAATAGTTCAAAAGCCAACCCTGGTGCTCAGATTTAAACTTGCAGTGACGAAATTGTTAAGGAATTTAAAAAATGTGAAAAAAAACAGTGTTGTTTATGTGTTGTTTTGTTTGTTTTCTTGTGACGGACTTTGCGAGGGACAAGAGACTCTGATTTCGAAAGCCGTACGATTCGTATCGTAACTGTTAAATTGTTGATACTGCATTTTGTTTTAAACTGCGAAACTATTTTTGTTGAACATTATTATTATTTTTTTTTAAATTTTAATCGTGATTTTTGGATTAATACGAGCGAGGTTTGGTTGTAAATTTTTTGCGTGTGAGCGTGTTTATGTGAAATATTTGTTTTAAATCGTATTGCGAAGTAAATTTCTTTTTTTTTCGAATTGTATTTTTTTTTATTGTTTAATTTCATTATTATTTTTTGTTGTTTTAATCGATTTACGTAAACACGTTCGGGTACTGTATTGACTAAATTTTTTTGTCATTTCGATAGTTTTTTTTTTATTGTTAAATTCGAGTTTCATTTTATTTTGTTGTTAAATATTTGATTTTTTTTTGTTATCGTGAATAAATAATTTATTTTTTTTTGTTTCGTAATTTTGTTTATTTGTTTACTTATAATCAGACGAGTGTCCACCTTTTTGACCTGCCACCCAGAGCAAGGGTTGACGAGCTGCCGTGTCATAATCGTGAGTGGTACTCTATAAAAACCTGGCGCCCAACATAATTTTTGTTTTTTTGTTGTTTCGAATTGGTGCTACAATTTGTCGGCTAGCCATCACCTTGTTGATTCCAAGGTGGTGAAACTACCGTCACAAATTTTGGCGCCCAACGTGGGGCAAACAAAGGACGAAATTGGACACGAATCATCGTCTGATTCGAAACGCGATTCGAAATATTTCCGTTGTTGTAATTTACGTATTGTTCAAACGTGTATTTTGTTTTTGTTTTTTGTTGTTGCTTATTTTGTTGGTCGTGACAAATACATTTAAAAAAAAAAAATGGGTGACGAACGGGAATGTGAGGTTCCAACTCTTACGGTGCCGGAAGATAGTCCTTTTTCATGGATTGATGTCCTGACTACAATGCAGATCCAGAGATTCCTGATGACCCTAAACGCTAATGCTACAGGGTCATCCGGAGTTCTGCGGGATCGTTTATACCGTGTTATTAGACGCAAAAACGACCCGAGTATTGCGTGGACGAATGACGATCAGCCGCTGCCAGACCGTGAGCTGGTTCGCGAAGAAAATCGACTGAGTGTAAGCGTGGCGAGCTCAGCGCCATTGAGTAGTCAAATTAGCACCGCGACAACGACAATGACCACGACTGAGACGGGTACTACCTCGACCACGTGTTTGTTGGCCGTGGACACGGATAGTCCGATTACGGTTACAGGGCTTCCATCGGGCCAAAAGAGGCCAATTCCAACCCCACGAACCCGCTTTTTGAATCATGTTAATTTTTCACCACGAGATCGTTCGGAATCGCCTCGAATTGACGAGCTGTTCAGACTGGTCCGGGACTGTACAGACCGTATTGAACAGCTGTATATAATGGTTCGGGACTTGCACAGTCCATGTTGTTGTAAACAGCCGCGTACGACCATGATGTCGGATGAAAGGGTTATACCCGAGTCGAAGGAGACGAGTCCGTTTAATGTCGCTGCCGCTGAGACCAGTGGAGACGAGGTGTCACCGTCTTCACGATCGCCGAAACGCTCGAGAAGGGGCAAAAGACGGTCCAAAAGGACTAATGTTGCTGGACCCACTGGACCTGCACCAGTGACCCCTACGTCGCTAGTACGATGGCCGTCGCGGCCATCACCACGATTACCTGCCGTGCAGTTACCACGAGTCGCTGCTGTGATGATATCGCCACGACAGGGCGGCCCGAAAACGCGTTTCGGGAAGCCACGATCGTTTTCGATCGCAATGGAACGAAGAGGGCGTTGTTTTAACTGTAAAACGCTTGGTCATGGCCATCACGAGTGTACCATTGCGAGACGTACCGGGTTTTGTTGGACATGTGGAACTGAGACCACGCCAACGCCTGGCTGCCCGAATTGCGAACGATGGACTAAATTTCGAAGACGACGACCGGGAGATTAAACTCCCTAAATATTCGAAACGTTTGTTTGTTTGTTTGTTTATTGTTGTTTCGTTAGTTCGACCTAGAGAATAACTCTAAGGAATTCGCTAAGTTGACGTTACGTAGCTCCTACGTAACTATTTTGTGTTGTGTATCGTAATGTATGTACGTGTGGTTGGGTTTTGTTTTGGATGTCGATCTAGTGGGGTAAGTATACGTTTTTTTTGTTTCAGTTTTTTTTTGCTAAAAACTGCCTCATTAGTAGTTGGTTTTGGTGGCGGGTACCTTAGGGTGTCAATAAATAGTAGATGTGATCGTCCATGGTACCAACGCACAAAATACGACCAACTAAGCTCCCAGTCGACGTCTGGGGGGAGGTTTTGTAACGGTTGAAATGAGTTCAACCTTCGATGAGAATCTTTTTATTTATTTATTTTCTTTTTCGATTCGATGTGGATTCGACGCGACTGGTCGCTGGTGCTACCTGAAGGACACCGAGGCCAGAAAACGAAACAGATGGCTTCGAAATCCAATGTCACTGTCGACATTGATAATTATAATTATTTGTATTTATTTATTTTATTTTTTTAAGTTCGCACGCATTAAATAATTACCGATCTCGCTCAATCATCGACATGGAGGTTGGAATGGTGTACGAGGAGCCGACTATTTGTATGGAGGTGGGTAACATCCACTACCGTTCGTCGACTGTTTACTGTATTTTAAGGCTAAATTTAACAGGCCTGTATTATGAACTGGTTGAAAACGTAGTGACGTTAAAATAAAGTTCGAGTGTACAATTGTTTTGGACTAGTTGCGTTTGCGATGAACAATTAGAAAAAAAAATGTTTATAAACGATATGCAAGTTTATATTTCTGTAATACGATGGATGAAAAGGATAATGAATTATTAACATTGGAAATAGTACGTCGTTGTGTTGAGTTGTTGGATCGAAATGTTGGAGGTGTACGTGAGTTCGATATTTGAAGAATATTTTACGATACTTGAAAAAGCATACTTTATTGGATGAATTAATGATGGGTGGTGAAAAACAAAATAGCATCATCTACATTACCAAGTTAGCAAATCAAGTGAATATTGTAAAATGTTAATAGTTCAAAAGCCAACCCTGGTGCTCAGATTTAAACTTGCAGTGACGAAATTGTTAAGGAATTTAAAAAATGTGAAAAAAAACAGTGTTGTTTATGTGTTGTTTTGTTTGTTTTCTTGTGACGGACTTTGCGAGGGACAAGAGACTCTGATTTCGAAAGCCGTACGATTCGTATCGTAACTGTTAAATTGTTGATACTGCATTTTGTTTTAAACTGCGAAACTATTTTTGTTGAACATTATTATTATTTTTTTTTTAATTTTAATCGTGATTTTTGGATTAATACGAGCGAGGTTTGGTTGTAAATTTTTTGCGTGTGAGCGTGTTTATGTGAAATATTTGTTTTAAATCGTATTGCGAAGTAAATTTCTTTTTTTTTCGAATTGTATTTTTTTTTATTGTTTAATTTCATTATTATTTTTTGTTGTTTTAATCGATTTACGTAAACACGTTCGGGTACTGTGTTGACTAAATTTTTTTGTCATTTCGATAGTTTTTTTTTTATTGTTAAATTCGAGTTTCATTTTATTTTGTTGTTAAATATTTGATTTTTTTTTGTTATCGTGAATAAATAATTTATTTTTTTTTGTTTCGTAATTTTGTTTATTTGTTTACTTATAATCAGACGAGTGTCCACCTTTTTGACCTGCCACCCAGAGCAAGGGTTGACGAGCTGCCGTGTCATAATCGTGAGTGGTACTCTATAAAAACCTGGCGCCCAACATAATTTTTGTTTTTTTGTTGTTTCGAATTGGTGCTACAATTTGTCGGCTAGCCATCACCTTGTTGATTCCAAGGTGGTGAAACTACCGTCACAATATATATTTAAAAATTTTTGCTTAGGTGAACTAAAATTGACACAAGAATATGCAATTATTCTTTTACTTTTTAGTGCATTTTTGGTTTTAGAATATTTGATTTTTGAAGTCGGGTTTCCATTTTGTCAAAATTTTTTATATAAACACAATCGTTGCTAATGATGTATATCATATGTAGTTATACTCTGTATGTATATTATATGAGTCTTATAAGTTTAGTCCCGATCTTTTAACAGTTAAAAATTTTAATACAGGTCAATTGACGTATGTTCGTTTGTTCTTCCGCCCGTCTTTCCGTTAGCACGATATCTCAAAAAAGGATGACGAGCTGAAATTTTGATTTAGAGCTGAAAAGTGACTCTTTTAATTTTAAAGTGGGATATCACAGAAAAACTTCTAACTAATAAAAACCTCGTTGGAAATTTTGAAAGAATTAAATAATCGGAACAAATGAAAAAAGTAAAATACAGTTCTCGCACTGATAATGAGCACTCAATATATACAGGATATTTAAACAATTAACTCAGTTACATTTTCACTTGTTTTCTATAATAATTGACTTGATTTCTATAACGTGAAAGTTCCTAAACATAAACTCTCAGAAGCACAAATCTAAACTTCTTACACATTCTAACGAGAAATTTATCTTATTTGCTGTGTAATTGAATGTTTATTTAGATTCCATTTATTTATGTAAAATGAAATTCGGTGTATATTCAGAGTGTGATGATTTATGTCGTACCAAACTTTCTGTTAGTTCGATTGTTTATGATGTTTCAATTGCTTAGCTAATGTAAATATGTGTGTTTGTTTACAGATAAGCATTACGTATTAGTACGGTGGCTAAGTGACAAGTAGACACGGATTTTCTATTCAAGCGATGAAATGAACAATCATTCTCTGGTGTCCTTTGTGCTGCTAAAATTGCTATCAAAACTAAGAGTATCGTGTATAAACGAGCTACAAGATCAGTTATTTCTTATGGATAAAGAAATGTGGGGGCTAAAAAATTTTACAGAAATGAAAATGTTGCGATGAGGAGTGGTATTACAAAACGTGATAAAATCAGAATCGAAAAAATCCACGGGATCATCAAAATCTCATAAATATAGTAAATGGATGAGATTCATTTTTGTTAGTGCAGACACATATGACGAGGAAGAAATCAAGCTTGAGGATTGAAACGATCAAAATTAGTACACATGTTCCCTACACACAAAATCACCAACAGAATCATAATAAAAATTTTGTTTAATTTAATATTCTTTTTTTTCTTTAAAAAAAAAAAACGTGCATGTCATTTAAATTATAAAATATTTAGTAAAACCTTTTACTAATATATTTTTTTTCTTTTGTCGAGTATCGGAATCATTTGCAGATTCAGGCAGCGCTCCTTTGAAGTATAAAGAGAGCCAACCGCGACAAGTGGCGACCGTGGCAGGACCTGGAGACGCATTCACAATGGTAATGGTAAGCCCGTATTACTGTTCTTTTCAATCGAACAACTGGATTTTCGCCTGCCCAATTCTAACTGGGAGCAGGTCTGCAAGAATGAGTGAAGGAGAGTGGCCAAGTAGTTACATAACTCGTTTATCATCAACCTGGAGAGCCCGCCTGGATGCGCAACCAAGTGATCAGCAGTAAGGTGGAGGGTGTCCATAGTGGATTGGCACCAAAATGGAAAGGGCCTTACAGGGTGCTGAGATGTGTACCAGTTGGAGTCTATGTACTGGATACAGTGCCTCCCACGAGGATACATGGATGTCTCTTGAAGCCACCCAGTGCAAGGACCGCCGCCATAGGAATCTGGGAAGATTGAGTGTGGGCAACGAGGTGTTCGGCCAATTACTTCCGGATCGATTGGGGGATCAAAGGCATAGAGGTGAGGGAAGACGACGTGATGTATCAAGTGTGGACGAGCCAGAGGCCAGGCAATAGAACTAGGGTACAACTTGTTCTTAATATGTTTTATTTAAACAAAATAATAATTTAAACAAATTATTGTTTACTATAATTGTCTATGAGCATAGTTTATAAATCACAGTTAAATATATTTTACACAAATTTTACGAATATATATTTACAACGTGAATTAAATTTGAACAATTAAACAAAGAAAATTACAATAAATAATATGAAGAGTTCTGAATACAGGGTGAAATATTATACAATTTCTCCGTGAAACAGACTGAATAACCTTTACCCGTCAATGGTAAATTGCAAGAGATCCTTTTTTTATTTCAATTGATAATAGGTAACTTTTTGATGTGGCATAGTTCCTTCCAAAGATACAGACAGATCTATTACTTTCAGGGGCGATTCCCGTTAAAAATAATTAAACATGAAGCTCCGTACGAGTAGCGGCACAGCTGTATTTTTACATATAATAAAAACTCATCAATATCACTAATCAATAAAGCAAAAGATGGTATATAATCAAATATAATGAGATGAATAAAAATATACGCTTCTAAAACAAATTGTAATTATTAAATGTTTGCAGTTTTAAATATCCCGTTCATAAAACAGTAAGTGGCATATACTGTTTTATGAACGGGTATACTTTTAATTAACCCTCAGCTCATTATTATATCGTTTCACCTCAACCCTCAAATTTATAATAAGTGATCTTACAAAGTATATTTCAGTTCTGAAATGAAAATGCGAAAAAATAATGATTTATGATTTTGGTATAATTTATGGATAAATTTAATTTTCTCCACTAATGTGATAGAGCAATTTTATTCAAAACTAGCTTTTACTCGCAACTGTTTATTGATGAATTTTTTGATTTCGCTAACTCAAATTAGCGTGTAACTTCCTTTAAATGTCATTCTTTTATGTAGTAAAATAGATTATCCTGTCACTAAAATTCCCAGGCTAAAGAGTAGCCTAGATCCCTCCTCGCAAGCCCGCTACGTACCTGTGATAGTCCCGTCAAAACTGGGTTCAATTTTATTCACATGTATAAATGCATAGATTTAGTTTAATTTAATCTTCGTTGTTTAAACAGACGTGCAAGGGTTAATTTAATAATTTGTACCTTAGGCTCCGTACTATACATCAATGATTATATAGTATCTACATACAAATATATATACGAGTATACAAATTGATTTGATGGACGGAATGTTTTAAGACCGTAGCACTAACGTGTCCATTAATAAACGAAAGAAAGTCGTGTTTAACTACGGTTCGTGTCGTATTTACTTAAAATATTTGAATAATTTTTTATTCACCATTTCTGTTATCAAGTTTTAACATTTCCAATTCTTGGTCTATTTTTAACTTGAACTATTTCTTTTATTTATTTCTTGTTTGCCCACAGGTGTAACACAATACACTTTTGAAGAAATTTCATATTTTCGGTAAGTTTAAAAGTGATCGGATAGTTTCGTTTATCTCTGCATTTTTCTCAGTACTGGCTGGTTTTATTCGGATATTTCTTTTTTCTCTATTTTTAGCATATGATCAACTTAATTTAAATAGATACTTTATGCATTGTAGTAATTCTCTTTTATTTTCGGGGTTAATGTTAAGAATTTTCAGTTTACCCGCTGACGTTCATTGATGTTATTGCTGATAGTGATTATTTTGTACCAAATGAACGATGAACATATTCCCCGTTTGTTTCCGAATTCATTAAATAAAAAAGGATTGAAATCGCTGCAAGGAATCTGGGCATGGAATTATGCAAGTATGGAGTCTTTATCTCAATCATCCTAACTCCATTACTCACAATTATCATTTTACTTTATTACAATTCATTCCTTGCAATACTTCTTTATCATTAGAAAATTCAAACATCGAAGAATTGAATTTACTTATTATCGAAAATGTAATAAACCAATCGCGAATCATATGCCCTACCATTCATTTAAAAACATTATAAGTAATGTAAACTATCAGTTATAACTCATTGTATAAAAATTCATATCATATCTAAAATTATAAAAACTATTTGCCAAAAAACATGAATCATCTAAACAACCCTTATTATAGATGATAACATTGAACCAAATTAGATAAAACCATCACAATTGTTCAAACATAACTCGTTGCTATAGTTCATCCTTATCAATTACATATTTGTACTTCAATTATATTCACAAACAAATAAGCTGATATAATTAGTATATATCGGAGAGTTTTGACATACGCTTCACTCTTTTGATTTGATTTTAATATTAATAATTCTCATATTTTTAAAGAATTGATTAAAGAGTTTTGACATACGCTTCGCTCTTTTAATTTTATTACAATATTAAGATTTTTCATTTTTTTAATTATTGTAAAAATCAAGTTTATCGACTAAAAGTTTAATTTGTATTCTTTTGCTAAATAAAAGTGTATTTCTGTATTTTAAGTAAAATAAATTTATTTTTTCTAAATCTTCTGAGATATAAATCGCGCATAGGTAATTTCGCTTTCAGTCAGCAGTAGGTATTATTCGAAAAATTTTTTGAAAATATTGTGTTATTGTTTGAACAATATTAGACGAACCACGTTATGTTAATTATACCAATAAAATAATTTTACTAGGACCACCAACTAAGAAATATAAAATATTTCGGAAATGGTTTAACTTTTGTAAGATGCACTCTTATAACATTATTCAGAGTCTAATCGTTAAGACTAGACATAGGAATATCGAAAATGCAACAACGTATATATTAGTGTAAGCGTAGCACACAGTTATTTCTAAACAGGAAAAGAGACAGAGATACAAATATACTATATTTGTTTCTTAAAAACAATAATAATGTATGTGTATATCTGCCTTATTACAAATATGTGTTCCTTATACTCGTATATATACGTTATTGCATTAATATATTCCTTTCTTGCCTTATATGCAGGATTACATAGTGTTTAGTAGAAATATACCCAAGGTTTACAAAATATTTTATATTATTGTAAAAACAGATATATATCCGAGAACAAACAATAAATGTGAGGGAGGAAAGTTTTCGTGGGCAAAAAGTAGTGATGTTCCAACAAAAACAAAAATGTTCGCCTTCAAGACTAGTGATATAAAGACCAAGTTTTTTAACAAAAATGAGAAAATGATTGGTATAATTTATTGTGTTTCTCAGGTGCAGGATATTTCATATTTTACTTTGCAAGTTTTTTTTTTTATTATTTAAGTATAATAAAATCTGACCATTTTGACCATTTAAAGCATTTTAAAATTATCAATTTCCAGGTAAAAATATTCGGTTTTTAGTAATTTATGTAGGTTTCAGCCAAAGCACTATCTTCTTTAAATTGAGCGTCATACCTATTTTGGTTCCTAAGATACAGAGGAACCAATATAATTATATATATATATATATATATATATATATATATTACATTTTAATAAAGGACCAGTGAAAAAAGGAGCATTTTTTGTCTATCTCAAACGATTTCCAAGATTACTTTTTAGCTATAGCATACACACGAATTTTAGCTCGTTATCTCTCCGTTTTTGAATAATCGTGCCTAGGGACCGATGGACAGACAGACGGACTTTTTACACCATTGTATATATTACATAAATTAACGTGTTTAAAAATATTAACGAAAATATATATGACATAACTAGTAATTTCATGAATAGATATGGTTTATCTATTCTATTATACAATGTGCCAATGTTTAAAAAATTAAATAACAATTTATTATAAATATCCAAAATATACCATCAAATGTCAAATGCTTGTCAAATATAATTTTATTGATTTTATTTGATCGATCAATGTCAATATAAATATTTAGCAGAAACTTTCTGTATCAAAATAGACATCCAACCTACGACAACTTTATACAAGGGAAGGGTAGAAGCTATTTTAGTTTGTTCACAATAAGCTTATATGGTTAATTAGGATAGGACGGTTAAAGGATAGATGTCTACAATACCACTTACTATAATAGTTTCGAAACAAACTATCCGAAGACAAAATATTTCCGACAAAATATCTGCGGCAAATTAATAATTCATATTAAATAATAACAAATATTTAGTTAATTTATTTTTACTGTCGCGGTATCTTGGCTCTCTTTAGCCTGCAAAAGTAGCGCTGTGGAACCTATATATTTCGATACTCGACATAAAAAAGAAACACAAATATTAGTAAAAGGTTACTAAATCTATGTCAATTGGACAACACGCACTTTAGAAAAAAATTAAATAAAACAAAATCCTTCTAATATCCAAAACGCAATTGATTCGATTTAAAAAAAAAAAGAATTTGAATTATTTTATTTCCTTAATTTAAATAAGTCTCGATCTCTTTTTTATACAACAATGTACAACTGACTCGATTATCACTGGTAAATAGTTTACGTTTGATAATTTACGACGTCATCTAGATTCGATTCCATGGACTGTATTATTTGAAGTCTAATAACTGATCTGCCGTACCTAGGAAATCTCTAGAATCTCAGTTTTACTGATCGTTCGCTTGCTTACTACGAAATTAAAGATGTTTATTAGTTTGAGAATAAATTTTTAGTAATTTAAAATGCATTAAAAAAATTACTTCGTAATGGTTTCTTTCATAATCCTAAATGCAACATTTTCAAATTTATTCTTTAGCGATGTTGACATCGTGAAATTTAAAGACAATAGTTTTTACTGTTTTTAAATCCAGTGAGTTAAAAAAAACCATACCGTTTATTTTTAATGACGTGACTTCTTGCTAATGAAGATATATGTCAATTTTTCATTGTAAAACACGCTATTTAATGTGAATAAATGAAGTACATAGTATTACAGATTGAGACAAAGCTAGTGATGCCGCGAGAGACGAGAGAAACGAGACGAGACGAGAATAAGTCAGCGAAAGACGAATCAAGAATTAGCTAGACATTTTCGATAAATATTCGAGAGACAGGCGATAGTACTTTCTTTTAATCTCTATAGCTTTTTAATGTATAAAAATAATTTACTAATATAATACCAAATTATTTTGGATGGTAATAATTTAATTTTTTCTTTAATGTCAAATAAAATATTTAATCTTGAGGCTCTTTTATGTTTTTATTTCGAATTCTTAATTAACATATCAAATCGAAGAATAATTATTATTATTTTTACTTAAGTACAAAAAATTATTATTTTCAATTTTTTTTTTCTCAAGAAAATCTTCAATTTTAAAAACGAGATGATGAGACGAAACAATAGAAAACATTTACAATACAAGAGAAATGCTAGTCTCATCTCGTCTCGCGACTTCACTCTCACAAAACCACATCCATACAAACATTTAGTTTATATGGATACCACATCCATAGAAACATTTAGTTTATTCTTCAGTATTTTTAAAAATGTTGGTGAACTGGATTGAATTATCAACCAGAAACACTAAAATAGATAGTGATACACAAATTATATTGGTTTACCCGTACATAGACTATAAAGTATAAATTATTGTAAGTGTCTAGTGTTTTTCATTTCAAAAGATGTAGATTCTGAAAATTAATTAAAAAAATTCCGTCTGTCCACCATACGCCATCCAAAATTTTAATTTCCCGACTGACTCCTAAACTGTTGAACAAAATACAAATTTAAAGAAAATTTCTGGTAAGAAATTATAAAAGGGAAAGCAAGGGATTAGCAGAACATTTGACATCCTAATAATTGCATCTGATCGGGGGGAAAATTGAATCATATATTTGGGCTCTCAGCAAGCTTCTACACTATTGAATCAAATAGGTTTTAAGGACCATTAGCTTAAGGTTAGGACCTAGATGGCAAACATTTCTTGTTGACCTGATCCAAATTTAAAATTTAAAAGAATTGATGCCAGCTACTTTAATTCAAGTTACTCCCCACTAAAATTGCTTACAATTTATTTTGAAGGTAATTTTGGCTCCTGTCAACTCATGCATCCCATATGGGAACATATAAGGTAATATTGATCCATGACATGAATGTATTAGAGCGTTAAGTTTCCCACCCTTTCAATATTTAGGCGCATTGAATAAATCGACTCTATATAAAACGAATGAAGCGGCAATAACATTGTCGTTTTAGAAACTATAAGGAATTGTAGTACTAACGTTAGCATCAGTATCTTAGCTAACAAAACGGAAATCAACCAGTCTCTCTTTTATGATAAATAAAACAATAGATATTTGCTTGCTTATATTATTTAAAAATAAGTTCAAACGTCAAATTCTGTTCAACCTAATCGCTGGCGTTTGCTCCCATAACTACACGATTTTCTGTGTGTGTAACGTTTGCCATCTAGGCTCTAACCTTAAGCTAATGGTCCTCAAAACCTATTTGATTCAATAGTGTAGAAGCTTGCTGAGAGCCCAAATATATGATCCTATTTTCCCCCCGATCAGATGCAATTATTAGGATGCAAAATTTTCTGCTAATCTCTTGCTGCTACCATTTTATAATTTTATAGCACAAAAATAATTTCAAAGTATTAAACAATATAAATAACATCTTGACAATCAAATAACACTTCAAGTAACAAAACAAAAACAGATTTTCTAAAGAGAAAATAAAATAAAATAAATGAATTTAGTAACATAAAATTCTCAACCACCTTAAGTATACAAATTGGTAGTGTCACACAAAAAGAAAATTATTGAAAACAATTGTTTGCTATCTGATAATATTTAGGGTGACAGCAATTGCTGCTACAGAACAGAAGCACAAACACCTATGAGGCAATTGAACAGATTACACTATAAAATTCATTCACAACGACTAACCAAGCAATATTATTAAGCCCATGAAAACACTACCGACAACATAGGCAATGAGATAGCAACCAACTTAATATATTGTATTTCAACTACCGATTAAGAGCTGCTGCTGATGTGAAAATAGAAACTCTTTCTACATGGAAATAGATACCATATAATTATGCAAACGATCTATTAACGCCTTTTTGCAATATCTTCAATTTCATAGATTCCGATCACTATTTAATACGCACGCGTCTTGTATATGCTGTGTACCGTACAATGCAACATACAAACGAAATTATTTAATAACAAAATGTTTAACCGTGTGTTCAAAAAGTATTTATTTAGTACTTATCCACATGTGTCTTCTCTGGATCGACCCGAATTTTGGAGCATGACCCCAATATTTATGTTATTTTTTGGTGCCCTGCATGGCAATATTACAATGATTGGAGAAACGGTATTTCCTCCGAGCAAATGTTTTTCTATATTACCAATATTTCAACCTATGTTCTATTTCACTACTTGTTTCCTATTATTTACGTAAGCGAAATGATGAATTCCGCTTAAATACATATACTTGAGTACGTGTAAGCGCTTAACACTCTGTAGTGAGATAAAAATACACCAAGCCACAAACTACCCAAGTGTCATGTGATAGTATTAATCTGGTTAGTATTTTTATTAAATTTACATCAGCAGACAACTATCATTTGACATAATGTATTGAATTGATTTGATTTAAGCAATCATATTGTAGTAACTACATGTCACGAACTATATGGTGTATTGTAAACGTCATTCAAATACTATGAATGTCTATCTGGTGTTTAATAATAATTGAGTAATAATATATATAAATAGACATACGCTTTTGTATAATATTAGTATCAAATATATTAAAGCTACTGTCAACAACAAGCTCAATATAATATATTATATCGGTAATTACATATAATTATTATTTTGGAAAATTATTATCATTTATGTATTTACAAACAAATATAAAATTTCAATAAATAATTCGTATGGATTTCAGGGTGACCTGCAACACATAAACAATATACAAAAAAAAAACAATGTTTTAAGACGACACCTAATGTGCGTTTCTCACCCGGAACGACTGGATGGACAAGTCTATAAACAGGAAATGGAAAAAACAGGCTTCAGACAAGCCAAATAAATGATAGGTATAGCATCCCAAAGTCAACCTGGGTGATTGGCAATAACCAGAAAGATATAATCTTTCTGGTTAGGGTGCTTATCCGTCACTGTCTCCTGGGGTTGGGAACAGTGGGTTGTGAACAACGGCTTGTACGGATTGTAACGGGGCGGACCATGACCTTTCATCTTCTGGCACAATACCGTTACAGTATCAGAATTTGGTACCTTACATTCGTCTGGACCGAAATAAGAAAGTCTGAGGTAAATTAAAGTGGAACTATGCCCTGTCATTGGCCACAGGGTTAGTTGAAATGAACTAGAAGAAGTAGAGGAAAAAAGTTGAAAGGATGGGTTCCCAGGGCTCAGTACAAAAGCCTAGAAAGGGTTACTTGCCAGACTTCAGCATCCCCTCCACTACTACTACTGCTACTACTATATGCAATATTAGTATCAAATACATTAAAGTCACTGTCCACAACAAGCTCAATAAAATATATTAAATATGTAATTACATAAAATTATTATTTTTGAAAATTATAATTTATTTATTTATTTAAACTCGGCCCGTCGCACGACTGTGCTCTAGATAAACAAATATAAAATATGAATGAAACATGTGTATGCATTTAAGGGTGGTCTGTACACAAAAACAAAATACTACCGAAAAAAAAAAGTTTTGAGACAACTGATGGGTCTAAAAAAAAAATCCGATACATCCCAAAAATGAAAGTTGTTTAGCCATGTTTTGAAGGGGTGGATTAGTTTTTTCCAGATATTTTGAAAATAATTATTTATCGCAAATATTCTTGTTAACAAAATTAAAAAACGTTAAATTTGGAAAATAATTCTTCGATAGTATTTATTCTGAATGATAATGTTGCGAAGATGTGCAGAATCCTCAACTTTTGTTTTAAATACTACGTTTTTTTAAATACTTTTGTTTGAAAATAGCAACTTTCAAAATCCGATTGGATTCTAATGTAAAATAATACGAACCTATTTATTAAGAAAGAAATAATTCCTTTGGATTACGAAAAAGATTTCGAACAAAAGTTGTTCCAGTCTACATTTTATCAAACAATTCCTAAAAAAACTTGGAACCTATATATTCCTTGGTAAATAAACCAATTTGAAATTTCTGGAAAAATTATATTCGTTTTCTAATTTACGTATAGACAAGAACGAAGTAACCAGCTATACTTGTGAAGGATTTCTGTAGTTTCTCTTTACGAGTTCCATATGAATATCGGAATAATTTCTATCAAAGTCGGTGGCAGCCGCACAACCAACCAATTCCTGAAGAATGTATCCTGAATTGAAGAATGTATTTATAATTTTAAATTGATGAAAATCTATTTCGAGGAAAATAAATTTGTGATTGTTAGGTTCATGAAAATTCGATTCTATCCTTTTATTTTTGTTTTACAGAGAGCTTTGGTAATTGGAGCTTGGAAGAGCAACGAAATTAAATTTAAAAAAATAATATATCGAAAAACTTTTGTCATGTCACCGAAGGAGGCGACCAGAATAAATGGTATCGCTAACACAATCACCGGACAAGAACTTAAATTAGATGCCAGAGATTTTTTTAAAAGCATTCCGATTACAAATGGTGAGGATCATAGTTGCGTGGTTGCACACCGGTCGTGAAGAAAATCCAAGGAATACCATTTATCAAAGACTCTTTGCGCCTCGCATTAATATGTACTAAAACATTGGGTGACTTGAAAATTTGGTGGGTTATGGAGATTAAGAAGCACACCCAACTGCAAGGACTTTCAAATGAATGTTATTTTGGAATGCTTACTATCTATTATCTGGAGTCAGATGATAAACAAGCTGGTACGATGTCGACAAAGAGTGGAGAAAATGTTTCGTTATTTAATTAACGGCATTCTTCTCAAAGCATGGGAAGGCAAAGGAAATAAAGTAATTTCGACAAAACATCCACGCCCTCCTCGTAACATAAACTCCGTCAATCAAGCCGATAAATCAAGTCTCAGCCGGGAAAGTCATAACATTCAAAACATTGACCATCAAAAATGGTAAGTTGAATTTATTTATTTAAAAAAGAATAATTTTTGGAATGTTTTATTACAATTTTTACGTTTTATAAATTTTATTTTCAAGTATTTCGATGTCAATTATTTTTATGTGGCAAACATAACAATGTTCGCCACACTCATTATTAGAATTATTATAATTTACTTCCGTCATATCTTGAAGAGAGTAAATATAGTACAGTAACTTTTTTTGGGGGATTTATCGGAGTGTTGTTTCTAGTGGCGAAAAGAAGTCATTCACAAATTTTCGTGAACGCCAATCAGTTTTCATCAAACTCTTAAATTTTAGCTTATTTTATCAGTAGTAAAAAAACAATACAGTGAAATTTGTTTAATAAAAAAAAAACAAGTAAACATAACAACTTACTAAGTTAATTGCTTAAATACCCGGTATATACTGAAGTTATGGAAAAAAAAATTCAAACACTCACACATAATTTCAGCTGCGTACCTCTTTTCGTTTTAGAGTTATCGTGTTGACAGACGGGCAGATATGCGGTTAGATCATTTTATGAACACAAAATTTAACCAAATAGATTGTAGAGGCTGCCCTAGACGGGCTACACTTGGACCATATGGTTCATTGTGATGTCTAAGGATGTGAGGATGTGAGTGGAGTGGAAGAAATTTTTGTGTGTAGACTAGGAAATGGTAGGATATGCAGCAGCAGCCGACTCTGATAGGAACTATGCCGATATTCATCTGGAGTTCGTGAAGAAAACTGCAGAAAACCTTCTCATGCATAGCCGGTTACTTCAATCTTGTCTATAGGCCGACAGTTTAGTCAGTTAACCGCCCCTTTTTTTCTTAATAATTGACAAACTGCCAATGTCGGGGTTCGAATCCATAACCTCCCAGTTTCCAAGTAGGAAGAGGTATGGAGCTTTAAACTTAAATTAATGTTGTCCTCTCACGCAACGTTTTAACGGAAATTGCTAAGCTAGGAATGAACCTTTATTCTTAATATTTTCTACTTTTTTTGAGAGTTTCTCGATAACGATTCCGACGTTTTCTGTAAACTTTGTACCATGATACCACGCCATAAACCTTGATTTTTATTCACCTGTGGCTATTGCAGTTTTGTTAAAAAGATTAGTTTACTGGTGAGAGAAGTAAATAAAAATTTCGGCTGGAGGTACAAAACTTTATACTTAGATACTATAGTATCCTCTGATAGATATCAGAGGATACAAAATTCAAATTTTGATTGAACTCCACAAACCCGTAGTAGCTCTTTACCCTTGGCGGTTTTTCGGTTTTTGGAAATTTTCTCAAAAACAGTACTACATATAGCCAAAATTTAAATTACAATATTATTCCTTATGAAAATATTGACAACTTTTGTACCAAACGTATTCTCGTTAACGAAATCTTATAGCACGGTAGTGCTTCTGACCAAGTTTAAGCATGGGCGTCTAGTGTACTATATTTTACAGGAGCAATTAGAGACAATTTTTAGGTCTCTGTATCTCAGGAACCAAAAAAACTAGTAGTGTGAGAGCTACCATCTGACGGTATAAACCAAGTACGTGAAACATGACAGCTTTACTAGTTTCTTAGTTATTTAACCCGAAAATCGACATTTTATTCTAGGGTACTTTCAGTTGACCAAGAAAGTTGATTTTTGGTAGGAAGATAGGCTTGAGGCTGAAACCTACCAGAAAAGTCTAAAAATCGGAAGTGTCTCTCCATCCCGTTAAGGGGAGGGGGGGGGAGTGTTCTAAAAAGAAATATCTTCTTAACACTTTTTTTCATAAAATTTATAGATGTGCCATAATTTCTAAAAGATATTCTATACGTATTTTCTTCTTCTCTAGACTATATGAAAATTTTATTTCGTGTATCATCAGTGAGCATTAAAAAACTTTGCAAAAAGTAATGATATCCGACTTAATATATTATGTTAAATCCATTTTCTAAACTCTGTCTATGATGGTCGTGTGAGTGTTACGCACCAAATTTTTAAATTATAATTTGAATTTTTATAAACATGTAGAATTTTCATTAAAAATTTATGTGTATAAAGGTGGCCTATACACAAAAACAAATAAAAAAATACACAAATATAATGTTTTATAAATATATACACAAATGTAATATCAGATGCGGGATATTTCAGTTCAAAAATAAATCATAATACAGGTTTGATCGTTTTAATTACTTCAGTAGAGGCTTGATACAACTATATTTATTTATTTTGCTAAGCTGAGCGCCGATGGCTACATTGGTGTAAGGGATTTTGCATGCGAATTCGCTATCGCGGAACTTCCTCACGAATTTTAGCATCCGTATCCGTAATAATCAATGTTTTTTGCGGATTTTGCACTTTTTGTTTAGCATTTCTGATTGTTAATAAATCACAACGTGTTTAGACGTGTTATTATATGGATTTTTTTTAAATTTATTTCAACAATTGGTTAGTTGAGTGATACCAAATATGTCATCTATAATTTCAGAATATGAAAATGCTGTTAATACTGTAATAATATTTAAAAACGAAATTAAAATCCGACAAATAACAAGGAAGCTATAAGCTTTTAAAGATTATTATCTGTCTCTTTCTTGCAAAACGGGGTTTTACGTGTATTTTAAATGGTGATAGTACATTATGACGTCACAATTCCTATCAAGAGGGCTATCACCTCTTTGTCTAATCGAGACTTTCAATAATTCATATCTCTCTTATTTTTAAGTTATTTAAAAAGTAATTTTACCTTGATATTTGTAAACATAGTTCAATTGAAGTGAAAATAAATTTGCATGCAACATCCTAATGTACATTATTGTTAGAGTGTATCGCCTTGAATAATCTATTTAACAAGTGAATCAACATTGCCACCACCGATTCAAAGCTTGATTTAGTTCTTATTTTCTCAGTGTAAAATATACAATAAAACATACTCTCGCAAGGGTCGTACAACCACGCTTTAAGAGTTATCTAAAATCGATGTACCCGGAAGAGTTTAGCCTGTTTAGCAGATTCAAACAGGATGCAACCAGAAAGCTGGATTATATTGCTTCTTATTCAATATGATGATGATGATAGTGTCATGTTTGGTTGCACCAAACGTTGACTAACATGCTATTCCACAAGCTTCGATCGTATGCCGTGTGGATTATTTTCTCAGTGGTCCAATTTTCACAAGGCAGGCTTCTTAGGTAGCTGGCTCTTTTTCTACCCCTACCGGATTTACCCTCAACCTTCCCCGTGAGTGCCACTGCTTCAATGCCCCCCTTACGAATAATGTGTCCCAAAAATTCCAGTTGCCGTTTCTTAGTGCTTCGACCCAAATACTTTTTTGAACCAATTTTTCTCCATATTTTATCGTTGGATACAAAGTCTGACCATTTTATTTTAAGAATTTTTCTCCAGCACCATATCTCACAAGCTTCTAATGACTTTAATATGTTTTTATTTATATTCCAACTTTCACAGTCGTAACTTAACACTGACCACACACATGATTTTAAAATTTTATCTTTTGTAGAGATGCGTATGTTCCTGTTCATTAATATTCTTTTTAATTTGTTAAAGGTAACTTTAGCCAATGTTATTCTTCTCTTCTTCTATTCTTAATTTCATTGGTTGATTTACCATCGCTTGTAACCAGTGCCCCAAGGTAAGTATAGCTTTTTACAGATTTAATTGATTCATCATCGATTTTAATATTAATATTTGGAGGATGTTTGCTTTTCGAAACAACCATGCACACTGATTTATGTGGATTGATGTTCATACCCAGAGCCTTGCTTTGACGGTTTACTTCGTTAACCAGTATTTGTAGTTTTTCTGCATTAATTTTACTGTACTTATTCAATATACTGCACCTAATTTTAAATTTGCATACTAAAAATTTGATTGTAATATAAAGATTATTCATAGAGTAAGAGTAGAATATAAAGTTATTATTACCATCTTTTTCCTTTATTGATGTACCTAAATTAAGTATCTCTTAAAAATTGACATATAAACCCGCTTCCGCGGAAGAGGAGCTTAAAATATCTGCATCCGTAGATGTCAAAAATTTCGCATCCGCAACATCTGTGGTATATATAATCCGAAATAGGTTTATATTTATTTCAAATGATTCATTTAAACAACAAGGTGATCGATGATAAAGAGCAATAAACTCTGAATAAAATGCGTACAAACTTAATATAATTCGTAGATAGATAGATTGTAGAGGCTGTCCTAAACGGGCTAAACTGCGACCATAAGGTATATTGTGATGCCTAAGAATGTGAAGATGTGAGTGGAGTTGAAGGAATTTTTGTGTATAGACTAGGAATTGGTAGGATATGCGGCTGCAGTCGACTATTACAGAAAACGGTAAGAAAAACATCTTATGCAAACCACTTCTTCAACTTTCTCCTGGGTCAGGTCTTACCTAGAGGCCCACGTTCACCTCGTCAGAGGACGAAATTTTAGATGGCCATATTCAATCTTAATTATAGTCATATTAGTTTGACATCATTGATAGATATGAAAATCATACACATCTTGGCGGGGAATCGACCCGAAGACCACTGACACTCTACCAGTGCTCAACCAACTGAGCTATCTAGAAGCTATGGTAGGATGCACATAGCTTCTTACTATCTGATGTGCAGTCTGCGATCAAAACTGGTATATAGTAAGCAAATGTTAGTAGACGATTTGTATCAAAACGATTCGGATTTTTTTAAATATTTCGAACGGAAGTTGTTCCTTATGAAAATTCAAACTTATGCGCCAAAAAGTTTTTTGAAAACCTAATAGTTTTGACACAAATTGACTACAATCATTTGCATAATACGCACCGCTTTTGATCAGTGACCGTTCATGCGTTTTTAGTACTTGTTTTTGACAATTTACATACATATTTAACTGTTTATGTAAACTTTTGTGTCTATCCATGCATGGTTCATATGGTTGTCTTTCGGTTATGTTATACCAACGGAGGTGCTTAGCGTTTACTTAATTTGACATTTAAGTAATATGCCCTAACATTATTAACTAAAATACAGTGATCAAACCATAAAATCAAGTATTTTTGAATTGTATTTCTAATCTCTTCATAAATTGTTACGATTTTTTTTTCAGGAACCAACTTGTCCCACAATTCGACAATTTTTTAGATTAGTTGCATGAAAATACATACTTTTAATTCCAAATTTTTTTTACATTAATTCCAATTCCAACGTTCCAATTCATTCCCGTATCTATACCAATCCCTAAAAAATTCGATTAATTCCCAAATAGATTATTATTTATAGGAGTAGTGACATCACTACCAAAGATCATAATAGCTGCTTTAATGATAATAATTTTGAATCTTACTAAAACAGCTATTATGATCTTTAGAAGAGGTGTCACTACGCTTATAAATAATCTATTTGTGAATAAACTGAATTTTTTAGGGATTAAAATGGATACGGGTAGGAATTGGAAAGTTCAAATTAATACATTATGTGTTAAATTTAGCAAAATATGTTTTCAATTAAAGGCTTTACGGTCGAGAATTAATTTAAAATCAATACTGTCAGTTAATTACGCTAATTATTTTCCTCTCATGACGTATGGCATAATAATATGGGGTGTATCAGTGAATTGTATAAAATATCGGGTGCCACAACTTGTAAAAAAACTCACAGTTGTAAAAACTATTTCCAGAGTAATCAAGTAATGACATTTTATTCATATTTTACCATAGAAGTTTTTAAATTCTTCATCCGAAACAGAACTGTTTTTGAAATTAATGGATAAGAAAACGATTTTAGTCGGCGCTGCCCGAGTGTTGCTGAAATAGTGTTTTTATTCATTCGAACAAGGATTAAACAGTTCTTTTTGAAAAATGACCTTAATATTAACTGAGTATGATTATTTTTAGTTTCTAACTGCCTACCCATTGGGTTAAATATTTATTTATTTTCTACAACTAACTAAACAAACTTCCCAAGTAGGAAAAAACATTAACAAGAAGGCCAATCTTGGCCCAAGATTCAGCCAATAATCGACAGCCAAGTTTTGGTTTGCCAGTCTTGGCCCAAGAGTGAGCCAATACTCAACAAACGAGCCTCGATTCATAAACCTTAGCCGAAGACTCAACCAATAGTTGAAAGCCAAGTCTTGGTTTGCCAAACTTGACCCAAGACTCAACAGACAAGTCTTGGTTTGCCAGACTTGGACCAAGCTCAGCCAATACTAAACAGCCAAGCCTTCGTTCATCAGGCTTGGCCGAAGACTCAGCGAATGCTTGAAAGCCAAGTCTTGGTTTACCAGACCTGGCCGGAGACTCAGCCAATACACAACAGGCAAGTCTTGGTTTGCCAGGCTTGGAATTTTTGCAATTTTTCTTCAACAGTTTCGTTATTTTTCTACATTAATTCATTCTAGCCTAAATAATAATTAATATTTCTTCATTAATATTAATTAAAAAAATGTATTAATTATTTCCTTTTGTCAAGCCTCGGCACAATACTGGGCCAGGCTTAGTTTCAAGTAGCGGGCCAATACTCAGCAGCATTCTTGGCATGTTACTGATATTCAGGCTTGGCATGAAGTTATCATTTCAAGCCTCAGGCAGGCTGAATTACTTGTTTGGCGCATAGCCAGCAAGTCTTGGGCCAAGCCCGCACCAAGCTTGGGCCCATCGTCATCTCCTCGAAGGGTTAATACTAATTTAATATAAATATTTTAAGTCTCTAATCGACTTAATGCGAGGGTATATTAACTTTAGTCCCGACTTTGTAACGGTTGAAACTATTGATCGAAAAAATAATTTTTTGATACAGGTGTTTACAAAATGCCCTAATTAGTCCATTTGCGCAAAGTTGTCCATCCAGAATTCATAAACAAAAAGAGTTAGCTAGTTGACATTTTGTATGTGTGTTCTAGAGCTTAAAAGTAAGGTCAAGTTCGAATGGGTAAAATGGGCAAACTGTTAAAACCCAATTTTGAAACTGTAAAGGATAGAACAAATATGTAAAGACAAAAAATGTTCCTTTTTTAAAAATACACAAATTTTGTAATAAACTTTTTTACATAAATTCAGGCTATACCGGGTATTGAAACAATTAACTCAGTTAGTTGTTATTTTCACTTGTTTATATATTTTTTACAATTTTACGAATACTATTTGAGCATAAGGATTGTTTTAAAAGATGGTTTTTAAATGTATTTGATTTATTTTTTTAATAGCTGTTGTGTTCATGGTTTTGCCATGGTTTCCCAAAACTCTAAAGAAATGAAGGGCGGATTCTTGATGTCGGCCATGGATGCAAATTAATTGAAACACATAAACTGAAGTTTTCACAATATTTTATTTAATTGATTATATTTTTGGATGCATTCAATACAATGTTTTCAATACAATTGGATTATTTTAAGTGGAGTGTAATTATTTTTAAGATTCCTTCATACCGGAAAATTAGCTTAGTACATGTAGACAAACTTTTTCATTTATTTTAAGTGCAAAAAATGTGTAGTATAGAACCTCCAATATTTCGAAACATTCTGTACATGTATATATATATATATATATATATATATATATATATATATATATATATATATATATATATATATATATATATATATATATACGTTAGACCGTTTTAATCGATAATTGTTGAATTAGTTAGATACAGAAAAATGATTTAAACACAGTCGGTCGGATTTAAAGGAGGAAATTATGGCAACCTTGCCATTCTGGGTTATTCAAAAGCCAACTCAAGCTCGATACTGATTAGCCATAGAAGAAAACTTTGAAAGTTTAAGCTAGAAATTTATTTCTTATAAAAATCCTGACATCTTTTGTCGGAAATATTTTTTCTATATCAAACCGATTCTGCAGAAATTGAATGCAGAAATTAGATAGAACGTTACTAACAAAAAGAGAACATACTTACCATTTTCCAAAGGAGATTTGATTTATGTATTGGAGCAAATGGAATTAATTTTCTCCTGTTTCTCTTGCCATTTTCAGAAATTATAAACTTTCATTTTCAGATAGATTTTTGCATTCAATTTCCGCCGAATGTATTCAATTTTGAAAAAAATGCTTCCAACAAAAGATGTTAGGATTAAGATAAAAGATAACTTTTTAATGTAAAGTGTTCATATATGGCGTATCAGTACGAGCTCGAGTTGATTTTTGAATGACCCATAATGCCAAGGTCAGTCAAATTCTAGGTCACCATAATGTAGAGTTGCCAACTTTTTTTAAGAAAAAAAAAGTATTTTTCAAATTTATGTTTTTATTCCCTTAAAAACAAATTTCCAGGTGCTTTTCGCACACGCTAACAATTTTTTGTTGTCTTTGAAAGTTTCAAAGCTAGTTTTACAATCGAAATTTACATTTAAATTAATAAATAACTCGTTTTTTTATTAAATTTATGGACGATCTGTTTCTCTCTTCTCGCCATTTCAGATTCATTACCGAAAAAACTCTTTCAGTGAACGCGGAAGTGGCGGCAACAAACAGTAAATAAGAAATAATTTTTTTTACATTTGGTAAGCTATCAGATGCATTTTAGATGCAAGTATATAGCTATCAGATGCAAGTATATAATGCCATTTGTCAACAGTATTTTTCTCCGAAAATTCTTTATCCTTATTAGTGGATTGTGATTGGATCTCTTTAAGTCTTATTGACTCGGAATATAAATCATCCATCCGAGTATTTAATCTGTTTTGTAATTTGATCTTTGTAATTACCATTTCAAAATTTTTAAATTCAACCTCATGTTTCAAAGATATGTTAGGAAGTATTGAAAGCCAGTTATCTTCGCTAAAATCAAACCATTTTCTCAAATAACTTAAACTCATATCCACAAAAAGTGAAAAATTACTGATAACTGTATTGACCATTTCGGGTGATGACTTTTCAATTCTTTGTAATCTCATTTTTGACTCATAACCAAAGTGCTTTTACGCATAACACTAAAGATTGGAAATAAAGTATATTTGTATACTTTATTTTTATGCAAAAATATAAAGTATATTTATCGAAAATAAAGTAGGATACGTTATTATAAAGTATCCTACCATTATGAAACCTCTTCTAAACCCAACAACTAAAGAATCATTTTTCTGTATCTAACTCATTCTACAAGAAATTTCGCATTATCGATTAAAACGGTCCATCCCGTATATATAAATATATCTATATCTATATTTATATATTTATTTACTAATATACAAAATCGAAGAAAAACAAACAAAATATTGGAAAATCTATGGAAAAAGATATATAAATATTATTTACTTATCAAAAATATGCCTACACAATTTTTATTATTTGCTAATATAGAACGGGTAAATATTTTTTTTTAGATATGAAGATGAAAATTTGTGTATGAATAACGGTCGACTGACAAGAAGTTTAAAATGTTGGGGGAGAAAGCTTGTATATGAATAAGATAGATTCATGATAGAAGTGAGGTGTAAAGCACAATGCAAAATGATTGAATTGAATTCGCCGCAAAGATTTATTACTAAGAAACATTACTTTCTGTATGAATGTGAATGCGGTGTAGTCAGTTCGGTGACTGTGCGTGTTAAGAGGGTGAAAAAGAGAGACAGTAAGATATCTCAGATAAAACGTTGTTTCAATATTTAGGTAAGACACGAAACATGGTACCTTGTTTCAATTTTACAAACATTATTTACAAAAACATTTACTGTTTACTGATATATTACTACTCCCTTTAAGACGTCAAGTAATTAGGTATTACTATACAAATATCATTGCTTTTATGTAGTTGAATTCTCAGATATTTTATACATGATTTACAAAAAAGAATTTATATACTTTTCTATTATTATCTAGAACGAACTGACACAAATGAAAGAAAGTTATCTGAATTAATTTATTAAGTACCCTGTATATATATATATACCAGTCCAAATGGCCGAGCGGTCTAAGGCGTTATGTCTGCGCAGTATGCCTACTTGAAAACTTGGAGGTTATGGGTTCGAATCCCGACATCGGCAGTTTTTCGATTATTAAGAAAAAAAAGGGGCGGGTAATTGACTAAACTGTCGGCGTATGGACAAGAACGAAGTAACCGGCTATGCTTGAGAAGGTTTTCTGCAGTTTCTTTCACGAACTCCAGATGAATATCGGCATAGTTACTATCATAATAGGCTGCAGCCGCATATCCTACCAATTCCTAGTCTATACACAAAAGTTTCTTCCATTCCATTCACATCCTCACATCCTTAGGCATCACAATGGACCTAATGGTCGAAGTGTAGCCAGTCCAGCGTAGCCTCTACAATCTATCTATCTATCTATCTACCCTGTATATCCAGTTCATTATCAATTCGTAAACTAGTACATTTAATTCCTGAATGAGTCCCTAATATGTACGTACATACCAAAATGTATATCAGCCCGTCCGTCCGCACATAGACACGATTACTCGAAAACTTTGTGTATAAGGGGGGAGGCGATATCCATTCTTGAAGTACCTAAGAAATACTAAAAACATAGAAAGAAAAATGTTCCTTTTTAAAATAAATAATTTTTGTTTGAAACAATTTTTCATCAACGGACTAGCTTCGCCGGTTCTGTCGGTTGCTGGTTCGAATTTTCATCGGCGGCAGTCAATAAAATTAGTTTAAAAAGTTATGGGGCGGTTAGTTGACTAAACTGTCGACGTATGGACAAGAACGAACATAACCGACTATGTTTGTGAAGATTTTCTGCAGTTTCCTTTCACAAACTCCAGATGAATGTACTCAGTTAGTTGTAGTTTTCAATTATCTTTAAATTATTCTTCTATCTTTTCCGGTTGCAAAGCTTTATATTTCCCCCCTGGCAGAAGGATGCATGGAACATCTTATATACATTCACTCGAAGTCATATTTTAGCTCTGGAAAAGACAAAATTTCAGCTCGTTATCCTTTTTCGTTTTTGAGTAATCATGTTTACGGTCATACAATACGGTCAACAAACATAATTTTTAATCCAAATTAGTTCACAATCGCAGAGAAGTCCAAATAATAATATGGACAAAACAAATAATGTTGACTTTTTTGGAAATGTAAATTTTTTTGGAACTCCTAGACAGATGTTAGGGTTACCAAGAGCAACCAAAAGACTACCACCAAAAAAATAATGATTCGTTACGCAGGAGCTGCTTCAACTTAGCAAATTTCCTTAGAATACATAAATCACTTTATAGCGGCCACAATTTTAGTCTGATCAAAATGAAATGTCATATATGATTTTAGTATTTGCAAGGCTAATTTTATTAATAAATTACATACGTCGAGGGGAATGGGGGGGGGGGGTGTTATAAAGAAAGATGAAAACACAAAATATAAAATATCTCTCTTCATATTAGAAAAATCGAAAAAAAAGTAAGGAATAAAGTTGTAGAAAATTAAGTGTGCTACAATTCATCACCTTATCATTTTTGCTCAAACTCTAATGTGTACAGAGATATTGAGGAATTTAATTTTCAATCTTAAACCGTCAATATTTCTGTAAATATTAGGGTAACAGAAAAAATGATAAGAAACAAAATTAAAGCAAAACTTAATGCCTACAACTTTACTTCTTATAAATTTTTCGATTGGTCGAATAGTAAGGGAGATATGTCAAATTTTGTGTTTCCCCCTACCTCTGAACCTCCATTTCCCCTTGACCGATTTTACTCATTAACGAACTTGACCTTCTGAATACCAGAAGCGCTTCAAATACCAAATTTCATTCAGATAAAATGTGACCGCTAGAGTGATTACAGACACATATATATATAAATATATATGTATATATATAATATATATGACCATAGATATATATATATATATATATATATATATATATATATGTATATATATATATATATATATATATATTTATATATATAAATTTTACAGATGGTGTGATTTTCGACATCTACTAGGTAGGATCGATGGACATTTGAAGAAATTTTTGCAAAATTTTTAAGTCGAAGGTACGAGACCAATAGCTCTATTTCCTTTCAGGAAATTCGCTAATAGCTAATAAACTTTGCTAACAAAATTTGTATTCATTCTTAAATAGACAGTTTTTTGGGACTTACAAAGAGTAACCTGGCGACATATGTACTACAGGGGGTAAGATATTGACGTAGAACAAAGATGTAAAGTACTGAGAATCGAATTGGATGTATAACTCTGATTAGGAGAACTTATGTAAAATATCAACAAATTATGTTTATACGGAATTTGCTCTAAGTAAATTGAGCTGAAATAAATTAATTAAGAGTTTAATTGATCAAAATAATAAAGATATTCGGACCAAAACTAAATTAACATAGTAACCTAATTTAAAAGTTAGAACTGCAAATGAAAATTATGATATACACTACAAAAAGTATTAATAAAGAATAATGGCCGCAAATCTACTATACAAAATAATATATGTACTTAAAAAAAATTAAGTGCGTAGTTAGAACACACACAGAGTTCCGTAGTCATTATACTTTCACAGTGACAGGTGACTAAGGATCGCGCTGCGACATATGGGGTCCTTTTGATCCGAATATAAAGGACATAATTTTTATAATAGTTGCATTAAATATATGTTGTTTACCCTCGATATGACGAATAACTTGTAATAAAAAAAATAAAACAAAATATCTTCAATAGCCGAAACTTCTGTTGTCAGTGGCTCACAAGTCTTTTATATTTATTTTAACAAATGCCGAAAGACAACTGGAAACTTTGAGTAAAATAATCAACCCTGCGACAGGTGGGATCTGATCCCCTGTACAATTATACTTGTCCGCAAGCGATACACTGATTTTAATCCATTCAATCGATATGGAAATCTTTGAGTTTCTCTGAGCCTATTTGTCACTGCGAAGTTTAAACGAAATTTCTTGAGCAGAAACTACTAATTCAAATCCCTGCTGAAAAGAAGCAGGCAGACATTTTATATGGCATTCCACAGTAAGTGAAGAATTTGTATGTACAATATGCTAAGAAATTTTCGAAGAATGTTTGAAATACCGTAATTGGCTGTTTGTTCTTGGCAATTTTCTTTATATTCTCTGAATTTTGTAGACTAAGCCGTAGTGACATCAAATATGTTTAAACTTATGTGCATATCGCCTCATGAATTAGGGTCATATCGCCTGATGAGCTAATCAATGTTGCACATTAAGTGTAATAATTATGAAATTACTATTCTATTGTTATTTGAAATTATAGTTTTCAATTATCTGCCTCGTGAAAAATTGCTTTGTGTATGAATGGATTTTTATATTTTTTTATAACATAGAACGAAGTGCAACTTGATCTAAAGTCGAAGTGCAAGTCCAGAACTAATTGAAAGGAAATTTAAAAACTTTCAGAACCTTTAAAAATGCCAAACTAAATAATATATTTTATTAAAAACATTCAAGGGCCATGTATACCTGTTTAAGGCTAAAAAGGGAACTGCCACATAACGTAGCGAACACATTGGATTGATAGACTATAGTTTCTGTAGGTGGGAATAGTTCCTATAGGTGGGAATACGTGGATGCCCTCCAATAACTGCGACCTATGTGTCCAAAATCGATTGTGATATTTCCTTTCACAATTTATGTCCAGTAATTTTTTGGGTAACAGCCTCTCAGCTGCATAGTAAATAACCCGCTGTTTCCGGCATCTTAACAAAGAGGGGACAACAATGACTCTCAGCATTGCCGATCTTCTCGAGGGATCTTCTCTAGTGAACAGTATCTCGACCGAAGTTCAGTTAAAATCTTAATGCCTGGTCACCTAATTGAGTGGTCTACACTGATTGGTCTACAAAGACGCTCCCTTTGCACTGAAATTTGGTTCCAGAGCTGGGCGAATATATAGATATTTTTGTATAGATAGATAGATACATCTTGGGGTCTAAAAAGTATTGCACTTCGACCTTAAGGTCCTTTGTACTCCCCCTTCTACTTCAGTCCGACCAGAATCGCTTCTCCCATATCTTGCCAATAACCAGGAGCTTGCTTATAAGGTCTTCCTGAAGGTTCTTATATTCGGGGTGAGATGCACCGAATATCCTGTATCTGCTGTAACCTAGAGGTTCGCAGTCAAAGATAATTTCACTGGATGTTTCTTCCTCCTCGCCACACAATCTGCACATAATGGACACGTTATGGAGTCCCATTGTGTGCAACCTTCCGCAGTTGCATCCTGTTCATCTTCAGAGCATCGAAAGATAGCTTCTTGGTTGCACTCTGAAGTAGTTCACAAAAATCGTCTAATTTTTCCACGTCTCAGTTTCATTGTGGCTATGCGTATATTTTAGCCGCGTTAGGAAAACAGTTAAGTCTCGTTAGTCAATTCGTGCAGATGAATGTAAACAAAACTAAATAAACTTTCGTTGTTGACTACAGAACCTTCAAAAAGAATGCATAAAGTTTTCATCTTTCATAAATTAAACGTAAACTTTTTAATAATAAATTTTATGTGTAGAAAATAAATTATTTGTAACTCAACTGTATATTATAATTAATACAAAATTTTGTGATATTTACGCGTTGCTTCGTTTTTCTTACACACTATTTGCATTTCATTTCGTTTGGGATTCATTATGAAAATGTTTTAATAAATAAGTACATTAATTATAGTTGAATATTTCATATAATATGAACAATTTGTTCAAGAACATTCATTTTTAATACAACTCTTTACTCTTCAACAAAGATAATAAATATCTCTAACGATTATTCTATTTCAACACGTAAAATTGAAAATAATGCCTTAATTAAGCTTAAAAATCTAGTCCATACTGAGTATGTCCTTAATGGGTGAACATGTTTTTACTATTAACACACGCATAGATATATCAAAATATAAAGTATGACAAGTTTCAATCAAAAGTTGTTTATTTTTTAAAACCTTTTTTTGTCTTTAAATTTTTCCTCTTTATCTAACGATAGATATTTTCTCCTTAGCGGGGAGATGCATCGGTCGATTTTTCCCATTCGCTACAAGTTAATTGTTAACTGTAGAATACACACAAAACTAGTATCATTATATATTTTTATTGAAAGACCGTCAACATGTCGAATGCGGACCACCCGGCATGTATCGATTCCTTGTGCTAATAATCTTAGAAATGAATACTCTTACTTTCTAAATAAGCTGGGAATAAAACAATTGTTCTGAATATTGTAGCTTTGCGTATATAAACTTATGAACCTGCAGCTGACACGAGGGAAAAATTGCGATTCCGGAATTTTTGAAAAATCCATTTAATCGCTTTTTCTAATGCAGATGAGTGGGTACACTCATCGACACGTTGACGACGATCTATCTAGGCCAGTAGATAACACATCATCGACAACGGCAGTCAACGTATTAACATTAAATTATTACACTAATACCTGATAGACACTAATACCTGATAGACACAATACTACCCGAAGTGTTGTCTCTGCTGATATTTTTATAATTGGAAAAATTGATAATAAAAGCTTTTTTTTAACTCCCAACGCTAAAAGATCGATGTTCTGTTTGAAAAAAACCTGTTCGGCTGTTTAATGATAATCAGTGCTTTTCCTATTTGGAGAAGGTATCTTACGGAATGGAAGTGTTGGGAAGTGTTATCGAAAAAAATGTCGATTTTTAGGATAAAATATCTTGGAAACTATTAAAACTGCAATTTGGTATGTACCTACAGATGGTGGGTCTCATGCTTCGTTTTAAATTTCGGCTTCATGGTTTTTTTGGTTCCCAAGATAGAGAGGCCTAAATAGGGCCTCTAATCCTTCCTATTAAACATAGTACGGTATGCCTATTCTTGGGCTGACACACTACCGTGCTATGCGATACATTTTTGGAGGGTCCATGTTTGAACGCCCTCATCTAAAAATCTCTTGAACCGGTTAGTTTTTTTTCGATGATTCATATAGAGGTTGAATTTTACGAATAAGAAGGTTTTCCTATGTATTTTCCTATAAGGCACCAAATATTGACTTTTGCCGATGACAAAGTATCTACTTAAACGATCTCAATGAAACTTTGCAAAGACATCGTAGAGTTTTCATTCTAATATGCTAAGGAAATTGAGCTATTACACTCAATTTAAATCTTTTGTTTTGCAATCAGTTACTAACACTATCATGTACGGCGCAACTGTCGCAGCCGTATAACTGATACTATAACAGTTAATAATATATTGCTGCTGAGTGTACTTAAACATATAGTTAATGAAAGATGATACAAGCTGATTTATTTAAATATTTGCAGCAGCATTACAGGCAACTTAAAATTGTCTACTAAGTTCGGACCATCAGACGTTATACACAATATTATAATTACATTTTCCCCTGTTTTAGTTCAAAGATTATTTTTTGACGGAATAATCACGAATGCATCTATACAATCTGTGTCGATCTAATGTGAGTGTTAAATTTAAAATTGTTAAATATGCCAAGTTCTCATGACTGAAGTTAATTTAGTATTAGTAATAGACTTCAAAGTAATACTGGCAGTGACATAAAAAAATCAACTCATCGAGCTTACGATCCGTGGAGTAACAGTTAGTGCACTGTGCCCGATATCCAGAGCTTGTAACGTTCTCGCTACTACCAAATCAGGTCATGTGTTACCAAATTGAAACTTTAATAACATCAGTAATTACCACATTGTAACTTTATTGTAGGTTTCTGAAAATATTCTGACTCCGTTAAAAAAAATCTGACATTTGTAAGGTTGAAAAGAAATTATAATATTTTAGTTTGATATTAAAAAAAAAAAAAAATATTTATTTAATCCGATTTAATTTTGTGTTTATACATAAGTATCTAATTTTTAGTATATTGTTGACTCCAAATTGTTATTTGTTTGAATATCCAACGTCATTGATATTATGATTGTTTTTTTTTGTTTTATTTCATCAGTTTTTTTTATACGTTGTATTTTTGTTAATTTCACTAGCATTGGTCGGTTTCATTTAATTTCAATATGATTTATTATCACTTATACTTGATTAATTATTTTTGCCTTTATAATAATCGAATTTCTCTAGTTTACTATTTTATTTTACAATTACCCAATTACCTTTTGATTTTATATTTAAATCACAGATTATTCTTCTTTGAATTAAACTTTTTTAAACTTTATTATTTTTAATTTTTTGAATATTTCCTTTTGAATTATTTCTTAATTAATGAATCTTTCCAATGACTTTTTGTAAGTGAACTCCTCAAGTGCCTTTTTAAAAGTGATTTACTACCCAAAAAATTTCCTTTAATATTAACTCGCTTTTGATAAACAAATCCCTACTATTATGAAATCACAAGCTGTATCTTGTATATTCTTAAATTTTATATATTAACAAATTCCAATGATATTTTGGTGTTTGTTTACATCGCAGAAAAAATAAAATCTATTATTTGACTATTTACTGGACCCGTCACAAGGTCCAGGATTCGATTTCTGGCGGAAGATAATTTGTTCATATTAATATTACTCGTAAGTAGTATATTACCCATTTTACTTTATGAGTATGCAATTATCCCGTGTATATTCATATACATTCTTCTGCAGTCTAGGAGCAATTGAAGCTGAAATTGTGGCACACCTATTGGGATTTCAAACAAAAAGTTTTTTAATATTAAAACAGGAACACCTTTTTTTGTTTGAACCTATGGTCTGTGTTTATTGATTTAAACAATAGATTATTATATTTTATCATTCTGGACCACACTCAAGAAATTTCAATTTTTCATTTCGTTATCGATTTTGTGTTATCTTATTGACAGACTGACTCCCCGAAATAAGATTTTATGCGGGCCTGTGCGGGCCAATAATAATAATAATTCTGTATTTGAACTTAACAAGTTATTACAGGGGTAGTTTCGTATAAAATATATACATTTTAAATGAAAATTGTAAGCATGCATATGAAATATAAGAAAAAAAATACATGTGAAATATAAAAAAAGACAAACAAACAATGAAAGTCTAAAAGAAAATAGAGGAAGAAGCAACTTAGCAACTCAGTGCAAAACTGCGCAACTTGACAGAGTGCACAATAATTGTGTAGTAGAAAACCCTAGAGCACTTTAGTAGAAAATGCTCTTGGGTTTCATTTTCTCTTAAATTGCATAAAATGCAACATTCTTGAGAGTTCCATTTGTAGAACATACCATTGATATATATTCTAACCTCTAATTCTCCCATTAATCTCAGTTGTGCTACGGTCCTAACATTCTTATGTTAGTGGAAAAGTTTAGGTATCCGAGATCATTTTCCGGGGTAAAAAACTTAAATGTCGTGTTGCAACTTGAGGTTAAGATCCACGTTTGATCCTCCTGACAAATTTTGTCCTTGTATTTATTTAATATAGCATCACACGATTCACGAGCGATGATTAAACTTTGTTGATCCCACACATATCTATACCCTATGTTCACCAAAACATCATTCACTTGAGATGACCAATTAAATTTAACAATATTCCCTGACAAGCTATTCGATTGAAAGGTATCAAGATAGCTTTTCTTAAGTATTCTCTCATTCGGCAAAGTAAGTAGCTTCAATCACTAGTCGCATACAACTTTGAATGCTTTCATGCCTAAACTGGGTCTTCCTGTTTCTGTTCGTATTATATAATGGACTGTACATCGAGGTAGATACAAAATTTTCTTAAAATAATTACTTTGTACTTTATCTACAATAGCTGAGTACCTGAGGCACCAAGTTTCTGCACCATAAAGCAATGTCGGGGTAATAATAATGTCGAACAGTGTTGTTTTTGTTTCCCAGGAATCGGATTTAGTATGGACCAATCACGAACTGACACGCTACTGTGGCTTTTTCATATTTTGCTTAGCTGCTTCAGAAAAGAGGTCTGAACTTGAGAAAATTACACCCAAATAGCTAATTTTGCTCACTATCTCCATTTGTTATTTGTTGATATGAAAATAGTTGGAGTTATTGAGTAATCTTTCACTTTTTCTGAAAACATCGTTTTTAGATTTATCAGTGTTGATTTGCAGCTTATTCTTCGTACAGTAGTCATAAAACAAATTCAAACTGTGTTGTAATTTTGTTGAGGTATTGCCTACAAATGTTGTGTCGTCAGCAAAAAGTAAATGTGAAATGTTGGTGGTTTCCTGTATCGTCAAACCCAAAATATCATTTTCCAAAAAATGCCTTTCCAGGTCAAATAGAATAAATAAGAGCGGGCCAAAGAATCTCCCTGCAGAACGCCTTGTGTTACATTTATAGAAACGTTACGATCGAGACTGAGTGATATTTTGGCATTTTCATACAAATTTTTTATTATAGATATTAATTTCCGACTAACATGAAATATTACTTTCTCCATAATAAATTGTGATCTATTTAGTGTTTCACCGAGGCTACGAGGTAACATCGCCTCGTCTCGGCCCTCGGTTACGAGGCACGAGGCGAGGCGAGGTTCAAAATTTTAAACCTCGTTACTAACCGAGGCGAGGCGAGGTATATTGTCCCAAAAACCTCGCCTGGGCCGAGGCGAGGAATTAAAAATGTAAAATTAAAAAAAAAATAATATAGTGATACATGAAGCAATAGATCTCTAAAATTCTAAAATTTATATACATATATATATAAGTTTTTTTTAACCATATTATGTACATTCATGCAAAATAAGTCAAAGTTAGTAAAAATTTTCCCTCGCCTCGCCTCGGTCGAGGAGAGGCGAGGTTGATAGCTGACACAACCGAGGCGAGGTGAGGCTAGCCAATATTCTGCGTAGGCCGATGCGAGGCGAGGCGAGGTTGATATTTAAAAAAGCGAGGCGAGGCGAGGTGATACCAAAACCTCGCCTCGCCTCGTGCCTCGTGAAACACTAGATCTATTGTATCCGTTGTAGCCGATCTAAAGACTTTTTTTAGATCGGCGAATGCTGTGAATAGTTTTCCTTTAGTTTGTCTGAGATTTTTATGTATTAAGTTGGTCAGAATAAATATATTGTCCTGGAAATTTCTACCTGGACGACAACCAGCTTGCGTTTCGGAAAGGAGTACTGCCTCTTCTGCTCACTTAGTTAAACGGGTAGACAATAGCGAGGTGAATACCTGTGTGTCAATATTTAACATATAATATTAAATTATAAGTTTATAAATAAGTTTGTGACGATGGATCGTAGAAACAAAATCTTGTTACAGATATTCTTAAAATATTCTATAGAACTATCAAAATCAATCTTTTAAATCGTCCTATATTTATAACGAATACCTAAATACCTCACTTATATAACACAGTATATAAAAATTTAATATGACATGACGCCAAAGGGATACAACAAATAATACCTAGATAGTATAATCAACAGTAAATTAACCCAATAAATACTTAATGACATTCAGTTTATATGAAATCGATATTTTTAAGCATTTAAATAAATTAATGACTGAATAATACGATTCATTAAACGGTATATTCATGTATGGGTCGGTAACAAATATGTGTATATTAATGGCGGTTGCTTTTGAAGTATAATATTCTTTAATAAGTGGTACATTATTGCTTTTCATGTATTAATTTCTTGGCTACAAAAAAAAGACATAAGAAAATCTCAGACAGTAATTGTATGAAATTTTCAAAAAATTAATCCAACATCATCCACCCAAACACATAAAAAAGTGCAACCTAAAATATATATCTTTCCAAAAAGTAGGGTTATATCCATAAATCTTTTTAAATGTGTCGTCATATTATCGTCAGTCGAAGCACATTAAGAATGGAAAAAAATCTGAAGTCTTTTCTATGATGCTTTTGTGTATATTCTTTCATTCAAAGTGGATCACGTTAAAGTGTCTCAATCAGATTATTTTTAACATAATATAAAGTATTTTCAAAATTTTGAAAATAATTTGAAAATGGTGTAAGTTTTAATGTAATACCAAAATTGACAATTATTTTCAAACAAAGCAATTGAACAAGTTCGAAATAAAGATTATTAAAATAATCAAAGAGAACTGTAAGTTTTTTGAAATTACATATCCCAGACATAGTTACGATTAGCTAATTCATACTGATGATGACTAAATTGTAGTCAAAATATGTACTTATAAAATACAAACAAATGTTCTAGGAATTGGGGCAAAATTTGAAATGTAAGTACAAAATGTTTGAGTGTAATTTGTTGGGCTGATATAAATTCTAATTCGTTAATGATTCGATATGCAACACCCTCATACCGTACCCTGAATTAGAGAAACAAACAATCTTTGTTTGGAGAACCAAACGGTTTCAGCACAAATCGATTTGAAAGTATTGTTGTTGGAGTCGTGGATAAAGAAGCAGGATTTGAATTTTGCCCAACAATAACTTTCGACACTTTTAAAACAGGCAATGGGCTTCGGTTTAAACATGAGCCGTTTTGAAAAAGACCAATTTAGAAATAATAAATTAAAATGAATCCCGTTCATTTATTATTGAATCAAATTTATTAAACACAGTGTTGCGATAAACTGACTAGTTTTAGATAGTTTGATACTCTCTTAATACTATCGCTCATTCTTCAAATTCCCATGAGCAGATTGTATACAATTTTTTGTTTGTTGTTTTGTACAAAACATACAAAAGTTGTATTCACAATGAGAAAAGTTAAAACTGCTTCTGTTCAGATATCTTTCATGGTTGAATGCTATAATCAGTATACTTTTCGCCGATTCTAATTCATCTATTAAGAGTCAACCGGAATTAAATCCGATGTTAAAAAATCTCGGAGATCACAAGAATATCCCCTTAAAAAAATCCTGGAAAAAAATAAGAGACAAGCCTTGAGAGCGAGAAAGAGAGGAAATACATTTTACAAATACATATTAAAAAATTCGTTACGCAGGAGCTGCGTCAACTTAGCGAATTTCCTTAAAATACATAAATCACCCCCTAGCAGTTACAATTTTAGTTAAATTAAAATGAAATGTCGTTCTGATATGATTTTAGTATTTGCATGGCCAATTTTATTAATAAATGGCATAAGTCAAGGGGAAAGGGAGGCAAAGAGAAAGACGAAAACACAAAATATAAAAAATGTCTACTAATATTAGAACAATCGAAAAATGTATGTAAGGAGTAAAGGTGTAGAAAATCAAGTTTGCTACAATTCATTTTTCGCAAACTCTAATGTGAACTGAGATATTTATAATTTTAACTTTCAATCATAACTTGTAAATATTTCTGTAAATATTAGACAAACAGAAAAAATGATAAGACACAAAAGTATAGTAAAACTAATTCACTACAACTTTACTCCTTATAAATGTTTCGATTTTTGGAATATTAAGAGAGATATGCCAAATTTTGTGTTTCCCCCTTCCTCTAAACCGCCTTTTCCGTCGTCCGATTTTGCCCATTAACGAATTTGACCATTCCAATACCAAAGCCACTTCATATACCCAATTTTATTCCAATCGGATTAAAATTGTGACCGCTAGAGCGATTATATATATATATATATATATATATATATATATATATATATATATACATATATATATATATATATATATATATATATATTATATATATATATAAATTTTACAGATGGTGATTTTTGACATTTACTAGGTAGGATCGATGAACATTTCAAGAAATTTTTGCAAAATTTTGAATAATTTTAGATAATTTTCATTTTGTCAACGTTCTAGAGATGTACAACGTCTAAATCATTTATGTTTAATTGAGATACCCAATGTCAAATAACATTGGGAGCAACGTTTATTTGAACATCTCTGTACGTTTGTAAATATGTGTAATAAATATATGTGGATTTTTGGTCAGTATGGTCAGACAGTCATCATGTTACTACACATAAAACAAATATACAATTCGTACAAATGAGTTTCGTCGTTAAACATAGAAGGTACACTATTAACGATTTTCTACGAAAATCTTGATATTACGTTTCTTGAGATGTGCTTTGAAAATTAAATATCATTAACTCAATACTTTCATATAGAAGACTATACAATATCACAGTGATATTATATGTGCTTCTATACACAAAAAAAGTATAATAAATAACTCACACGACATTCATAGTCATTAAAAATATTACGTTCAATAAAATAGGGTGTTTCACTAGTTTGCAAATTTATGTTTTAGAATGTTCTTAAACTTAAAAATCTCTAAAATTTTAAATTCGCCCCCTTTACCTAGATCAGTTTTTTGTATCATAAATACGTATTTCGACTACAATGTAGTCATCATCAATATAAATTAGCTAGTCGAAATAGATATAAAGTCGAGATCATTAGGCAAAAATAAAAATAAATAGAAAATTAACTAAATTAAAATATACTGGATTTAAAATTTTTGTGACATTGTCACCAAATTAGTAACAAGTAACATATCCTGCGACAATATAAGAGTAATTTTAATAAGAGTAAAATGAACAGGAATAAATGTCAATAAAGGAAATTTTAACAAGAGTAATTTCAATATAATTTAAAATTTATTATATTTTAAATCCAGTATATTTTAATTTAGTTAATTTTCTGCAAATTTTTTTTATTTTTGTCTATTGATCTCGACTTTATATCTATTTCTAATTGTCAAAGAGTAAAGTACGACTAGCTTTTTAATAAAAAAAAATTGGTCGGGTGGTGCTACGCTGTGAATTTTGTCAGAGGAAGGAATCATAATGAATATGAATTAAGTTGGCAACACGTAATTATTTTAATCCGTAGATATTATACTTACAGATAACACGTTCGGTAGATAAAATAGTTGGTATTAAAATTAATTTTTCACAACTCATGCAAAATTTTTTCATTTTACTTATATTTCAAATTTTGTTCCCTCGATACTCCCTGTCCCCTTAACCTATTTTGTCCATGAACCAACGTGGACCCTTAATTATAGAAAGCGTATCGCATATCGAATTTCATTTGGATCGGATGAAAATATCTGTACATATACAAACTGTGTTTTGTTATCATAAATCGCAAAATTTGAAAACGCAAAATTTGGAAGGATTCTCTTAATATTGAGAAAATAGAAAAATTAACATATGTAAAGTTGTAGCAAATTAATTTTACCTCAGTATATTACGTGGCTATTTTTTCCGTAATTAAATTTCAAAGATATTCATCATTTTAATGTAATAAAAATGAATATTAAAAAATCGTCAAGTTAATTTACTGTCGTCTTCCATATAATTCCGTCGCCTTAGAAAAATTTCTTTATATATGCAGTGTCGTTTTACCTGCCGAACTATTTTAATTTTGATGTTTTAGCGAATTTTCTAGTATTTTTCGAAATATTTGCTATTTTAATATTCTAAAAAATTGTCTGTTCCATATTTAAATATTGTATTGCAATCTGTATATCAAAATCATGGAACGGTGTAGTAAAACAAATATACGTGTTTTTTAGGCGTACATAGTTGTCTGCGTGTAGTTATATAACTGAATAAAACTTGAATTTTACATAAACGGAAACAGAAATTATAATTACGAATATTTTCTAAGTGAAGTTATGTTACAAGAAAGTTATAATAATAGTGAATAGAATTTTTCATCTGGGTCAATAATTTTTTTATATTATTTTTATATATGAACTCAATTTTAGTATTTAGTACAGTTACTATCTGGGTATATATATACTTTTTTTTCTTACCCGTAGTACTATAGTCAATTATACAAAATAATTGCCTCCATAGTTAGAAAAACAAAAGACAAAGATTTATTTTCGAGATAAATATGCTTTTCAAAGTAAAAACAACACAATGAATGCATAGAGACCTATAACAACAACACTCTTAAATAGAATGAACCAGGCAACAAACGAAGTATAGTATAGTGAGTGTATGGTATATAGTATATGCCTTCAAGTTTTCATAAACAATTACTTAAGAGTTTGAGTTTTGTTTTGTACATTTTTGCGGTCGATCGATAACAACAATACGCACCCCCGCAGACCATTGCTATGCTCATCACCATACGGAACACCACTAACTTATACAGAATGTTTCAAAAGTGGTATACTACCATACTTTAAAAGAAGATAGCTTTTATGCAAGCTGATTTGTTCGCTCATACAATTATATATTAAATAAAAAAAATACAACAACTAAGTTAACTGATTACGTGCTTCGTATATTGATTCAATATTGGGGTCTAAAACTATTTCACTTCGACCTTATGGTCCATTGTACTCCCCCATCTGCTTCAGTCCGACGATATTCGTTTTTCCCATATGTTAGCAATAGCCAGGAGCTTGCTTATCAGGTCTTCCTGAAGGTTCATATATTCGGGGCGAGATGCATCGAATATCCTGTATCTGCTGTATACCAGAGGTTCGCAGTCAAAGATAATGTGGTTGGATGTTTCTTCCTCCTCGCCACACAATCTGCACATAATGGACCCGTTATGGAGTCCCATTGCATGTAGATGCTTCCGCAGGGGATAATGTCCGGTAATGAATCCAGTAACCCTCCGCAGTTGCATCTTTGTTGCACTCTGAAGCAGTACCTTCCCGAGCTCTTGCCGCGGTACTTTTTCCGAGCAATCACGGTCCTTAGCATTTGACCACTCGTTGATCTCCTGTTTAATGCAGTCCTTGGAATTCCTAAAATACGCTCGGGGCCTATGAAGAGCATTCCGACTCCCTTCTTTGCTAGGGTATCTGCTTTTTCGTTCCTTCGAAACCACTATGACCCGGCACCCAGATTAATTTAACATTGTTCCATTTTGCCAGTTTCAGAAGTTCCTCCAGACAATCCTTGACTACCCTTGAGTTGACTTCAATTCCAGGCAAGGCTTTTTAAGCAGCTTGATTGTCCGAAAGAATACATACGTTCTGGTTTATGTAGTCTCTACGTAGGTTCTCGCGGGCGCAAGCCACTGGCGTATACTTCTGCTTGGAAGACCGTGGAATATTTCCCAAAGTTGAGGCTTATGTTTTCATTAGATCTCTCACCGTAGATTCCCGCCCCGACCTCTTCTTCAGTTTTGAACCAGAGGTTCGCAGTCAAAGATATTGTGGCTGGATGTTTCTTCCTCCCCGTCACACAATCGGCACACAATGGACATGTTATGGAGTCCCATTGCGTGTAGATACTTTCGCAGGGGATAATGTCCGGTAATGAGTCAGGTAACCCTCCGCAGTTGCATCTTGTTCAGCTTCAGTGCATCGAGAGGTAGCCTCTTGGTTGCATTCTGAAGAAGTACCTTGCTCTGTATATACTTGAGTATTTTATTAGTGGTCTTTTTCAAACGCATATATATGTACAAAAATTAATAAGGTGTTATTTATATATCTGTACCCAGGAGGTAAACTGTCATAACTGCAATGTTTGCCAATATTTTGCCAACATCACCATTATAGATAGCAGTGTAGTTTAAACTTTTAAAGGTGATATTAACTTGATAGTGGCAATAAAAGCAGTAACGACAGTTCACCTCTTGCGTACACATATTTATTTTTAGAATCTGGCGTGATTAGATAGATGTTTGAGCTGAAATTGTACCAACAGTGTTTGAAAAATAGTTCCAATAGTTTCAATTTTAACTTATTATCTTTTTTAGTTTTTTAGATTTTGTGTTACCGTATTGACGGACGGATAGACAGACGCACATTTGGAAGTTGGCAACTAGAACGTTCTATAAATAACTACACGAAATATCTGAGGTTAATTATTCCCCATGATTTTTAAGCTCTCTGCAAAAAAAAAACAACGATGAATTATCTAAAGCATCGTGATGGTATTTGTTATAGGGAGGTCTGCATAAAAAGGGACCGAAGTATTTGGCAGTAAAGAGTCGGAATCTTTGTAAGGCAATTCATGAACAGCGTCGAATGCAAAAATTAACCTTTGTGTTTGCTTATCGTGGTTTGACAAATATTTGAGAAGACTAATTCACATATGAATATGTAGAAATGATGAAGGATTCGACTATTTCAGTTAAATTAAGATTCTCTCTACCTAATCTTAGAGAAAAGATAACAGAATCGATTGCGGACTTGTGGACTGTCCTCAGTCCTCTCTAGAAATCCCAACACTATTATAATCGAAAACTAAGTGGCACGTACCTTTCACGGAAAAAGTTACACAGAAAATTGTCGTTTGATTAACTACTAAAAAATCTATTACAGGCCTTTTTACTCCCTTCAAGCCTCTCTTGAGTTTCAAATAAAGTTTGCCATTATTTAAGCCGCTAATTAAACAACCACAATTATATGCAAAGCTCTTGCTTATGCTCAGCCGGTAGTACGTTATTACCCATTCAACATTTTGGACAAGCTTTTTCATTCAAGTGATGTTTACAATGTACCATTTCATGAAAAACATATGTTATGTTTTAGCACCCTGTATTTGAAGGTGTAATACTATCTTACCTACCTATCATACTACCAAACGCGTCTTCCCACTCACACCTAATTCAACCCGTCAAGTAACCCCATTCCATAATCTTTTACATCACCATGAAAATGTATGGGCTACCATTTTCTGCTGATAATAAGAAAATAGAATTATACTTTGTGTACATATTCTTTAACATTATCGAAGTTTTAAATTAATGTTAAAATGTCAGTTTGAATAATATTTTACGAACGCACTTTTTGGAAAATACAATACAAATAAATTATGACTTACAAGGCAGATTGTGCCTTGAATGTGTCGTTTCTTTTAAAATTCTTATTGCAATCACATTTCACAAATTATACACTTAGAACTTGCAAAAGGTGCGTCTTTCAACAAGTCAACATACCGAGTTGTCAAAAAGTCCGGCAACAGCAGATATATTTCTACCAGGCTAAGCAAACATAAAATCTGATATTGGTTTCTTTTGTAATTTTTGCTACAGAAGGGAATCAGCTAATCATTGGAATATACATGGACCTATTAAGGGAAATCTAGGTTAAAGTCTGAAATCATAAATGGAAAAAATAGGAGTTATTTTATGCAGATTAGCTTTGTTAAAATTTTAATATCGCTTGCTATCGGCGGATATACACGGTTAAAGAAGTGTCCAAAAAATAATATTTTCCCGATGGATATTTTTTTCCTGATGGAGAACATGAAAATTTATACATATTATGGCCAAATAACAATGGCGGGTTTCACTTCAGTTTTCAGACTTTGACCATGATTAGCCTCAATGGGTCCAAGAGACTCCAAGTCTGGTTAGCTCCTCACAAAACGCTATTTTTTAAACTTTATCCACCCTCTCCATTAAGCGGTCTTCTCATTAACGCGTTAACTTGGCATTTAAAATACCCAAAGCAGATACAAAATTGGATTTTAACCAAAACTGTGGCCTCTAGAGAGTGCCTTATTCATTCGGTTTTTAAATATTGGTTTGCATAAGTTGTTCATTATAAATATACTAACGACTTTTCCGAAACGTTTTCCCGAAACCCGAATGAATAAAGCACAAATCAATTATAAAATTTTTAAAAGTGTGCGATACTTTTGCAGCCAATTGTATAAAAACAAAATCGATAGATTTCTATTTATCCTAAAATAAAAACATTTTAATCTAAAGATTTTAGTTTTTTTCAAAAAATACAATCTTATCTTTGGAAATCTTTAAAACCGCTATAAAACGATTACTAACCAGAATAGATATCATTACTCAGTTTTTATGTTCTTTTTTTCAGCTATCCGATTCTTTCTTAAAAATATGGGTTATCATTAGAAGAACGGAAGTTGACCCTAAAAAAACATAGAAGGCCAAGGTGAAGGTCAAAATAAAGGTCTTAACAAAATGCCCCTTTACAAACAAAATAAATTTCATCCAAGGTCATTTTATCCAAAAAGGCCTTGTTGTAGAAATATCCAGGTGCATTGTTCTTACGAGGTACGCTATGAAGATAACGGCCAATTAAAATCTATTTCCAAACGCGATTACTGAGGAATTTCGCTAAATGGACGCAGCTCCTACGCAACTAATTTGTTTTGTTTTCCATCATTATCGTAAGACACCACGGAGCTCCGATTTCCGATATAATGAGTTTAGCTCAACATTTAATCAAACTGCAAGTTATCACATGGTCATCCTAAATCAATCATGGTCATTTTGAAAATTAAGGTGAAATTTTTAAATGAGACTGTATTTAACCATGGGTCAACTCAGCGGCTAAGTGAATTGCATTCCTTTTCATGGAAAATTTCAAATCGAAATTTATCTCCCAGCCAGGTAGTAGATTCATTACTACAGAATTTCACCCCCTGCAGGTGACGCTCCAATCATACCTGAAAGAGGAGCTCCTTCGAATCTGAGAGGGGCGCAAATTTGACATTAGGAGTCCAAGAGTCATCTAATTCAAGAGACTAGACATGCCGCTGCTGAAGAACCTTCGCAAGGCATTTCTCAACAAAGTCGAGCGAGCACCCAAAACAGTTGCCATCACCATTAGTGCTTTCAATGAACGAAGGCTAACCTTTTCACTTGTTACTTAGTAAGTGAACCAAAAAGAAGTGACATGGAAAGGGTATACACCATATGGTGCGAAAGGTAGAGAGAACTCTCCCATTTTAAATCGCAACATTTGCATGATCAAGCCGTCTAATCAATATCGGATTTGACATCTCCGCAGCATTTTGGACACGAACAGGGATACGGAACCGGAAGTAAATGTGAGGAGTGATGGACGGCGGGCTTCTATATAGGCACCGAGTCAGATTAATTGGAAAAATCCGAACTGTCTGTGATATATAAGGATGGATACTAATATTATTGCCCTACCCATCCTTCTCTATTATTTGGGTTCCATCAAATGGACAATAGAGGAGCGTACGGAACTAGATAGAGGCACTCATATACGAATTGGTCGTAGTTTGCATCCGGTATTTCGTAACAACTTCCCCGGCCAGCACGGGGGTGGGGTCTCCAGTCCTTCGAATGTCAACTTGACAGATTAGTGTTAGGTATAGATTGTTTGGTACTGAATAGTTCTGATCCAATGCACTCGTGTGGGTTCACTATTTGCAAGGCAACGGATCATTCTTGTTCTCTGCAGCACGACATGCAATTTCAAAATTAGGCCTAGTATTTAAACCAATCTAGATTATAATTTGCGACTTCTTCTTTTCCAATTGCGACTTCGTTCAGCTGTTAACGAGTAAATCAGCTCCCTCTTTCAAGACCATCGATCCTCGGACCATCAGGATATGTTCTACCGTCATCTAGACTCCAATGGTCTCTCCGTTGATCTAACGTTTTCGTTGACGCGTGTAAACTAGCGTCTATTTATTTCCATTGTTAGTATGGTTGCCTTTCGGTTATATAATACCAACGGAAGCGACTAGCGTTTACTTACTTTAACATTTAAGTAATATGTCTGAACATTGATAACATTGGCATCAAAAATGATAGTGAAAGATCATATGCATTGCACCACTATAACATCTAAGGTAGTTCAGTTGGTAGAGCATGGGTCTAGAATGCCAGAGATCGTGGGTTCGATCCCCATCCTAAGATCTGTATGATTTTTCATATCAAGCATTTGATGTCAAAAAAAAAATGTTCTCAAATGGGCTGGCCATGTTATAAACACAGATGAAAGCAAGTGGAGTAAAAAACTTACAGAGTGGACACCCTTAGATAGGAAAAGAAACCGGGGAAGGCAAAAGAAAAGGTGGGCAGACGAAATAAGGAAGATATGTGGTAGCCTTTGGACAAGAGATTCAATAACAAAACCAAATGGAGAGAAATGGTGGAAAAGATCTAGGAATGGAATACTTCATGATAATATGGGGAAAGAAGCCAAAGGAAATCGGGATCAAACTTAGATGATCCAAACCAATACCCCTCTTCACAGAGGGAGGCCCCTGCTCTATAAAGAGTGCCACAGGTATTTATTATTATTATTATAAATTCCAATGACTCACCTGTATACAATATGTGTCATATCTCAACCACTAAAAAATATTAAAACATATGTACCATGTGTAACAAACAGTTGTACTGTTACAAACTGTAAAAATTAACAGACAAGAGCCTTTTTTAAACAATACATAAATAAAGTATGGAATGCGAATGAAATAGACCAAATAATAATTTCTTTTTGTTTTATAAATTTAGTGTATCCACTTTTCGTAAATGTCTCGGAATTGAATCATATATATATATATATATATATATATATATATATATATATAAATATATATATATATATATTTATATATATATATATATATATATATTTATATATATATATATATATATATATATATATATATATATATATATATATATATATATATATATATATATATATATATATTGGGATTAATTATGTTCAAAAATTTTTGTTTTCAAAAACCATACAGCACCTGGATTAAAAACATCATTCCATTATATATAACACTGTTGGGTGCTTCACATAGTATGAGACAATATAGAAGATAGTATGGTAGGGGGTTTAAGTACCGTGGAATGAGGTATATATGCGCATATTTATACACATATATTTGATATTATTATTATTACTATGAATATTGTATTCATTATAGAACATAACGGGTGTACGATGATATAGCTATGTTGTACTCTCCTAATCCGTATTCATCCAACCGAACACGTCGTCGAGTTCAGAAACAACCGGCAATGTTTAGTAACATACACTGGCTACCAGCCAGCCGTGGTAATATATACATTGTGTACAACGGGCTGTAGTTTAATGTTATTCACTATGTCTACAGTGCTATTCATATTCACTAATGATGAGATGTTTTGTTCAATTTGAAACAACCATTTAATATCAGAAATATATACGTGAAGGTAGTTATCATGCAAATTTAAGTTTTATTAAATTGTTTTAAAATTTTAATCGTTTACAATTATTAAATACAATCTAATTTCGAATATACAATATTATTTGTGTAATTAAAATTATATTATGTGTTTTATCTATAACTAACTGTAGTTTTGTTAATGGACTGTAGAAATTAATCTCTTTCGTTCAAAACTAGAATCAGGCAAATGTAGAGCTTTGTTGATATTGTCCTCAAAAGTAGAGAGAATTTTGCATGATTGTGGATATTATTTCTATGTGATTTATGAGACAGAATTAATACGTTTAATATTTTATTCAAATAGTAAGTGTGATTCATCACTGAAAAGTAAACCAAGATACGTTATCCTCGATGCGACTTTCGCAATGATCGTGCAACAACAATTGTTGGTCACTATTTCTTTGTATTTCCTATGGAGCTGTGCCATTTTCAGCGCTGGAGCCGTTAACGAAAATTCTAGGTCTTTAATAGTCGTACAAGAGAAGTTTCAATATTATTCTTAGTCACTAAAGTCATTTTTTGTGACGGTAGCGAAGAGCACGTTCATCATACCTCCTTCGTTTTCTGATGCTGATGTTAAAAGTCTTTTCCAGGAAGTTTCGAGAACTATCGCTCACTATAGCAACTGATCAACGCATGTGATCGTCCTGTAAAGACCAAAGTATTAAGAATAATATAAGAGCTAAGATTGCCAATAAAGTTGGAAAACCACTTTGTAGACTTCGTCTTTGATTAATCTTGGCACGAAATCAAAATGTTCAACAAAACGGTGGAGAAATCAAAGAAACTTTTGTTATCTTCACGAAGATTGATAGTGCTTTTTTATACAGATCCTCTTCATTTTTAAACTCTGTTCTTGTCGTCTTCCATCTCCTCAATCAAAAGGCATTTAGGTAATCATGTTTTACGTATACTTAACTATAAATTCATTGCTTTCTATAGATGTGATTGCGAATAAAAACGCGCGACTAGTGAAAAATCAACAAATCGGAGACACTCCGAGCAAAATGGGCATCAACGATTATCGTAGAAAACCGCAACTGAGAGAGTAATTCGGCAATAAAACCCCGAAGATCGTTAACAAAACCCATAATCAATGAGGTTTATTACGAATATGAGAATTCGGATACCGATACGGCTATATTAAGAAACATTAACCCAAGAACGGGCCTTTCATCGCAATCCTTGGTTTGACAAAGAATGTAAACTGGCTAAACGCGATTTAAAGAACACACTTAAACAGTGCAAAAAGTTAAAATTCGAATCAAATATTACGCTAGAATATGTCACTGTTAAAAAACAGTACAAGGAATTAATTAAAAATAAAGAAAAGATCTATCATCGGCTAATTGTAGATAAAATATCTAACGTTAAAGATAGCAAAACATTCTGGGATACCATTAATTCTCTTCGTCGTCGTCCAAATAAATTCTCTCTTCCAATCGAGTCTTGGGAAGTTTTTTATTCAAACATTTATAGAAGTAACGTGATTCCTTCCGACAAATGCTTTATTGATGTCACACATCCACTTCTTGATGTTGATATTTCTTTCGACGAATTGACTTCAGCCTTGAACGATAGCAAAAATTTCAAAGCTCCTGGTATTGATGGGATTTCATATGAGCTTTTAAAAAATCTCCCTGACAATTGGTTGTTGTATCTTAATACTCTTTTTAATCAAATATTTAAATTAGAAAAACTTCCGAAGCGCTGGAGCAAAATCATAATGCAAATGTTACATAAGAAAGGAGACGTAAATAACCCCGAAAACTACCGTGGCATTGCTCTATGCAATACCTCTTCCAAGCTGTTCACCAACATACTTCTCCGGAGATTAAACGTGTGGGCAGATTTAAATAAATTCTTTATTGAGTCACAATCAGGCTTTAGACGGAATCGGGGTTGTATGGACAATATATTTGTCCTTACATCCGTAATTCAACTGCAGCTTCGACTTCCAGGTAGGCGAGTTTATGCTTTATTCGTGGACTTCAAAAGGGCCTTTGATTCTCTGAACCACTCTAAACTCTTTGATAAACTTTTTTATTTTGGAATCAGTGGGAAGATTATTAGAGTCTTAAAGAATCTTTATGAAAATGCCCATTTCCATGTTAAAATAGATAATGAGTTCAGTAAGGAGTTTCCCGTAAATGAAGGCGTACTGCAAGGTGAATCGTTGAGCCCGTGGCTTTTTTCAGCATTCATTAATGACATCGAAGACTTCTTTCGCTGCAATGGAGTATGTGGACTAAATATCGATGGCCTCAACGATATTCTAATGCTTCTGAACGCAGATGATCTCGTAATTCTGGGTGATAGCTATTCGGATCTGATCAAGAAAATTTCATTGCTTTCCTCTTATGCTAAAAACAACAGCTTAGTAATCAATCACTCTAAATCAAAAATCATTATATTTAAAAACGGTGGTAAAAATCCAAAAAGTGAAGTGCTTAAATTTGAAAAACTTTCCTTCGAAGTTGTTAACACTTTCAATTTCTTGGGAATACCGTTCTCAAGTTCTTCCCTGTTCCATCAGGCGCTAGAGACTTCGGTACAAAGAGGCAAGGCAGCTATCTGTTCAGTAATGGCCACTTTGGCCAATTCCAAGTGTATTTCTTGGGACTCTCGAATACAGCTTTACCATTCATGTGTATTGAATACCCTACTCTATTGTGCCCCAGTATGGAGTCTTCGTTATCTATCCATAATTGAATCCGTCCAAGTGGGGTTTTTTAAGCAACTTCTACAGCTGCCCAGGAATACACCAAATCATGTAGTGCGTCTTGAAACAGGCATATCACCTTTATCTCTAAAAGCTATTAAATCAACTCTTTCTTGGCTAAAAAAAATTATGTGCATGGACGACGAGCGATTTCCAAAGTTATGCTACAAAAGGCTTCTAAACTTAACCAACACTTCTGAAATTGTCCCGATTAAGTTAAACTGGGTCTGCCAATTAAAAAACCTACTCGACTTAATTGACTCAGGTGACATCTTAAATAGCGATTTCATTTCGCAAGCAAAAATAAAAGTCACTCTTGAGAAATTTCAAAGATATTACGTGGAACAAGACCTTGAAAGGGTGGCCTTGTCAACATATAACCCGTTATTTAGGGATCTTATAACCACAGATGGATTTCGGAACTATTTATCTTTTAACTGTCCTCTATCTTTTATTCGAGTATTTGCACAACTCCGTTCCTCGAATAAACAAATTTTGCGTGTTGTTTTCAGAAAAATCAGTTATGTCATTAATTTGACTGTCACATGCACTCTTTGCAATTTAAATGTTCTAGAAACCTTACATCATCTGTTGTTTGTTTGTCCCGTTTATAACTTTGAGCGTGATGGTTTTTTCATCAAACTCAATTCTACGGCTTGGGACTTGGAAGGCTTGTTATACGGTGAAACTATTTCACATATAAAAAAAGTTTTTTATTTTCTGCAAACAATTCTCATGATAAGGTCTTTTCTTTTAAACGAATGAACAAATTTGTCATTTTAGTTTCAGAATTTATTTATTTTTTCCATTATAAATTAATATGATTGTTTACTTTTACTTTTACTTATAGTTTTTTTTTTTCTTTCATTTTGATTCTTGCTTTAAGTTTTCTGTTCTTTTGGGTTTTTTTTCTCGTGATTTTTTTATATTTATTTTATTTATTTATTTATTTAATTATTTTTTTTTTTTTTCTGTTTAATGTATAGGAATTTTTTGTAAAAGATTGTAAAATCTTAAAACAAATAAATTTATTATTATTATTATTATTATTATTATTATTATTATTATTATTATTAAGAAACATTATCGTTTTTGGTTACGGGTATAGATACGTAATAGTTATGGATATCCTATGAATATCTATATAAAATTTGTAGATTAGATAACAACATATTACATGACAAACACAATAAATGAAAGGTGGGTTGAAGACAAAATTTGTTCAGTAAGGATGGACCAGAAATCTAGGAAAATGAATGAATGCCAAGTGTGAGAACCCATTAAAACAAAATATTTAAACTTTGTTTCTAACCACATTAAGTATTATTTGAAATAAAAATAAGATAAACTTATCCGAAACATTTATATCGTTTTAGGCCACAATTAGGGATATCTTTTTATTTCTTGATGACATTTATGGAATTCCATAGCATACTAACTATATATATTTGCTTAAGCGTTATGCTGGTATCGTAAATAAGACAAATGCACGTATCGTTTATTTACTACACTAATAATTTTAGACTCGTAGTTTATAATTTAATAAATAATAATACAAAAATTGATGATTTTTAAACGTAAATAAAATAATAATAAATATATACTTTATATAAACCTTTCTGAGAGTCGATTTATAGAGAAGTAACATATACTCCCGAAGAATAATTACGGCTAGCCTATGTTTTACTGCTAGTAGCTACTTTGATGGATCACACTAAAATTTAATTCACTAAATGATTGTTGAATTCTAATCCATTTGTAATTTTACTTTTTATCATATTGAAACAAAAGGTGCGTTTAATGACTGCTCACACAATGGTATTCGTTTCCAAATAATATATATTATATGCATGATATGAATATTTATATGAGTGATATTACTTATACGAATCAAGCAGACAAGAACTTATATACTCGTATAAGCATATGCAAATAGTAATTAATACACTTTATGTAATAGTATTAATAATACAAATTTGGAGAGAAATTATACGATTATATTACGGACCAGAAAACTGTTTATATAAAGCGGCATACATATCTTATTTCATTGTATAAAACATGCTATACAATAAAATTTCAAATTCGCCCCAATACCTAGATCAGTTTTTGTATTATAAATACGTATTTCGACTTTAAAGTGATCATCATCAATATAAATTAGCTAATTGTAATTTACTCTTTGATAATTAGAAATAGAAAATCGAAATCAATAGACAAAAAAAGAAAAAAAAAATTAAACAAAATAAATTAAAATATAATAAATTTTATTGAAATTACTCTTGTTAAAATTACTTTCATTCAAATTTACATTCTAATTTGGTGATCCTTTCACGACGTTGCTTCGTTTTACCTAGTTCATATATGTTTGGCCGACGTTTAACACTATTTTATGATCGCACCTGATTGGTGCTGAGTTATGCGTTGCGCAGTAAACAGGTTTTTATATTTTGACATCTTTAGAAAGAGGCGGACATATTGAGGATTCATTTTTCCGTAAAATTTTGATTAAAAACTGATCTAGGTATTGGGGCGAATTTGAAATTTTATTTCAAAAACCTATCTCGTTAATTATCATTTGATAATCTTATATTTATGCAATACAATGTTTTTCGTACTTAAAAATGTGTGAAATAGTGCTACATACAAAAACATTTATGTATCCTCACAAAAAAAGAAAATGAAATTTGAAATTAAATATCTTAAGTCTGTAAAATATTTTAAGTACTTTGTACCTTGTAGTACGTAAGTAGGACGAGTAAATATGACTATTGGATAATCACGAATTCAGATGTTGTACTTAGCTAGACTGTAGTACTGTAGTGCCATCTTAAAAACTACGTCGCGAAAGTACAGAACCGCTAGCGAAGCGAATCAGACGTGTACAAATGTCTGTATACACGTTTTATTTATTTAAACTATTATATTGCTTACGATGTTTATTTTCATAAAAGGTTTTATTTCAAAACTTGCAGTATTACTTTGTTATCTATAAAAAGCTTTGATAATAACCTATTATGGGTGATCCATAGAAAGAAATCAAACCCCTACTATATTAAATTTTTCGGTACTACACTGAACGATTTATTGTTTCATAACATTCTTGAAAAGGCAAATGAATTGAGATCTGGAATAAGTGACCAAAATTAACCTCAAACCCAAAGCTCTCAAAATATTAAAAATCATACATTAAAAGAAAAAACCAAACTGACAAATAGACTGCAGATGCTCCAGGTCCCGATGAACATACTCGTAGTGAACCTGCTATTATTACGCAAACTCTAGAGCACAAACTTTCTAAATTAATAAAAAAACTAAATTAATTAATAATAAATTGGGAAACATGATTGAAGATTGGCATAATTTTGACGACAATCATGAAAAAAGAACAAATGATAATAATAATAATGATTGTATATTTTGTAATGAAAATTATGAATGGCCTTACTTTGAGAATTTGATTATATGTTATGAAAGTAAAACCAATAATAAAACCGAGCAGGCTACTTTTATCACTTTTATCATAAATAAAGACTGATTACTGTTAATAAGGCTTGGACGCTATTACCACATCCAGTATTCGCGTTTTGTTTCAATTTATTTTATATAAAAATTTTATTCATTTGAATTTAGTAGAATTTAGAAGTACTTAAAAACATTATCTAGCCTATCTTAAAATTATTACGTTCAGTTGTTCGTAATTCTCCCACTTTTCTCAAATGATAGTGATAATAATATATATACTTTATATACTTAAAGCAGAACAAATTTACAAGAATGAGCATCACAATTCCGAGCCGAAGGAATCAAAATTATTTATGATTTAATAATAATAAAAAATGTAGAAGCAGCGCTTTTAGAAACTATTACTTAAAAATTCAAAAAAATTGAAACATACATTTAACCCACGGTATTGTTCGAACGATAACTCAATAATACGTACGATTTTTTTCTTTGACTCTCCACCAAGAAACTAAGCACTCCATTATACAAATCTTGCAGGCTACCTACAAGACTATCTCCAAATACTCATTTCAAGCTTCCCGTGAAACTCACTTTCCGGAGTTCAACAAACTAACTCGTTTAAATTCACTTAATTTGGACTTATATGTTCTTTTATGTTAAGTTGAAATTTATTACTAGTTTTAGATAGATAGATTGTATCGACTGCACTGGACGGGCTACACTTCGAACATTAGGTCCATTGTGATGCCTAAGGATGTGAGGGTGTGAGTAGAGTGGAAGGAATTTTGTGTGTAAACTAGGAATTGGTAGCATGTGCGGCTGCAGGCTATTCTGATAGGAACTATGTAGATATTCATCTGGAGTTCGTGAAGGAAACTGCAGAAAACATTCACAAGCATGACCGGTTACTTCGTTCTTATCCATTCGCCGACAGTTTAGTCAATTAACCGTCCATAACCACCCAGTTCCAAGTTGATATAACGCCTCAGACATACGCCTTAGACGCTTGACCGCTTGACCACTTGGACAGTCTATTATCAGTTTTAGCGGTACATTAAGTGAATTGAATATAGATTTATAGGGTAACATCTCTCATTAGTTTTCCAAGTAATATTATATATATGTATATAGAAAGTAACGCTTAGGTTAGGAAAAATAATTTTGCAATTATTGTTATTGTTATTAGATGTTTTAAAGTAGTTCACTCATGTTTCTTAATGACGCAAGTGTCGCTGCTTTTTCAAGTTCTATCCTGTTTCGCAGAGATTCATAGATTAATCCCGTACTAAACTGGTTAAACTCTACCCGGTGCATTGATTTTAGATAATTCTTCAAAGACGTGGTGTACGACACTTGCGAGAGTATGTTTTATTGCATATTTTACTCTGAGATTTATCTCGGACATGCTCATGTCGTTTAAAATAAGATAAAATCACACTTTGCATCGGTTATGGCATTGTTGATTCACTTGTAAAATAGAATATTCAAGGCGAAACATTCAAACAATAATGTAAATAAAAAATGAAATAATAATAAAACATCTATATGATAACATGTCTAAACACGTTGTGATGTATTTAAAATCAGAAATGCTTAACAAAACAAGCAATATCCACATCCGCAAAAGATTCGCAAGAAGCATTGATTATTGCGGATGCGGCTGTCCGCAGCACCACTGATCTAGTAACATCCGCATTATGTTAGCATCCGCATCCACAATAATCAATGCGGATCTTTTGCTGATACGGATGTTGCCTGTTTTATTTAGCAATTCTGATTGTAAATAAATAACAACTTGTTTAGACGTGTTAATATATGGATGTTTTTTTAAAATTATTTCAACAATTTACATTATTGTTTGAGTATTTTGGCCACCATCGACGCAAAGTGTGATTTAGTCTTATTTTAAACTAGATAAGCATGATCGAGATAAATCTTAGCGTAAAAAATGCAAAAAAAAACATACTCTCGCAAGGGCCGTAAAACCACGTCTTTGAGGAATCATATAAAATCGATGCCCTAAGAAACTCTGCAAAATAGGATGGAACCTGAAAATGCAGCGACATAGCTCTTTATTAAATATAATCCATCAAATTTTAAATTTGCATACTAAAACTTTGATTATAATATAAATAATATTACCATCTTTTTCCTTTATTCATGTATCTAATAAAGAATCTCTTTAAAAAAACTTGACATATAAATCCGCATCCGCGGATCTCAAAACTTTTGCATCCAGAACATCCCTGTACTAGATATGTTTGGTTTGATATAAAAGTACTAAGTAAGCTTATTTTACTATATTCTGTAGTTTTTGTTTGGACTGTCATCATTTGAACTACCTTAATAAATATTTTAATTCGTAAAATTAATAAATTCCATTTAAACTGGATAACCCAGTACATTTATGTGTTTACTATGTAGACATAACGTATAAGTTTATTATTACTGAATGGTAAACAGCCAAACCATAGGTGGAATATGAAATATTTTATTTTTAATTCGTACATTTAATACTTTTCTATATAAATATAATTTAATGTCCATTTGTTATTTTTATTATGTCACTCAAAAATATTTTATTAATATTATGTTTTATTTGAAGTTCATTATTGTATTTCAAATATTTATTATAATATTTACATAGAATATTTTAACTTAACTATATCTTTATGCTATTTTTTTTAAACGATGTTTACATATAATATATACCTGCTCAAACCATAACTGATCCGCCATTGAACGCCGCAACTGGTCACGTAAACTTATCACGATCTCGTTCCCCACGACGATGTCAAACGAGCGAAAGATTTTTTTCATCAAAATTCAATAATTCCACCTTGTAGAGAATGTTTTGCAGTTTTCAGAATCTTACTTACATTTGCTGTACGGCGATTTTTTCCCGAGTAATGGGTTTCCAAAGTCAAAAATGACTTTTTTGCTTTGATCGACGATTGCTCCGCGGTAAGGCATCTAACAGAGCTTTATAACCGCTCAAATTATAGGCAAATAAATTTTCTAAAAGTGTATCAAAGTGAAATAACAAAAAAAATTTAGTGTAGTCCGTAGACTTTTTTAAAGACAAGCAAAAATTTTGTTTTTCTTACGATTACTCAAGAATCTGTCTCTGGGCGAATTAGAAGATTTTGGAATACCAAAAACTACAATTTGGGAAATTTTAACCTCAAATTTAGAAAGTGGAAGCGGTGAGAAATCTCATCGAAGCTTGTGCAGTAGTTTTGAACTAAACAGAATATCGCACTGCTTCGCCAATCTTCGTACAGTCCCGACATAGCCCCCTGTGAATATTGGATATTCCCGAATTTGAAAAAAAAAAGTTTCCGCTCAAACATCTTCAAATACTTTTGATTATACATTCATATATCACATAGAACTGTGTTCATCCATATTGAACCCTCGAATATTGTCACAGTTTGAGTGGATCAGTCTATTTTCAAAATAAAGGGAACGAAACATATAAATGTTTCCTCTACTTTTAGTCCATTTGTAATATATTTAGAGGTGTGAAATAAAATCAGTGATTGGTACACCAAACTGGTGTACTTTTGGTACACCAAAAAGTGTACCGTGGTGTTCTATACAGTACGAAAACTAGAATCAGCAAATAGTTGTCTAGTGCCATTGATTTCAATTTACTGTTGTGAATATTGTATTGTTTATAAAATTTGGTTTATGTACTATGAATTACTTAATATTAATAAATAAAGATGAATATATGATATTACTCAATACCTGAATATTATTTTTAATTGTCAAGAAAATAGTTTTGTTATAAGTTTATATTGTTATATATATATATATATATATATATATATATATATATATATATATATATATATATATATATCTTTCTATTAATAATATCTATGTCTTTCTTAATATTATTATCTTAAAATATAAGTGTTGATCTTCATATATTATAGTATTATACAAATTTCAAATAAAATGTAAGAAAGGACATTGTAATTACATGATGGAAAAACTATTTGTGTTTTTAATACAGAGAAAAATGCCGAAATAAATTTATTTTTAATAAGAAATATTTTGTCGTTTATTAATTAATGATCTGGCTCTATATTGATGTTATTGTCTGATATTTATTTACAAAGAAATATTTTATTCTTATAAGATTATGCGAAGACATCTCTATAAAATTTCTCCTCCAAGTAATGGCCATTTTTTAAATACAGTTAAAATAAGTTACCCTTTTACTTTGAAATATATTCCCCTTACGCGTATAAAAGGTTCATTACATTTGAATTTGAATCTAGCACCCTCTTAAACTACTATGCGTGGGTACAATGTCAAATAAACAGTTCATGTATTGATAATGAGCTTAGTATTTACCAGGTGTTTATGCAATTAGCTCAACCAGTTGTTGTTTTCCACTTATTTTATATTATACTTTGCTGTATTACATCACATTGAAAAACAAATCATACTACTCTAAAAAATATCTTTAACAAAATGCATAGCATTTTAATTCAAATACAATTAAAATAATGGTACACCACTTATATAAATCACCACCTGATAACAGGTCGTAAATGTTGTGTTATTACGTACAGGTTTTTTTCGTTAATAAATTAATAGGGAATATATTTGAATTAATTAAATAAACTAGAACATTAAACTGTCAAATGAAAATAAGTTAATTACGCCCGGTATATATATATATATATATATATATACATATATATATATATATATATATATATATATATATATATATACATATATATATATATATATATATATACATATATATATATACATATATATATATATATATATATATATATATATATATATATATATATATATATATATATATATATATATATATAGTTATAACGAAAAAAAGTAAGGGAAAAAATACCCTTACCTTATTTTAAAACTATAAATCACGGGATGCCTGTCTGTTACTATAGTTACACTGTAAAGTTGTAATTGTGCTTGGTATTATTAGCTACATATTTCATGCAACTAATTCCGAACCGTACTTGGGAAGAATATCTATACAAAAAGACTAATGTTCGAAAGAAAATGTTCGCTTCCGTCAGGGTGAAAGGAAAGTCCTCTTTTTGCGGACTAATTTCCTGTTGCAGATTTTTATATCTATTATATTTTACCAAAATGTTATCATGACTTTAGATTGCTTTTCTGTAGCGAATTCCATGAATTATTTCCCGAAAACTAAAACCGATTTATTATCATAAACGTATCAAATGAGTCCGAGTAATTCAGTACTATTGTAAAATAACCTTTGTTTATTTAGTATATTTGGCGTTAAAAGTCAAAGCGATATCATTTTAAAATTTTATAATTGATTTTGGTCTTATTTATTCGGTTTTCGAAGAAATGCTTCAATTAAAAGTTCTTCATTATAACTATACTAACAACTTTTATTCGAAACATTTTACCGAAATCCGAATAAATAATAAATCAATTCTAATTGTGAAACGATATTTTGACTTTTGGCGCCATTTGTACATATTGTCGTCTACTCGCAATTTGAAGCGATAGTGATTTTTAAGAGTGTTGACAATGACGATATTTTTTAGGTTAACGAGGTTTATGAAGAAATTATTATTATGATGCAAATTATATTATTATTAAATAAAACAAACATCTAAAATTTTCGTAAATCACTTTATTTGACTAGTTTCGGAACACAGTTCCTTCTTCAGAAATAAAAAATTAATTTAATTTCATTGCATTGCATTTTTTATTTCTGAAGAAGGAACTGTGTTTCGAAACTAGTTAAATAAAGTAATTTTACGAAAATTTCAAATATTTTTTTATTAAATAATTATAAAGGATTTTCCGACCCAGTCAAATTATATTTAATATAATATTATATTTAAATTATATTTATATAAATTATATTTATCACTTCATAATTATATTTTTTCGTAGACCCCATACGATGGCCTCAAAACCCAGATGCCAGGCTTTTAATTGTGAATGGGAAATTTGGGAAGCCTAATAGATCTTTCTTGGCAGTTCGATGGATGCCTGGCACCAAATTAGCACCGAGTAATATATCTTCTCGGAGAATAATTATAACCAGCTAACTCATACTGGTGATGACTACTCTAGATGACAGATCTAGATAATGGGGCACTTTTTAAAAATTTATTTTAAAGTTTAATATTTTTCCATCGATAGTTTTTAATCAAAAATCAACATTGATTGCAATTAAATGTCGATACTAGTTTAATATTATCATAGGACTTATTAATGTTCGTCAAATTTAAGCTTACGGATTTACATTTTTTCCTCAAATTTCACTAATGAGATCATTATGTTATTCCTTTGTCATTTTATTTAGAGGTGTGAAATAAAGTCAATAATAACTGACATGTAATAAAGATGAATAAAGATGAATGTATGATATTACTCTATACCTAAATATTATTTTTGATTTTTTTAATTGCCAAGAAAATAGTTTTGTTATACGTTTATATTTTCTATATTTTTCTCTTTCTATTGATCTTAAAATATGAGCGTTTGTCTCCATTAATTATTTTTGATATAGTTGGTGTAGCAGTATAAGACAAATTCAAAATGGAAAATAAGAAAGGGCATGATAAAAAACGATTTGTCCATTTAATATAGAGAAAAATGCAAAAATAAATTTATTTTTAATAATAAATATTTTGTCTTTTATAATTTAATGACCATGATATATTGCTGTTACTGTCTGATATTTGTTTACAGAGAAATATTTTACATTCTTTTTTAGCTTATAAGATTCGGAGATGAAATCCTCCAAGTAATGGTCATTTTTTAAGTATAGTTAAAATAAGTTGCCCTTCTACTATCAAATATTTTCCCCTTACGCGCATATAAGGTTCATTACATTTGAATTTGTTTCTAAATATGTTATGTTTAGATACATTTTTATGAATTCAACTTTAATTGTAAAATAAAAAATCAGTACTATTCTAATTGTTCGAACTATATGGATAGTGACACTATGTTGTGTTCGAGCTACAAAACTGAAGTCTATTATATTTTTTGTTTTAACATTGAACTAAGTATTTTAATTCCCTTTATGTGTGTCCAATAAAAAATGTTTCTTGTATTTGATTCTTAACTTTTCTCATGTTTTTCAATACCATGGTCCGAGTGAAATATAATTGTATTAACGAAAAAAACCTGTACGTAATAACACAACATTTACGACCTGTTATCAGGTGGTAATTTAAATAAGTGGTGTACCATTATTTTAATTGTATTTGAATTAATAAAATGCTATGCATTTTTTTAAAGATATTTTTTAAGAGTAGTCAGATTTGTTTTTCAATGTGATGTAATACAGCAAAGTATAAAATAAAACAAGTGGAAAACAACAACTAGCTGAGCTAATTGTATAAACACCTGGTATATACTGTGCTCATTATCAATGAATGAACTTTTTATTTGACTTTGTACCCACGCATAGTAGTTTAAGAGGGTGCAAGAATCAAATTCAAATGTAATGAACCTTTTATACGCGTAAGGGGAACATATTTGAAAGTAAAAGGGCAACTTATTTTAACTGTATTTAAAAAATGGCCATTACTTGGAGGAGAAATTTTATAGAGATGTCATCTTATAATCTTATAAGAAAAAAATATTTCTCTGTAAATAAATATCAGACAATATAGAATAAAAAAATAAAATAACATGAATATAGCATGATCATAAAATAATAAACGACAAAATATTTCTTATTAAAAATAAATGTATTTCGGCATTTTTCTCTGTATTTAAAAGCATATTCAGGTATAGAATTCAACCATGTATTGGGATACATATTTTTATAATACGTGGTATGCAAAGTTAGCTAGAAAAAATATGTTTTCTCGCAGTTAATATAAAAGAGTTTAGAATTATTGGCAGGAGTTCAGGTATTATTGTATCATATTACCACAACTTTTATACTGAACTCATACCTCATGTGTATATTAAATTTGTCTTGGTGCTGCGACGATCGAGGCGGTCATTCATGTATAGTTTGTACCTTGTATTATTATTATTATTATTATTATTTCAAACATTACTCATAAAACTATGTATTTTAAAATATAATAAAGTCGTTAAAACTGTTTGTAATTTGTGTACAGGTTGGTCTGTGTATATATTTAATTAGTAACAATTGAACGGTGACCACGCGTTTATTAACTATAATTCACTATTTGCCTAGGTAAACCCGGTGAAATTAAAAGCATAATTTTGACTTGTAAAACTAGGGTGTTATCAAATTTTATTTATTTCAAAGATTTATATGTTATTATGAACAAAGTACTTTAATGTATCTTGTAAGCGAACTATTGAAAATACCTCATGAATGTTTCTTGTGTGAAAGTGTTTCTAACAAGGATGTGAAAATTGCACTGTACAATTAATATATTATTATTATTTGATTATTGTAATATTTCATATTGTTAACGGTGTTTTTTTATTGTAAAAAGTACTCGTGTCAATGTGTTTTTTATAAAAATTAGTATTTCTTTATCGTTTATTTAAGAATTCTAATTTTTGTTAAATTGTCAGCATTTTTAATTACTAATTTGTAACCATTTTTAATATTAATGTTTAATACTTGATACTTTCCTCCCTCCCGATATGTATTGGTTATTACAAAGCTAACTACTGTTGTATTGAAAATTATAAAGAATAATTCTTTTGGACCCAACACATATTTCTAAGTATATAAACGTATAGTTTTAAATATAAAAGAAAAATATTTAAGAGAAAATATTTTTCACCTTGAAAAAAGGAGTTTTTATATAATTGCAAAAAGAAGATAAAAGAGATCGAGTTTTGATTTATTTATTTTATCTTCAAAAGTTTTTTTTTTTTTAAATCAAATAATTGAAAAAAAAAATAATACTGAAAAAGTTTGTGTTTTTAATAAAATCAATCTAAAATTATTTTATTAAGAAAAAGTTATTTTAAAATAAAATATAATTTATTTTATAAATAAAAGTTTTTGTTTAATTTAATTTTTTTTTAAAGTGTGTGTTGTCCAATTGACGTATATTTTGTAAACTTTTACTAATATTTTGTGTTTTTTTTTCATGTGCCGAGTTTCGGAATCTGTTGTAAGTTCGACAGTGCTCCTTCAAAGGCTAATGAGAGCCACGATACCGCAAGACTACCAATAAAAGATAGTTTTTGAGTTTTTTTGAAAATAAGAATATTTTCCCCTCAATATACACCATTACAAAGTCAAAATGCCTCCATCTGTTTTTGAATTTGGTCAGTAATATTACATACGAGATACAATGCTGTTCATACAGACAAGCGTATATATACAAAGTAGTAGCGCGGCCCAGCCTCAGTCATTTCACATAACCTTGAGAAACTACGGGCTGTGTTTCAATACAGTGACCAATAGACGGCGATATTTAATTTGATAAATAACAAAAAAAAAATGCTGATTCACAAATACTCATAAAATAAATGTTAATTAAACATTAAAACCAAAAAAATAATATCCAACTTCTATTAAATAATTTAAATACAAATACATACATACATACATACATAAAAATTGGTATTTATATTTTAATACCACTTCCATGTCTATATTTCGTTCAATGTATGAATGACAATCTACATTTTCTCAAGGTTTAACGCAATGACTTCAAAAATATCAAAATATATATGTTCCTTGCATAGACCTACTACATAATACATAATAAGGTGGTGTGACAGTAGTCTAAAATGTACAACAAACGTGATAGATTAATCCAAAATAACTGGTAATGGCCACTCTGTAGTACATGGTACGTCACCAAAAATATCCAAAATAATTTATGCAAAACAAAGTTGTGTAATAAATTTTGTCCGGATATCTTGCCCATATCCACGTTCACAAATACCCCTTACCACATGTACAATTCAAACAACACAGCAACTAAATATTTTGTTATTTACAATTAATTATTGTAGACAAAAGGGAGGGCGGCATTTGGACCGGAACTAACGGAACATTTCCTGTTTCGTGCAATTATACTTTATCTTGCATTATTAATATTAATAATAAATATTAATAATAAAAATATATATATAAAAATCTGTTTATATATTACCAACATAAAAATAAATACATTAAATTGTACTATAATATGATATAATATACAGAATGGTTTGTGTTTTTTGTAATGTTTCTTTGTATAAAATTAACACTCATTAGTGTGGTAAATTGGTATTCGATATTACACATAAAAAACAAACATAATTTAATTTTTTTATTAAAAATAACATTGTAATTATCTCTATCGCATAATTGACTTATAATTGATTTGCATGTTCAATTATAATTAATAAATTTGTTTTTATACACGAGAAAAGAGATATCGATCACCGAGTTTTTTCAAAGTTTCTTATTTCAGACTAATTGAAAAACTGAAAAACTTTCATATCTCTTACATTTCTGGCAAATGCTTTACTGTTCCACCACACACGTCTTAGCATTTAATCATAGATAATTCATTGATGATTAATCTATCATTTTTAGCGAATTTCCTGAAAGGAAATAGAGCTATTGGTCACATACCGATGTCAAAATTTCGCAAAAATTTCTTCAAATGTCCATCGATCCTACCTAGTAGATGTCAAAAATCCCCATCTGTAAAATTTATATATATATATCTATGGACATATATATATATATGTGTCTGTAATCACTCTAGCGGTCACAGTTTTCATTTTATCGGAATGAAATTTGGTATTTGAGGCGCTTTTGGTATTCAAAAGGTCAAGTTCGTTAATGGGTAAAATCGGACAAGGGGAAAAGGGGGTTTAGAGGGAGGGGGAATCACAAAATTTGACACATCTCCCTTAATATTCGAAAAATCGAAAAATTTATAAGAAGTAAAGTTGTAGGTACTAAATTTTACTGTAATTTTGTTTCTTACCATTTTTTCTGTGCACTAATATTTACAGAAATATTGACGGTTTAGAATTGAAAATTAAATTCCTTAATATCTCTGCACACATTAGAGTTTCAGCAAAAATGATAAGGTGGTGAATTGTAGTAAATTTGATTTTCTACAACTTTATTTCTTACGCATTTTTCGATTGTTCTAATATTAAGAGAGATATTTTATATTTTGTTTTTTTCTTTCTTTATGTACTCTAAGGAAATTCGCTAAGTTGAAGCAGCTCCTGCGTAACGAATTTTTTTTAAATTGCAAATATTTATATTGACAGGTAGAGCACTTGCCACTTGATCCGATGCTCGTTTCCAAGCAGATGTGTGATTATTTCTAAGATTTACTGGATATATTTATTTGCCTACTTAAGTCTAAATCGTTGTTTTTAGTTGATTTACATTTACATATTGACCGTAATATCTATCGGGTACTATTACTCCGAAAAAGGAACATTTTTGTGTAAGAATTTTTTCTTCTGTGAGAGTAAGTTTTTGTCCATAAATACGAAAAGTGTTCAAAATCGGATCTTTAATTTCTGAGAAATCATGTCAACCTACTTCAAAATAGAGTTTTGTGAAAAGCGCGATTAAAGACAGACAAACAATAACTAAGCAGCTGCCTCAATATACTTCCCAAGGCTCCATTTCCTAGAGTTCTACTCTAATTGACTTAAAACTGTCGGAGAAGATTCTATACATTTTGTAATATTTAATAACACAATAAAAATAAAAATAGATTTTTTTGAAATTTTCAAATGTATTTCTTATTTGTTTTGTTTTACTGTGTCGCTCTGAAACTCTATTTTGAAGTAGGTTGACATGATTTCTCAGAAATTAAATAAAATTTTATTTTTGGTCCAAGTCTTCGAAATGCTACTAATGGTTTTGAAGACTGCTTGTTCTATAGAACCCTTCATTATAAATCCATGTTGTACTTCCGAAATAAGGTTATATTTTTCAAAGAATGATTCCAGTCGGTTTATTATGACTTTTTCAAATATTTTAAAAATATTGGATAAGAGTTTAACAGGTCTATAGTTATCACACATACTTTTTTCGCCTTTTTTATAGATAGTCTTTATAATCGCTATATTTAGCTTACTTGGAAACTTTCCCTGTTCGAAGATTAATAATAAGGCTGAGTGGTTCACAGATAATGTGTGCACAGTCTTTGATGACTTTCACTGGTATTTCATCCCATGAAACTGAGTTTTAATTTTTTAAGTTTATGCAGGTTTCAAAAATTTCAGGAGGAGAACATGGATAAAGAAACATTGAAGCATTGTTAATATCAATATTACAATCATACTCTGGTTTAGGTAGATTTAACTTTATTAATACATCAATAAAATATTTATTCAACTCATTTGCGATTTTGTGTTTATCATAGATGTATTCCTCTTTGTCATTAAGTTATATATATATATATATGTGTATATATATATATATATATATATATATATATATATATATATATATATTTATATATATATATATATATATATATATATATATTTATATATATATATATATATATATATATATATATATATATATATATATATATATATATATACATATATATAGGATAAAAAGAAAAACAAATAAGAAATGCATATGAGAGTGAGAGTGCACACATATTAACTATTACTACATAATAGCCCGATACAGACTAAGCAATAATCGGCCGATAAAATTTTTATAGTATGCGGTCACTCTATACTTCAGATGCAATTTATGAGTGTTAACCGAATATGTTATTTAGCATATAACAGAACAATGTAGCATATAAAAGTATTTCTATTGCACGATTTTACAGGAAAATGTCTGATTATTTTATAATATTAATTCCTTGTGGTAGATCAGGGTATCTTAGTATAGTTTCACAAGCGGCTATATATATATGTATATACCAATACTACCAATACTATATATATATATATATATATATATATAAAGGGAAATATGGCACACATTTCACCAGATGATGAGCCGTGGGAAAACTAAATGTCAATGCGTCTTAGAAAAATTTCAGAAATTCTATATTTTCATAGAGTCTATAAAAATATGTTATGAAATTTATCCTAGAAAGAAAAATTAAATTCTGCCTAAGAATACATAGGCAGAAATGCATTCAAGTGTTTGAGCAAATAGCAGGTTCAATTTCTTACTCCATCGCCATCTCTTGAAATATAACAATTACTGGTACTCACCTAAAAAAAAAAAAAGAATTAGTATAAAATAACACTATTGAAAATTCTAAAAACCCCAAAATAAATTAGTAAATAGAAAACAAACTAAATTAACTAATAGAAAACACTATAATTAAATACAAAAGCGGGGAGTGGCTGTGGCTTGGACACGGCTGTGTGTTTTACGGGAAAGCGTGTACGTAACGGGTAATATTTTCTTTGAGCGTGTTATATGTACACTGAGAGAGAAAAATACTTATATCAAGTAAATTTCCTTAACATATACGAGTATATTAATCTTGCGACAAAATTTTATATCATATAAATTGTATAATGTAATAAATTGATGGGTTTGATTTAATTTAGAGTTTATTTTCTTGTTAAAAAAATTTTTTTTTACTATTAATTTATTTTTACTATTATTTTACTATTAATCTATTAATTTATTTATTTATTTATAATTTATTTATTTTAAAATTTTTTTTACTATTTATTTTATAGTATAGTATTATAGTATTATAGTATTAATATTTATCTCAAATAATATTAGAAAAATTGAAAAAAAATAAGCTGCAGAAAATCATGATGTTTACTACAGTTCATTACCTCATCATTTTTTCTACACCTCAAAGGGGCTACAAGATTCTAGCACCCCATCCATGGAATTTCGAAAAACAATTTATACCATCTAATTGGTCACTAATTGGTCATAATTGATGAGGTAGTCCCACAATTTGATCAGCGATAGGAAACTTTTTATCGATGTTTTAAATTTTTTTCAAGGTCAAAAAAGATTTTTTCAATTCAAAAGTTATACTAAACGGAAATTGCGAACGCAGCAAAACGACATTAAAATGGCGGCATCGGCACCAATTCACTCTTTTATAGGGTTATATGGTGTTTTACGTGTATCCCTAGATTCCTCTTGAAAAGCCCTTTCCAACCGTATACGGTATCTTCACTTTGATTATTTTTAAAAATTTTTTACTTTAACGCCATATTTATTTACCATAGCTATTTCTCACTAATGTGATCTCGATAGATCTTGACAAGAGCTGTCGATTGAAACTTAAACAAACGTCCTAGCTTCTCTGAGCTGAACGCTGAACGACGGCAGCGCTTCCCCCTCCACCGCGCGTGACGCGTCGTAGTCCTAACTGAGCGTAACAAATTCTTTAAACCTTTAGCTAGCTTGTGGTATAATTATATTTTTAATGTAGCTGATAGTTTTGTAACTGCAACACCAAACTGTATCCCCCGATTTTGTTATAAGCAGTTTCTTTGAATTACCCCCGTATATATCAAATTTATAAACGTATTCATGTCAAAAATTGAGGTTTAGCTGAAGCCTAATAAAGGTTTAGCTGACGATACAATAGTATATCCGTCACTTATGAGTATTAAAACTTCTTCTACGCTTATGTAATTTTCAACGTTTTTTCTGGAAAATATATTAATATAACCGTTGTATATCATATTTAACTATTGGGTATTGTAGTTTATAAAAAAGTGTGCATTTTAGATAAAAAATTAAAGAAATTTTTATACAATTTGCGTATAATCCGTACGCGAGGCCACTTTCCTTAGCCAGTTGACGTGCTGAAGGCTGCAATATTTTTTCGCTTTAAGTTATCAATTTGATTATTTTATTTAATAATCCTAGAAGTATGATGTTTCCGCTTTCGTTGATTTTTAAAATTATGTTATATCCTTGTCATTTCCTATTAGCTTAAAAAAACCTGAAGAAGGCCCAACAACGGGCCAAACATTGGTTAATTAAGTAATCATCGCAAATATTATTTGTCCTAATTCCCACGAGCTGGAACAACTATTATGTAATGTCGACCGAATTTAAAACTATGTGAAATAGTGTCACGAACTAACTGCTGTCAGTTTGTATTTATAAGATATACGATGTTATATGCTATACAGTAGTTCCCATATAAAATGATTTAAAATATTATCTAAATATACAAAAAAACTTTTTAATAAAAAATAGAACCGACGAAAGAAGAAAATAACTGAAAAGTAAAAAATAAAAACTTTTCTATAAAAAATTAAATTTTCGAAAAAAGAAAGGAACTGAAAAGCAAAAAAAACTAAGTCAATGTAAATACCTAAATAATTTTGAGTCGGCGCCAAACAAACAATATATGTTTTATTTTGTAATATTTACTTTTAACCGAAAATCAGATTCACCCTTCGCCCATTTCGATGGAGATTTTTTGGCGCCGACTCAAAATTATTTAGGTATTTACATTGACTTAGTTTTTGTTGCTTTTCAGTTACTTTCTTCTTTCGTCGGTTCTATTTTTTGTTAAAACGCTTTTTTTTTCACTTTTCAGTGCCTTTCTTTTTTCGTGCATGTTATAGTGTTATTAGAACTATATAAGTGTGCCAAGTTTCAACAGAATCGATTCACAGATGACAATTCAGTGGGTGAACAATCCATTTTTCCCTATTTTTCTACCCTATGGCACGAATTATTTTTTTCAAATATTATGGTACCAAATTCGAAGTATACCCAATCCAATAAAAAAAAAAGTGTCACCAAGAGATATCTTAAGGTTTATCTTGACTATAGGACTCCATGAATACATTTGAAAGGAAGGAGGTACAAAATATCAAACTGATCGAAGATCTTTATAAGATTTACTGCTGATTTGAATATAATCTTCGAATCAAATCAAATACTAATAATAAAATTAATAATGATAATATAAATGAAGATGAAAGTAATATTGTGAATATCAATGACGTTAAAAATAGTATTGTAGATTATAATGACGATGAAAGTAATATTTTAGATTACAGTGATGATGTACATAATATTGTAGACTACAATGACGATCGTTGTGTGTAAAATTATTAAATCATCATTGTACACGGTTTGTTTAATAAAATAAAAACATATTCATATGCCTATATTAATTTCTGACGTTTGAATTTCTATACTTTAATGAGTACGTAGCAAAAAATATACATTTCCTATCAGAAATGCAATGCTTTTATTTTAAATAGTTGTGTATTTTTCTGTCACGCAGTGCTGTCCCTTAGATACATAATAAAACAAAAATTCCAGTAATTAAAACTTAGGTGGCATTAGAATACGGGTTACTAAAAAGTGGCGACCTATTTTTAAAGAAATTATAGAGTTCAAAGTTTAATTTTTTTCATCGATGTATTTGACAACATACGAAAACATTAGAAAAATTATCTTTAATGATGGGTCTCCTCGGTAGTAGGTTAATTTGGCTTGGCAATCTTTCATATTTTTATCTTGCACATCGAAATCTTTATTTTGGAATAAATATTACTGATATATCTTATTACTTAAGGACGTTCCCAAGAAAATCAGTTTTCTTCAGATTCTTCTGTAATTTTGAATATATGTAGTTAAAAGTATCTTCCACACGTAGAATATTTTTTTAATGGTTCTTACGGTACTAAATTTGTAAATATTGAGAGTTAAAATTTGTATGTTTATCATATGAAACATACCCCGATTGATGTTGTCACACACGTTTTATTAAATATCAATAGCAATTTTCTTTAGATTCTTTTAAAAAGCTGAGAATAAGTAATTGAAGATATAACAAATTTATTTCTACAAAAATAACATAAGCAAGCGGTATAAGTTATCTTATAAATATTGTTTAAATGCTCAAATTAAAAAAAAATTCCATTATGTAAACTACAATAGATCAAACAGTGTTATATTTTGCCGCTGCTTGCATACGTTGCAATTCAAAAATACGTTCATTGCGTCGTTTCTCCGATCCGGCAACATGCCATTCTGATTATTTTTATACTGTTGATATGCTGTAAAATTTTTGAAGGTTATTTTTTTATATTGGATAGTGCAAATAAAATAATACTGAGTTCCCGTTTGAAGAATGTTAGATTCGTAACAAAAAACAGTGATAGAATAGTTAAAGCTCATGCGCGTATGTCTGAGGAAAAAATTGAAACTATACTCAGTGAAACAAGTTATGAAATTCCCGATGAAAACTGTATAGTTACATTGGGCGAATTAGCAAAGAACCTCAAATGTACCAGCTGCAAAAGTCTTTTAGACATGGAAAAGTTAAAAGATTTTAAGAGAGAAGGACTTCATATTTACTTCAAAATAATATGTGAAACTTGTATTAAATGTAATTTAGTTAACACTGGGCTGGTTAGTAATAAAGTTTCTGATATCAACTCAACCGTAGTTCTAGGTAAGTTTGTAATATTGTACTTAAAATTATCGTATCACAATGTTAATTGCCATACTCTTCCGAAACGGCTTGATCTACGTTTTTGAAATTTTATATGTATATTCAGTAGGTCTGAGAATCAGTCGCAATCTATTTTCCATACCCCTAAGTGATAAGGGTGGTCCACCCCAAACATTTTTTTCTAAACGTAAGAAGCGAGCAATTCTTAGTCTAAAGCTAAGAAACTGAGACGACTTGAACTACACACATTTTAATTATGAAAGTAAAATATTACGAAAAATATTTAACAAAATAATATTTTTCTCCTTGCAAAAAGAAGGAGTTTTTTTTTTGTATAAAAAGTGCAAAAAGAAAATAATGTAGCTCGATTTATTTATTTTCTTAAACTAAGTTTTTTTTTTAAGTCGAAAAATGATAATAAGATTAATTGTTGCTTTTGATTTAAAGTTTTTTTCTATTTTAAAAAAAAAATCAAAAATTTAAATAAAATTATTACATTTAATTTTAATCAAAAGTCATACAAATTGAATAAATTGTTTTTCAAAATAACAGATCACAAATAAATAATTTTGTAAAAACAAGATAATTTTTGTAAAACAAATAAACAGAAGTAAGCTAGCTTACAGTTATGAATGTATCATAAAATTTGTATATAGATTTTGAGTTCACACTGGCCGTGTCCATTATGTCTCTGCTTAAATATCAACCAAGCGGGGTATGACTATGGGTCAAACCCAAGTAGAGGTATAATTTTTAATTAATTTTATAAATAGTCTGAACACTCCGACTACGTCCATGGGTGTTGATATACTAAAATATTCTAGAAGCCACCATGCGAAAATATATTGTCAAAAACAAAATATTTATTCAAAAACACAATCATATTCTAGAACGACCCATAGCGGGTATATAAACCGTGACCAGTGTCGATTCAAATCAGTTTTTAAATCGTGTCTGATCAGTTTAATATCGACTATTGTCCGCTAGTATCAAAGTATATAATTGTTGTTCAATCCAGATCAAAGTAAAAGTTGGAATTTGTACAAGTAATTCAAAGTTTAACATTGTGTGAAAAAGAATTAAAATAATTGTTGAAAAAGAAATTGGATAATCATTTTTTTTTAAAAGCAATAAAATCAGGTTTTTTTTTTGTTTCGTAAAAACTTGTGTTTAATTTAATTTTTTTTTTTTCTTTTCTTTAAACAAAAACGTGCGTGTTGTTCCAATTACAAAATATTTAGTAATATCGTTTACTAATATATTTTTTTTTTTTGTTTTTGTCGAGTATCGGAATCATTGCAGGTTCGGGCAGCGCTCCTTTGAGGATAAAGAGAGCCAGGATACCGCGACAAGTGGCGACCGTGACAGGACCAGGAGACGTACGGAAGAAGAAAAGAATTACAATGGCAAGCCGCAGCATTCCCATGCCACGTCTGCGTGAGATGATGGAGGCCGAAGGGCTAGACAGCACTGGCACTAGAGAGGTCTTACAGGCAAGATGGGAGGAGCACCAATCTAGGCAACAAGGAACACCAACTTCAAGGACACAAGGACCAGCCAACCCCACATCAGAACTACGTAGAAGTGTGGTTTCCGATCCGGAGGAGCCAGCTGCAGCAAGCATGGAGAAGATGCTCGCAGCATTGATGACAAAGCTCAACAACATGGACAAGACAATGGGCGAACGACTTCAAGAATCTAATGAAAAATTGGCCAACCAACTTCAAGAGTCCGAAGAGAGGATGGGCAACAGACTTCAAGGATCGAATGAGCAAATGGGCAACCAATTAGAAGAAAGAATACAAACCATACAATACGAATTGGGGGAGCGAATGGTGGATCTGAGGGACGCGTGCATACAGCGGATCGACCAAATAACCACGGATGTCGAAACTGTGAAAACCGACTTCGTTAACATTAAAGCCGATGTCATTGAGAATCGCACGCAAATCAAAGGCTTGGAGGAGAAGATGCACGATCAATACAACAAAGTCGTGGATGACATTATACGGATCGAACAGAATCAAACACAGCAACTTCGAGACATGCGTATTGATCCGCAAGAAGTAAATACAGTCATTCGCTCCGCCGCATTGGACACAACGACGCTTCTGTCCATCATGCCGGAGTTCAGTGGTAGACCGGCCGAAGATCCAGTAGTTTTTTTGAACAGAGCAACGGCATTACTACGACAAACGCATCTGCCCGTAGATTGTTGGATCGAGATGGTCACAAAAAAATTAACAGGACCAGCCAGAGATTGGGCATTGATGAATCGTGGGTTGGGCTACACCTTCGATGAGTGGAAATGGCAACTGGAGAGTTTCTTCAACAGTATAGGAAGAAAAGCCAAAGCCGAACTGGAACTGATGACCGTTTCCCAACCCACAGGATTGAAGACAGAAGCGTTCGTAAATATGAAGGTGCAGCTGTTCAAAAGAGTGCACGCCGATATGAACATTGATGACGTGGTGCCCATAATATTGAATTTACTACGCGACAACGTACGACCGCTGGTGAAGATTTCGAATCCAAAGTCATTAGATGAGCTACGTATAACCGTTAGAACACTGGATGAAGAGCCAGCGAGGAATCGGCAAGAATCACCAGCAAGAGCACCACCACCACCACGTCCAATTAGTCCAGGTACGTGCTTCGCATGCTACCAAGCGGGGCACATAAGTCGAAACTGTCCCAGAAGGGGACAACAAAATAGACCTGGGCCGTCGGGAAACTAATTCCAGGATCAATGAAGGAGGAAATTGGTTCTGGGGTACACATTAACCTCCACAAAAACGCGCAACATCGGCGTGAACACCAACAATTACCGGTTCATTTGACAACAATGGAGACCAAGAACTCACACCAGAATGGGCCAATTGTGGAAGTTGATGTGCGTGGAAGATCAATATTGGCACTGATCGATAGTCAAGCATCACACAATTTTATCAGCGAAGAATTGGCAAGAAGTATTGGTAAATGGCACCCTGTCAGAGATAGTACAGGGAGTGGAGCCACATGCAATAATACTTTCAAGATTCTTGGGAAAATGTGCATGGATGTGATGATATCAAGAATAAGGTTCAATGTTGAAGTAATGGTTGTACCTGGCCTTCGGAACCATTTGATACTTGGTCACGAATTTTTAACAAAACATGGTGTGAGCATCGATTACCGGAGTGGTATAATTTACTTGGGGTGTGATAAGAGAGTCCGCATTGCATGGAGAAAACCAGATGGAGCCCATAGAGAAATGGCAGCAATTAACGATGCATTGGGCGAGTTACAAATTAAACTCCTTGAGAACCAAGAGCAGTTAAAAGATGTCATTCGGCGACATCCCAGCGTTTTCGGCAAAGTTGAATTACGACCATACCCGTACAACAATGAGAAGCAACGGGTATTAGAAGAGATGATTGAAGAGATGGAAGGCGATGGCATTATAGAACCATCCACATCGCCTTGGGCCGCACCCGTCGTATTGCCGAAGAAGAAAGATGGTACTTTTCGATTGTGCGTCGATTACATAAAATTGAACGATATCACAAAGAGCAATGCGTTTCCGATTCCAGATCTGCAAGAGATGTTGAGAAAAGTCAATGGAGCAAAAATATTTTCTACATTGGATCTTCAGACTGGTTATTGGCAAATTGAGATGGAGCCACAATCGAAAGAGTACACAGCATTTACCACCCCAAGAGGTCTCTATCAATTTCGCGTCATGCCGTTTGGACTGAAGAATGCTCCAGCTACGTTCCAGAGTTTAATGAACGAAGTTTTATCTGGATACATCGAAGATTTCTGCCAAGTTTACCTGGATGACATACTAATCTACAGTCGATCAGTCAAGGAACATTTACACCACCTGGATCTTGTACTTGAAAGACTAGAACAACATGGATTAACTTGTAAACCAAGCAAATGTGTCATTGGCAGCAACAAAGTCAAATACCTGGGACATATTTTGAGCGAAGACGGCATTGACATAGAGGAAGAGAAGAATGAAGCTATCAGTAATCACCCTGTACCAAGAACACGAAGACAATTACGACAATTTTTGGGATTATGTGGTTGGTACAGGGGCTTCGTGAAAAACTACGAAGATATAGCTGCACCTCTAAGCGAAATGCTCAAGAAGAACATAAAGTGGCGCTGGCTAACATTGCATCAGAAGGCGTTCGAAAATCTGAAATCATCGATTGTGAATGCACCGAAACTAGCACATCCAGATTTTAAGAAGACGTTTTGTTTAAATACGGATGCTAGTGACGTCGGACTGGGTGCAATATTATTCCAAATGGAAGATGATGGCAAGACAAGGAGAATAATAAATTACGCCAGCAAGAAGCTTGGACCCACAGAAAAAAAGTACGCCACGACAGAAAAGGAATGTCTCTCGATAATCTGGGCATTGAGGAAGTTTCGAGGATATCTTGAAGGAAGACATTTTAAATTATACACAGATCATGCAGCGCTCCAATGGCTGAACAAAACTAAAGATAGTCGAGCCAAATTGACAAGATGGGAATTAGCATTGGGAGCCTATGATTATGAAATAATTCACGTCCCCGGAAAAGATAATCAAGCCGCCGACTCCTTGTCCAGACAACCACAGGGCAAGGCTGAAGACGAAGAAGTGGAGGACATTCCAGAGTGGGTGATTGAAAAGAGGGCAAAAATACCGATAACCCTCAACGTAATTGAAGTGGAAACACCCACACTTGATGATATTCGACGATGGCAGGATGAAGATCGTGATGTGACTGCCATCAGAAGATACATCGTAGATAACAATAGTCCACTGAGAAGCAATCTACGTCGACGAGTGGAGAGAACAAGAGCTAACTACACCGTAGCTGACGGAATCCTCTGGTACCATAGTCAACAGATGGTACAAGAAGTGCCAGTGGTTCCCGAAGAACGCCGACTTGGTTTTCTGAGAAAATATCACGACAGTGATGTAGCAGCACACCCTGGATGGAGAGAAACGTATCGTCAAATCCGTAACCGCGTCTACTGGTATGGGATGCAAGATGACATACGCAGATATGTAAAAGGGTGTGACACGTGTGCTAGAGTAAAGCCACTGAATAAGAAACCAAGTACAGCAATGAGAAGTCGAAGACCTACTTCACCATGGGAGGTAGTCAGCATCGATTTAATGGGTCCATACCCACGCACATCACGTGGAAAGACAAATATATTGGTCGTGACTGATCTTTTCACTAGATGGATCGAAGCATTTCCATTGGGGGCCACGTCAATCTCGAAGATAGCCCAAGTACTGAAAGACGAAGTATTTAGTCGTTATGGATATCCAAGAGCAGTACTAAGTGATAATGGTCCCCAGTTCAGATCAAAAGAATGGAAAGCAGTGAACAGAGACTGGCATACTGAAATATGGACCACGCCAATATATCATCCAAGAGCCAACCCCACGGAAAGACAGAACCAGGAGTTGAAGAAGTTGTTACGATTACATTTGTTGGATCAAGAACATAAAAACTGGGATCAACAACTGCACAAATCATTATTTGCAATACGAAATAGAGCAAATAGAACAACTGGTTTTTCGCCTGCCCAATTGTTACTCGGGGCAGAGATGAAGAAGCCTGGGGATTGGCAGATACAAGTTAATGAAGAGCCTCAAGAAATTCAAGATTGGGTCAATGAGAGAGGCCAAGAACGCAAGGAAAATATTGAAAGAGCTCGGCAAACAATATTGGCCAATGCCGAAGAGAACGACCAAGTGGAGACGGGACTCAGTTATCAACCAGGAGAGTCCGTCTGGATGCGCAACCAAGTACTCAGCAGTAAGGTGGAGGGTTCCACCTTACTGCTCCATAGTGGATTGGCACCGAAGTGGAAAGAGTGCTGAGGAGTTTACCAGCTGGAATATTTGTTGTGGATACAGTGCCTCCCACGAAGATACATGGAGGTCTCTTGAAGCCGGCCAGTGCAAGGACCGCCGCCAATGGGAATCTGGGAAGATTGAGTGTGGGGAACGAGGTGTTCGGCCAACTACTTCCAGATCGATTGGGGGGTCAAAGGCATGGAGGTGATGGAAGACGACGGGATGTACCAAGTGTGGACGAGCCAGAGGCCAGAGCATTAGAGCCAGGGTACAACTTGCGGCCCAGACGACCGGCAATCAACAACAGGCGCCGTTGATGAAGAGTGAAGAACTAATGTGTACGTACACTTTTAAGTTATGCTAGCTAGCTAAATGTACTAGTACAATTGAAATAATTCAAATAGTTCTTAAGTCAAAAATTGGTCGACCAAATATAATAAGCAAATTAGAAAATGTGTGTTGGAATCTAGAGGGGGAGATTTTGTTGTAATGAAAATTATTAAATAATTTTTTTTGATCCAACACACATTTTAATTATGAAAGTAAAATATTACGAAAAATATTTAACAAAATAATATTTTTCTCCTTGCAAAAAGAAGGAGTTTTTTTTTTGTATAAAAAGTGCAAAAAGAAAATAATGTAGCTCGATTTATTTATTTTCTTAAACTAAGTTTTTTTTTTAAGTCGAAAAATGATAATAAGATTAATTGTTGCTTTTGATTTAAAGTTTTTTTCTATTTTAAAAAAAAAATCAAAAATTTAAATAAAATTATTACATTTAATTTTAATCAAAAGTCATACAAATTGAATAAATTGTTTTTCAAAATAACAGATCACAAATAAATAATTTTGTAAAAACAAGATAATTTTTGTAAAACAAATAAACAGAAGTAAGCTAGCTTACAGTTATGAATGTATCATAAAATTTGTATATAGATTTTGAGTTCACACTGGCCGTGTCCATTATGTCTCTGCTTAAATATCAACCAAGCGGGGTATGACTATGGGTCAAACCCAAGTAGAGGTATAATTTTTAATTAATTTTATAAATAGTCTGAACACTCCGACTACGTCCATGGGTGTTGATATACTAAAATATTCTAGAAGCCACCATGCGAAAATATATTGTCAAAAACAAAATATTTATTCAAAAACACAATCATATTCTAGAACGACCCATAGCGGGTATATAAACCGTGACCAGTGTCGATTCAAATCAGTTTTTAAATCGTGTCTGATCAGTTTAATATCGACTATTGTCCGCTAGTATCAAAGTATATAATTGTTGTTCAATCCAGATCAAAGTAAAAGTTGGAATTTGTACAAGTAATTCAAAGTTTAACATTGTGTGAAAAAGAATTAAAATAATTGTTGAAAAAGAAATTGGATAATCATTTTTTTTTTAAAGCAATAAAATCAGGTTTTTTTTTTGTTTCGTAAAAACTTGTGTTTAATTTAATTTTTTTTTTTTCTTTTCTTTAAACAAAAACGTGCGTGTTGTTCCAATTACAAAATATTTAGTAATATCGTTTACTAATATATTTTTTTTTTTGTTTTTATCGAGTATCGGAATCATTGCAGGTTCGGGCAGCGCTCCTTTGAGGATAAAGAGAGCCAGGATACCGCGACAATATATATATATATATATGTGTACTATATTTCATTTGATCTATTGTAGTCTACATAATGGAATTTTTTTTAAGTTGAACACGACTGCTCTTTGGGAACGTCCTTAAGATAACTTTTAAAATTTTACCCGGAAGTGGCGTACTATTTAAGCATGCGGGAAAAGTTTGCCAATTTTAAAGGTGGCGCCTTGTAGGTCTGTGGTAGTACTACTTACTTACACAAAAATTTCAATGTATCTTATCTATTGGATATGTTATTTCCCGGCTCTTAGACTATTAGTTCAAGTGGAAATAATAAAGAAATATTTTTAATTAGCTAATAATCAGTTGTTAAGCATCACTTCAATGGAATCAATTAGTATATATAAGAAAATCAATAGAATTGAAAAACGATATACTTTAATTGAAAAACTGTTAATTCTCGACATAAAATTCATAAATTTATTGTTATTTGATCCAGTATTGTTAATTGAGACTTTGAAGAAAAACTTTCGAACCAGTTGGATTTTTATGAAAAAGTTTATTTTGATATCCTTATCATGAAAAGTATTCTTAATTTGAATCGTGCTAATTTATATTTTAGGAGGTGAATTGTAGTTCTTTGAATATATTCCGATAATTCAGATTTTTTTGAGGAATACATTTATCAGAAAAGTTGTAGTTTATAATAAAAAAAATTATTAGGATAATCAAAGAAAACTCTAGGTTTTTTGAAATTAAATTTAAAAATTTGACCCAATTCCTAACGTATTATTTGTATTTTATAAATACGTATTTCGACAAAAAAGTAATCACCATCCGCATGAATTAGCTAATCGTAACTATCTCCAGGATATGGAGTTACAGATATACTACTCGTTGCTTATTTTGTGCGTGTCTCGCAAAGATTTTAAAGTGTTTTGTCATTTATATGATCGGACTGAGGTATGAACTAAGGGATTACTTGAGTTAACTGACGAATTAAAGTATTAAGTTTGTGATGAACCCATCAACTGAATCAAGTGGCGGTAATCCTTTCTGACCGGCTGGTTTTGTTTGTGTCAATAGCGTTAGAGTGTTAGGGACCAGCTGACCTTGACATTCAGGTACATAACCATGTATACAGGCAGACGGACATGCGGAAATGAACTAAGTAAGTCATTTTATGAACACCTATACTCGGGCCACCTATGCCTCAACAAAAATTAAGTTATTTACCGATATGAGATTTTGTTAGTCAATACAAAATTTTTTTAGTTCTTCTGAAGTGCTGTTTAGACAATTTTAGAAAAAGATTATTAGTTGTATACTGTTGTCGAAGTTTCGGAAAATGACATACGTGTCTGTACTAGCTCTAAAAGCTACAAGTTTAATCCAATAGGAATGAAGAAAGAGCCCGACATGGAGGAAGAAACATAAAATCTTTAATTCTCTTTTAATATTAGTAAAACAGACTGATTATTAGGAGTTGTAGTAAATTAATTTTATTAAAATTAATTACCTACTTAACCATATTATCTGTTTCCCTAATATTTACAGCGATATTTGCATTTTCCTAATAATGCACAAATATTTCACTACGTAACTAATATAGATTGGGTAAGATAATAGCGACTTTTTTGTGTGATAGAACTGCCGATAGGGATAAATTTATTAATATAGGAATAGTTTTATTTAAAATTTTTTTTAAACTTTATTATAGTTTGCCATTTCACCATGTTTCATTTCATGGAAAGGCTCACGCTTCAACAACGCTTTCAAATTATTAAACTTTACTTTGAAAATCAGTCTTAAATTCGTGAAACTCAATTTGTGAAATTGTGTTTAGTGATGAAGCTCATTTTTGGCTGAATTGTTTTTCTAACAAACAAAATTGTAGATTTTGGAGCGAGATAAATCCAGAACAGATATTGGAAACACATTTGCATTCAGAAAAGTCACTGTTTGGTGTGAATTGTATGCTGGCGGTATCATCGGTCCTTATTTCTTTAAAAATGATGCTGGAGCCAACGTTACGGACAATGGTGCACGTTATCGAACCATGATCAACGATTCTTTGTTTGTAAACATGGAAAATATCGATCCAGACGAAATGTGGTTTCAACAGGATGGAGCTACAGCGCATACAGCACGTTAATCCATTGATTTGTTAAAAACAAAATTTAATGAAAACATTATCTCTCGATTTGGACCTGTTAACTGGCCTCTTAGACCATGTGTTTAACACCAATCGATTCTTTTCTGTAGATATATGTTAAGGCATTGATGTACGCTAACAAACTAGCATCACTCGACGAACTGGAATCCAACATTGAACGAGTTATAGCAGAAATTAGACCAGATTTGCTCGAAAAAGTTGATAAAAATTGAACTGACAGATTATGGATCTTCAGGAGTAGCCGAGGTGGACATATATCCGAAATCATATTTAAATTAATGGCATACATTGAACTTCTAAATAAAAAAAACTACATGAATAAAATTAATCATTTTGTATTTTTATTTTTTGTTTCTCACTCCCTGAAAAAAACACCCGATATATATATATATATATATATATATATATATATATATATATATATATATATATATATATATATATATATATATATATATATATATATATATATATATATATGTATATATATATCCATTACTTCTTTATTGAAACTTGCCCGTTTTATGAATATCATGTCAAATTATTATAAAATCCACTCATCAATTTACTATTACCCTCTTTTCATTCAATATATGAGTTTTACTTGCTATAACCGATTCTTTTATTTAGAGTGGACGGTTTGGACAATTCTAAAATCGGCCAACTTTGCGGACGTGTCTCCACAAATACGTTTGAGTGATTCTCTGCTAACCTCTGTGATTTTTCATGTCCACTGCTTCATTTGTACAAAAGGGAAGAATACTTATTTCAATATTTCATAATATTCTATGAAGTTTTCTAGTTGATCTGATGAATAGTTTTAAAGCTAAAGGTAATGATGGTGTGCATAATGAATCAGCGAAAAAACGGACGTCTTATGAATGGGTTTGGAACCTTCAAGTGGCCAGCCAGAACTATCTACTAAGGACTTTTTTGTGGGGTTTTCTCAAAACACAGATCTATTCGCGGAATAGGCCTGAAAATTTGCAACAATTAAGGCAAAGAATTGTTGACAATTGTGCGAATATTTCACCGCAAGAAAATACCCTGGTAGATTTGTACAATCGACTCGGATATTGTTTAGCAAATAATGGAGGAATATTCGAACCGTTGGTTTAACTTTTTTTTTTTGTCGGAATTCTATTTTATTCTTTTTTCGGGTTTCTTTTTCTTTTAATTTGTATGAATGTTTTATGTTATACCGTTAATAGAATACTACCACACTCCTCATACAAATATTAAGGGATATTCAAAAAATAATTTTCAATTTTTAGAAGTAATGCTAAACTTAAGAAGACAACAATGAACATATTGAACCCACCCTCATTACATATTAATGCAGTACTGACTACAAAACAATAATCACACAGGCCATCCATCAACACACACTCTACAGAGTACCCCCACTATTTTTATTTCTTTATTAAGCATTGTGTATAGTTTTTTTTTTTTTTTTGTTATTTAAGGTCGCTTCAACAATCATTAGCGACCATATTATCACTGTACCATTCACAGATAAAACTTTACACACAAAGAAAATTAAACACTATCACACATGATTTTATATTAAATTATTATTATTTTTTATTATTTTATAGTTGTTATAGTAAATAATACTTAACATTGATTCTCTATTAGCAATGCTGTCCAACACATACTGTATACCATTTTTAAGGTTCAATATTGATATAGCCTGTTAAAAAAAGAGTATTAGCTTTTGTTCTAGTATCATTTATTTTCAATATATAGGTAAACAACAAAAAAAATGTTTCTCTAAACATACGAGAGTTCATTTTTTAATAATTTTACATTTTGTAAATATTTAAACTAATTAATAGGGTTAATTAAAAATATTGTGTCAGTTTATTACCATTTGTATAACTAAAATAAATGGAAAAAACGCCTTCGAGGCGTGTTCACATGTAATATGTTAAAATATTGAATTTCACTCTATGTGTAAAAATTGTACAAATAATAATTTTGGTAGAATACACGGTTTATATTTTGGCCTTTCGTATTTCACATGAATGTGTACAGTGAAAATCATTTATAATATTATTTATATTAAACCGATACGTTAAAGTCCTTTATATCGACCATTTCATATCGAACAAGCCATTTAACGATGGTACCATGGACTGCAAAAGAAACGCTCTTTTTCAAAATTTAATATTTGATTAGCGCTTTATTAATACGGTTTTTGGGAAATGATAAATGATTCAAATATAAGTTATTAGGATATTTATAATGGATAACTTTTATCCGAACCATTTTTTCGAAAACTAAATAAGGCTCATATCACTTTTTAAATGATAGCTTGACTTTTGACGCTGATTGTACATAAAAACATACAATGATAATAGGATAACTAAATTAAGCTAACGTTGTGTTAACACGATCTGTGAAATTCGTCCAAAGGTTTTTGTTTTTAGTTTATAATTATATAATAACATAAACTATTGAGTCTAAAAATTTAAAACCTACCTCGGAATTTAGGATATTCTCTGGCGAAATCTCATTGATCTGCCTGGATATCTGTCATCCCAAATGATGTTATAAGACAATATACATATTGTCTTTTGAGAGAGGGAGACTTTTGCATTCACAGTGATATTGATTTTATGCATATGTTAATTGGGTTTGCAGAAGCCAGTATTAAAAAACGGCAAACAAAGTACTTATAGAGCGAAGCATCAAATTACCTTGATCCTTAAAAATATACTAATAATATTTGGTCGAAATACTGTTTTAATATTAGACCGAATGGATGCTACACAATCTAATATGCCTACCAGAAAAAGAGTGACAAACTTTGACTGCACTCAGCTCTGAGTGAGAGGTAGGAAGAGAGATAGAGTAAATACAGGGTACCTATAGTAAGTTCAAACCTAAATGAGACAGTCGCAGAAACACATTTTTTTTGGACCTAGTCTATATGATATTTAAGGTGAAGTAGTATATCATTATCATTCTACACTTCTGTGTGTTAACAACTAATCCAGTGAATCTCAAACAGTTTCGTGTGTGTGGTATTTTGGAAGTTTTTATATTTTTTTAAATATTTAAATACAATGGAATGTACGGCATCTACTTCTTTCAAACATTTGTTTTTACTTATACTCCGCTTCAAAAAAAAAAAATTATTTTTCTTTAATTCAGGTAAAATTTGTAGTCATAATTTTTAGGTTAAATTATGATTGTCGGCTTTATTCAATAAAAATTAATTTAATTGCTTGTTCAAAAACATTTTATTTAATAACAAATCCGAAAATTTTATTGAATATCAATTCTATAATTTATTTTCATACTATTTACATCATTGATTCACTTGCATTTTGTTTGATGTCCACTGGTATATAAATAAATATAATCTTTTATTGATAATAGCCATCTCGTTCTTACTATGATGGTTGCATATGTGAATATCTTTGTCGATGGCCATAGCCAATAGAAATAAAATATAAGTTTATTATAATGGCATTTCTTTTTATATAATTGATAAAGTGTATCTTTTCCCTTTATTGAATTATTATATTAAATTCCCCTTTTTCATATATTAAATAGCATTAGTGTATTTTTACCCATTCCAATTTTTTATTTCTGCGCAAAAGGGGAATGGTGTCTCATTTAAGTTTGAACTTACTATACCAATCATTATTATTTTCTTTTTTTAATTAAAACATTTTCTGAAAAAAATATAATAATACCGACTCTTTTTAATGGTCACTATCATTCAAAGTATACAATACATACAATACATTGAATACTTACTCTGGAATTTTGGGCTGGTAATTTGGGGCATAAAATATACCTTTTTAATATATTTGTGTACGAATAAAACATAAATGTTATATAAATTATAAAATATAAATCATAAATTAAAAATTTTATTAATTAAATTTAAAATTTTTCCCCAATTCCTAGAACAATTATTTGTATTTTATAAATACGTATTTCGCCTCAAGGTATCATCATCAGTATGAATTAGCTAATCGTAACTATCTCTGGGATATGGAGTCAGAGATATGTTGCTTGTTGCTAATTTGATGCGTGTCTCACACATTAAAAAAGTTTTGTTTTTATATGATCTGACGGAAGTAGTACCTGAAGGATTCTTTAAGTTGACTGACCAATTAAGGGATTAACTGTGTGAAGAGCCCAACCCATTTGTTGGCGGTAACCTTTTCTGACCATGCGGTGTTGTGATTGTCAACAACGTGAGGGTGTTGATCTAAGCTAACCTTGATATTCAGGTATTAAATTTTTGAAAATCGTTTAATTTTATTGAATCAGAATTTGGAATTGGGCCATTGTCTAAATTCATTATCTGTTTTCTTAATCTGTGTATGTAGATACTTTCGTATGTATCTAATTCTGGTGGGTTTTGTTCCGATTTAAATGGTTTTAAATTCGATTTGTCAATTTTGTGGTTGTTCTCAATAACGTGCGCAGCTATACACAATTTTTTGGTTCTCCCAAATTTCACATGAGCCAGATGTTCTTTGATTCCAGTTCCGATTTGGCGACGACTTTGACCAACATAAATTTTTGAACAGTTTTGATAACTGATCCCATATATGCCCGATTGTTTTTCACTGATATTTTATCCTTAGGGTTGCCCAGTAACTGTTTAATTTTATTTTTACTATTAATTCTATCGATAGAATTTACAACCGAAATAGAAGAAGAAGGCTCGATTCCGAAATACGTATTTATAAAATATAAATAATTGTTCTAAAAATTGGGGCAAAATTTGAAATTTAATTTCAAAAAACCTAGAGTTCTCTTTGATTAGTTTAATAATCTTTTTACAAAGTTTATAAAAATCTCTGGTGACATTTGATGGACAGGAAACGAAATATTTGTAAAATGCCAATTTTCGTGAGCTTCGAACTTTAATTTCTTGACTCACAGGCGAGATTAATGAGACTTTTTTACCGGTTTTTTTAGTGTCAAAACATAGGTAGAGTTACAAAAAGTGGATTTGAAGTCAATAAAACTTCACTTTATAAAAATTCAATACAAAAATTCAGTTTGCTTAATTTGATTCCGAGGATGAATCGTTATATGATTGGAGTATAGTGTTGTAAAAAGTACTAGTACATGAAGTTACACAATACCCAGATTATAAATCTAACCTCCTTGGATAAATAAATTAAAAACACGTACATCTATCAAAATATTTGGGGCCGTTTATGTCACAAACAGAATTGTTCACTGATTCACTGATTTTTGACATGTATTATAAAAATCTTACATTACAAAAACAAATGTTTTATAAATAAAAATAGTTTAAAAAAAAAAAATTCCCGTTCAAGCATGAATATAGATACTGCTCAAGGAGGATTCTGTACAAAAAAAAATCAAGTTGAATTAGCCACTTTCATGTGTAAATATGTGTGTAAGATTATTAAAATAATCAGAGAGAACTCTAGGTTTTTTGAAATGACATTTCAAATTTTTTTGCCCCAATTCCTAGAACATTTGTTTGTATTTTATAAATACGTATTTCGACTACAATGTAGTCATCATCAGTATGAATTAGCTAATCGTTACTATCTCTGGGATATGGAGTCAAAGATATGTTGCTTGTTGCTAATTTGGTGCGTGACTCACAATGAGATTAAAAAAAGTTCTGTGTTTTATACGATTTGGCTGAGGGTATAATCTGACCTGAGAATTATTTGAGTTGACTGACTAACGGATTAGGTGTGTGAAGAACCCCATCTATTTATTGACGGTATCCTTTGGTGCCTATGCGGCGTTGTTTTGTCACTAAAATGAGGGTATCGAAAGCTAACCTTGATATTCAGGTATTAGACTTTTTTGAAAATGGTTTAATTTTATTAAATCAGAATTTGGAATTGGGTCATTGAAGTCATATTTTGACTTCAATTGGTCTGTAGAATTTATATACTGTCGACATAACATCACAAATCATCTCTATGACCGGATCGTTTTCTATCCATGCAAAGGAGCTACTGTAACAATAAGCTCAGGTGATAGATTGTAGTTAAGTTTATGTTCTACAACTTCACTTATTTCCATGGTGTAATTTTTTCACTTCAGTCAAAAAGAATGTACTGATGTATGATTGTTTCACGTCAGTGTTATCGTTCAGTGGTACCTTACCGTTTTTTACATAGTACGTTGTTGAGATTTCAAGTAACTGCTTGTTTAGCATTGATCGATTGGTATCAGTTGCGCTTGAATGCATTAGATATGCGATTGTCTGTGTATAGTACTGATCGTCGATACCATACGAGTAGATACTTTACTATTTTCGGATATGTATTATGATACTATTATTAGACATTTTGATCACATTAAATCTTCAAAGAATTATTACATGGTTCAGGGATATTTGGATGAATAAATTCAAAACAATTCAACAAATTTTCAATACGACGTTTGACAAAAAACTGATCAAGGCTAGAATTTACTATCACAAGTAATTTCATGTATGTAATAATTTTGCATTCACTATCTCATAGCTGCTTGAGAAAGTCTTCGGGTCACTAAGGCGTAATATCTGCGCAGTATGCCTACTTGGAAACTGGGAGGTTATTGGTTCGAATCCCGGTATCGGCAGTTTGTCAATTATTAAGAAAAAAAAAGGGGCGGTTAATTTACTAAACTGTCGGCGTATGGACAAGAACGAAGTAACCGTCTATGCTTGGAAGATTTTCTGCAGTTTCTTTCACAAACTCCAGATGAATATCCTACCAATTTCTAGTCTATACATAAAAATTCCTTCCACTCCACTCACATCCTCCCATCTTTAGGCATCACAATGGACTTTATGGGCGAAGTGTAGCCCGTCCAGGGCAGCCTCTACAATCTATCTCTATCTATCTAAGTCTTCGAGTGTGTTCGATTTGGCCGCTTACACGCTTTTAGCGCTATCAAGCGTTGTTTTTAGTTGGCGCTGTGTTGACAAAGCGCGCTAATGGTTAAGTTTCACGACAGAAAGCACGTCCACAGACGCTATCACTATCGAGGTAAGGCGGAATAAGCGTCAGTGCTAAATAGTACTAGTGTGCCCACCTCATGATTTTTTTTGGAGGAAAAATGTATAAGGGATTTTTGCATTTTTTTATTTTTTGAATATTTCATATCATTTCTGAATAAACAAAAAACCCACATAACATACACAATCTTATTAGCGACATTTATTTTTAAATTGTCAAAAGGTGTTTTGGTTTGAGTCTTGGGGCTATTGAAGTCACTCAAACAAACATTCTATTGGTAGCTGAACTGTTTTCATCTGCCATATTGAATATTGATGTCAATTGACGCTTAAATAGATAGATTGTATAGGCTGCCCTGGACGGGCTACACTTCGACCATAAGGTCCATTGTGATTCCTAAGGATGTGAGGGTGTGAGTGGAGTGGAAGGAATTTTGTGTGTAAACTAGGAATTGGTAGCTTGTGCTTTATCTAAGTTTTCCTGACAAAACCGTTTATCTAAGTTACAAAAACTTATCAGGAATCTGATTGTGGTTCGTGATTTTTTCATTTTCTAAAAGTGATTTTTGTTTTAAAAGAAACAAAAATAAATGTATGAAACAAACAGTTTAGTCAGTTTATTAGTGTCCAACGAAAAAAAAAACGGAATCCTAAAAGTAATTCAAAAAAGAAGAAGATTACCATTCAATAAAAAAAAATACAGACCCCTGATCTGATTAAAAATTAATATTTGTGAGCAATCAATTTATTTATTTTTTATTATCAATATTTGCTTTCAGTTAATTCCGTTATGTCAGTCAAATATATATATATATATATATATATATATATATATATATATATATATATATATATATATATATATATGTATGTATGTATGCATACATACGAAGCTAAGACATAATAATTTTTAAGGGTATTTACCCTTATTAATATACATAAAATGTATATATGCGATTGGGATTGAAATGCGATGGGTGGCTGAACAATTTTTACATTAGGGTTTGAGTATAGTCGAATGGAATATTAAATGGAAAATATTGTGTTTGTTTTAAAATTTTATTCGAAAAGATAATCGTGTATAAGAATGGAAAATGGCATCGTATAGGACACATGTTATACCTTTAGATACAGTTACTTATATTATATATGTACAGAATGCATCATGATTTTTTTACCGATTAAAATATATCTTTTGTTAAGCGTTTCATATTAAATCATCATCATTGTTATTCGCCAAAGTTTAAATCTATAGGTAGTCACTAGATACATAATGAACCTTGTATTTTCGATGTATAAATATTGAAATAAAATGAAATCTGTCATGAAACGCTTTTGTATCCAACAAACTTAAAATTGATGCAAATATCTAATAAAATCTTCACTGGACTGATAGAGAAGTTCCAAAAAAGTTAAAAAGAGTTGAGAGATTTGTAGCCATCACTGATACGCGGAGAATAAATCACAAAAATCACTTTAGATTGAACTTTATTCAATAGTTTGATTTGTTATAATACTCGGTATACCAGGATATATTAAGGACTTCGACAGACTCACTTTGCAGGAAAAGGCGGAAGGGAGGTATCAAGCGACTGCGCATGCCCGCAGCGTTACATATTTAATGTATACGTTGAAACTAGATTTAAATATTCTATGGTTATTTGGTAAATAATAATACTCGTGAGTCGTGACTCATAATGTTTCTTTTATTTTAAATAAAAAAGTAAAATCTTGTGTTTTGTTTCTCTAAAATGATAAAATTACTTATATAATTCATTATTACTTTCCAAAATGCATTTGAACATACCTTCATTTTTTGCTCAAATAAATCCTTGTTTATTTAACAACAATTTACATAGTTTTATAAAACTTCTATGCATTTTAAATGTTTAATTCGATTATTACGATTAAATTTGTAATAAATTTCGATTTTTGCCCCAATTTCCTAGATCGGATTTTTTGTATTTTATAAATAGACTACAAAGTAGTCATCATCAGTATGAATTAGCTAATTGTAATTATTCTCCGAGGAGATGTTAGCCGCGCTTGTAAGGGCGTTGTGTGTACTTGGAACTGGAAGGTTATGGATACGAATATGGATACATAGTTTGTTAATTATCAAAAAAAAAGGCGTCTAATTGACTAAACTGTCGGCGTATGGACAAGAACGAAGTAACCAGCTATGCTTGTGAAGGTTTTCTGCAGTTTCCTTCATGAACTCCAGATGAATATCAGCATAGTTCCTATCAAAAGTCGGCTGCAGCCGCACATCTTTCCTATTCCTAGTCTACACACAAAATTCCTTGTCCTAAACTCACATCCTTAGGCATCAAAAGGGACCTTATGGTCGAAGTGTGTCCCGTCCTGGACAGCCTCTACAATGTATCTATCTATCTAACTCAAAACAAGAAAACCATCAAACAGAGTAGTATAAAAGAAAATTTTATACTTACGATTTAATCAGCTTTCAACATTTACATATCTATGTGATATTGGTTTACTGATAATGGTTTATTGATTTTGAAAATCAATAAATACTGATTATAATTAACAATTCTTTTTTCTCTCTCTAAATCAATTACTTGTTAATATCATGTTATTTATGTACAATCGACAGTAATTATGACGGTATTTTTACAAATTTATACTGATTACTCTTTGTCTTATAAAGATTATTAAAATAATCAAAGAGAACTCTAGGTTTTTTGAAATTAAATTTCGAATTTTGCCCCAATTCCTATAAAAATTATTTATATTTTATAAATACGTATTTCGACTAGAAAGTAGTCATCATCAGTATGAATTAGCTAATCGTAACAATCTCTGGAATATGGTCAGAGATATGTTGCTCGTTGCTAATTTGGTGAGACACGCACGAGTAACATATCTTTGACTCCATATCCCGGAGATAGTTAGATAGATAGATATATTGTAGAGACTGCCTTGGACAGACGGGCTGCAACCGACTGTGATAGGAACTATGCCGATATTCATCTGGAGTTCGTGAAGGAAACTGCAGAAATCCTTTTCAAGCATAGCCAGTTACTTCGTTCTTGTCCATACGCCGACAGTTTAGTCACTTAACCGCCCCCTCTTTTTTTTTCTTAATAATTGACAAACTACTGATGTCGGGATTCGAACCCATAACCTCCCAGTTTCCAAGAAGGCATACTGCTCAGATGCTAATTATACTGCACGACTATCTAATTCATACTGATGATGACTACTTTGTAGTCAAAATACGTATTTATAAAATACAAATAATTGTTAGCGAATTTCCTGAAAGGAAATAGAGCTATTGGTCCCGTACCGAAGTCAAAATTTCTTCAAATGTCCATCGATCCTACCTAGTAGATGTCAAAAATCACCATCTGTAAAATTTATATATATATATATCTATGGACATATATATATATATATATATATATATATATATATATATATATATATGTGTCTGTAATCACTCTAGCGGTCACAGTTTTCATTTTATTGGCATGAAATTTGGTATTTGAGGCGTTTTTGGTATTCAAAAGGTCAAGTTCGTTAATGGGTAAAATCGGACGAGGGGAAAGGGGGGTTTAGAGGGAGGGGAAAACACAAAATTTGACATACCTCCTTAATATTCGAAAAATCGAAAAATTTATAAGAAGTAAAGTTTTAGGTATTAAATTTTACTGTAGTTTTGTTTCTTATCATTTTTTCTGTTACACTAATATTTACAGAAATATTGACGGTTTAAGATTGAAAACTAAATTCCTCACTATCTCTGTACACATTAGAATTTGAGCAAAAATGATAAGATGATGAATTGTAGCAAACATGATTTTCTACAACTTTATTCCTTACGCATTTTTTGATTGTTCTAATATTAAAAGAGATATTTTGTGTTTTCTTCTTTCATTATGCCCCCATTTCGCCTTCACGTATGACATTTATTAATAAAATTAGCCTTGCAAATACTAAAATCATATACAACATTTCATTTTGATCAGACTAAAATTGTGACCGCTAGAAATTGATTTATGTATTTTAAAGAAATTCGCTAAGTTGAAGCAGCTCCTGCGTAACGAATTTTTTTTTTTAATTGGGGCAAAATGAGTTCTTTTTGATTATCTTTATACTTTTTTTTAGACAAAAGTTGATTTGGACACTCAGTAAGATATATATGCATGGAAAACTACTCCTATAGAACAACTTTTACTGCTATAGTTTTCCGTATGTGTCATATTTTACTTTTTTGTGTCACAGATGAAAAACTTTTTAAAAACTTTAAATTCAAATGCTTTTATTGAAACTGAAAGAAAAATCATATTTTCATAATAGTCTTTTCATATCATAGAAGAAAAATAAGGGTGAATTTTTTTTTTATTACTTGTAAAGTTAAGTTTTTTTTCCTTATTTTCCCCAACTTAATTATGGTTGCTTTTTTTCGAGAATGTTCAGCATCATCCCATGGGAATTTCAATAACTTTTTTCTCTGCAATGTCTAACACTTTTTTACTGAATATACATTTTATTTAGAAAAATATTTGTAATTATTTTTCTTTTTTTCGTTGATTTTAGGATTCCGTAATGGTGAATATAAGGGAACAACTGTTGTACATTTGTTACAGTTACATAATTCGATGCGTTTATACGGTATTTTATGTTTCAATGAATTTTAGTTTCAGCTTCGAAAGTGGAATTTGGAAAATGTAGTATAACAGGAAAATCATAGGATCGAAGTTTATTCAAATTAGAAATTGATATTAATTATTTTTTATCTGAGAAAATCCATTATCCAGTAAAAAATCGCCATTTGGTTAAGTAATACACGAAAATGTCGATTTTTTTTAAATTTCATAAATATTTCATCTAATGTCCATCATTAAAACTGGTATATATATATATATATATATATATATATATATATATATATATATATATATATATATATATATATATATATATATATATATATATATATATATATATATATATTAATATATATGGGCAGATCCATTACTTTTCGACAAAAACGTGCGCACAAATGCCTAGAAAAAAAATATGATTCTCACAATATGAGCTTCATCCGCTAAAATCCGGCGGGTGTGGAAATTTTGAAATTTTTTATTTTCTTGTTTCCATAATGTCTATTTTTTTTAAAATCGCTATTTTCAAATAGCTGTAACTTTTTTCATCAATTTTTAAATCGCTTGAAAATATCAGGGAATGTACTTCATCCAGTCCCAATATATATATATATATATATATATAGTTTTCGGGGGTCAACAGTAAACTTAAAATATTCTTCTACACTCTGAGATTATTTCTCTGTTATATGAAGAGCTTTCGATGTGATTGAGGTTCATACTGAACAAATAATTTTCATATTTCACCATAATGTCATTGAAATTTGGTTGGATTAAGTGAAAGCTACCGTAGAAGAGATAGTAGAAGAGATGCTCATTCTGAATATTTTCCATAATGGCCCTAAGCTGAGAAATCCAGTTATAATTTTTGTTCATTGAACCCAGAGCATATTCGGCGAAACGGAGTTCACGTTATAAGACTTAATGTCATAATCCATAAGAACATAAATTTTTCTACAATTTGGTTTCTTACCATTTCGAATGCTTTGGTTTTCCATGTTTGAATGGGAAACATGTTTTAAAGTATTAAGGAATATCGTTAATTCATATGAATTCCAATTTCAATTTTTGTCAAAAAGCTTATCGGTAAACCAGAAATTAATGCTCTGGGCCATGCCTATCGACTATATCTGTTTACCGAAAGCATTTTTACAGAAATTGATGTTGGAATTCATTACAAACATGGCAGCTATTTGTCCTACTACTCTCTCAAAATCTATACCGATTATTTTAATCTGCCATAATCGATTGTTACAATTCTACCTTTCCAGAATAATACAAATATAAAAAGACTATATGCACATACAAGAGTGATCGATTTTTGCTACTGGGAGAGGATAGTGACGACACATTGGAGAGAGCCAGAGATGTAGCCACTGGGGTCTACAAAATCAAGTGGGCTTTCTCTCACTTTAAACCTATTTGGCAACTATTAAAAAAGAAGTCAGTGCCTTTAATACCAATATCAAATCTGCTCCTCTAACCACGAGTAGAAGGTTTCAAGTCTAAAGGTAAGTGTCCATCTGAGACAAAACATTCTCGAGAGTAGTCACGAGACTCGACTCACAAATGGATAGGGGGCTGAGAGCAGTATCTCGGAGATAAGTCCGAACAGATCTCCGAGAGAGGACTGATCACAGGAGGACATGTATATTAATGCTCTCGAGACTTAGTCTCCAGTCTTCCGTCCATGTTGGAAGAGTTTGCGAGCTCTCGGAGACTTTACTATTGTTCACCTACTACTATATTTTATCTATGGTTCATATCCATAAAGAAGTACAGTTTGTTTATGTCATAATATTTATACCCAGTATATTTGAAAATATACAAGGTATATTAAGTTTAGTTCCAACTTTGTAACGCTTCAAATATTAATCCTTGACAAAAATGCTTCACAAAGGTATTTATAAAATGGCCTAATTCGGTCATTTCCGCATGTCCGCCCATCTGTGAACAGGATAACTCAAGAACAAAAAGAGATAACGAGCTGAAAATTTGTTGTGTGTTCGTTAATGGGCAAAATCGGAACGTGTTTCCCCCTTTTATATCTTTGAAACCGTAAGAAGTAGAAAACAAATTTGTTAACAAAAAATCTTTTTCTCTTTAAAATAAACAACTTTTGTTTGAAATTTTTTTTGATAAACTTAATAACTTTCTCATAATTTGTGCTAAAAGTTCCTCGGAAAGCAAAAAATGTGCCCATTTTTAAGGTCATGAGATATTTTTTTAAAATAGGGAATATGCATGAAAATTTTTATTCACATTTATTTTCAGAATATGAAAATACTGTTAATACTGTAATAATATTAAAGAACGAAATTAAAATCCGACAAATATCAGGGAAGCTATAAACTTTTAAAGATTATTATCTGTCTCTTTCTTGGAAAAATACTAAAAACGGAGTTTTACGTGTATTTTAAATGGTGAAAGTGTAATATGACGTCACATAACATATCAAGAGGGCTATCACCCTCTTTGTCTAATCGGGAATTTCAATCATTCATATCTCGCTTATTTTTAAAGTTATTTAAAAAGTAATTTTACCTTGATATTTGTCAAGTAAACATGCTTCAATTCAAGTGAAAGAAAATTTTCATGCATATTCCCTATTGTGACACAACAAACATTTACAAATAATTCATATTTTATAAACATTGAATAGGCAGAAATATTAACAATTCAAACATTGATATACAACTCAGTATATGTTTGGGTATTCAAACAGTTTACTCAGTTAGTTGTTACATTACATGTTATTATTATTATTAACTTGTCACAGCTGTGATTAGACTCTCAAGTGGAAACGAAATATCCTTGTCTCGAGACTGCAATGATTATCGAGTCTCAGAGAGATGTCTCGAGAGCAAAAGTGATCTCAAATGGACAATACCCTGAGACTGGTCTTGAGACTTTCTCTCGAGATTTTGTCTCAGGTATACACTCAGCTTAAGAGCACAGAACTCAAACTAGTTTATAAACTGGTGCAATATTTTAATTTGGCCGAATCTGACCTCAAATGAAAAACTTTGGAGGCGTAACAATTAAAAGCCAACTGATATAAAAATTGAAAATAATGCCTAATACACACGTTTCCTCCATCGGAGCATATTGCACAACAGCGTTTATATTGGAACTGAACCATCGTAGAAGAAAAGAAGAGCCAGAAGAAGTTAGGAATTGCTGAAGAACAGACTATCCAGATCTAAACTTTGGAGCTCAGAATTTTATCTTATCAAATCTAATTTTACATCATACAAAACTAGAATAAACTAAACAACAAAATCAATCAACTTCAAGTTCATATAAAATTGACAATCAATGGTTATTTTATGTAAATAATGTGTTTACCAACATAACAATGAATGAACTATGAATTTATAAAAAATAATATTATAATGTTTAAATAAAATATTGATAGAAAAACAAGCAAGAATCTAATTACATTGGACTTAGCAGAACCACAGTACAAACAGTTTTGGTATGTCTGGATACAACAAACTAGTACTATTTTGTAACGGAGGTTTGTATTTATTCATACAACGAGGTGAAACAAATGCAAAGAGCCTAGTCGACATGATTTATCATGTTACGTAATGCATATATATATATATATATATATATATATATATATATATATATATATATATATATATATACGTATATATATACTCTTCGTATGTTTGAAATGTATAGTTGCAAACATTGAAAGTAGAACACCCGAAAGTTTTTATGTAGACATAGGACGATTTTTAACAATAGGGAATATGCATGAAAAATTTTTTTCACATTTATTTTCAGAATATGAAAATACTGTTAATACTGTAATAATATTGAAAAACGAAATTAAAATCCGACAAATATCAAGGAAGCTATAAGCTTTTAAAGATTATTATCTGTCTCTTTCTTGCAAAAATACTAAAAACGGAGTTTTGCGTGTATTTTAAATGGTGAAAGTGTAATATGACGTCACATAACATATCAAGAGGGCTATCACCCTCTTTGTCTAATCGGGAATTTCAATCATTCATATCTCGCTTATATTTAAAGTTATTTAAAAAGTAATTTTACCTTGATATTTGTCAAGTAAACATGCTTCAATTCAAGTGAAAAAAAATTTTCATGCATATTCTCTATACTCCCTTTTTAGGAGTGGGAAATCAATCAATGGGTGGTGCAAGTCCTGCTATGAGATCAGGTACCTGTTTGTACGTAGAAAAATCATCGTACCTTCCTTTATTACTTGCTGTATTGAGTTCTCAATAATCCTTTAGTATTAAAGGAAGACTTTTATAATTTTTTATTTATTTGTAGAACGCGATCCAAAACGTAATACAATTATATAATTTGTACTTTAGTCGTATTCTTTATCAAACATGTACAACTGCTGCTTAAAATTGAAGGTAAAGCATTTGCTTCACTGTTTTTGATGTGACTTATTATTTACATAATGCAATTGTTCATCGTAACTCATAAATAAAAAATCGAAACGAGAATCGAGCTGTCCAATAACGTCCGTTTCCAAACCCTCTCGTCACAGTTATGACTTGGTTACACGGGGCAAGTTACTGGCGTTGACAGTAGACATCTCCTGCCTCTTTATACTGGCACCACAGTAGGTCGACTCACCTCACTCGGTCACACGAGTGCGAGTTGCTAGCGTGACATGAGACAGCTACTGCACTTCTGTACTCACATGACTCGTGGGTCTCGATCAATCGTCGGACGTATCATGTCTCGTGCAATGTTGTGTCGCGAATAAAAATAAAATATGTTGTAGTAACTCGGATGCATGTTGAGGTCACACGGGGCAAGTTAACCTAGGCTTTAGTTATAAAATAATGCTCGGTTTTTTAGTATAAGCTTGTATGTTTTGTGGAAAATGTTAAATGTTAAAATTTAACATAAAAATGTTCCTGCTATGAAAATAAAAACGTTGCCTTAATTAGTCTAGTAGTTCGCTAGACAATTTAACAGTATTATAATGTCCAACATACTGACAGCAATACTGGAAGTTCAGTGAGCTGTTTTATCTTCGACGTATGTCATTTATTAATAAAATTGGCCTTGCAAATACTAAAATCATATACGACATTTCATTTTCATCAGACTAAATTTGTAACTGCTAGAAAATGATTTATGTATTCCAAGGAAATTCGCTAAGTTGAAGCTGCTCTGCGTAACGAATTTTTTTTGTCTTGGTTACAGTAAAAAACATTTGACTAACGACACAATACCTTTTTGTGTACTCTATATATGTACGAGTATGTACCAGAATTACGTGAGTGGCTTTATTGTAACTGGATAACGAGGGTATGCATTTAGTTGAGCATGGTGTTATAATAATATTGAGCGTGTTTAGCGGACTGTATTTTGTACTGTATACTTACTAGCTATGAAAATTATCTTTCCTTCATGAAAATCCATACTGAAAAGTGGTATGATACGGTATCTCTAACATGTTTATATGTATATACGCAACATTTCAAGCCATTATTCATGTCTGACACGTGAAAAAACGATGACAAATAATAAAATACAACTTAAAATTGTTATACTTAATTACTTCACTAATTCATCAAGAAACATGATCTATAAAGAACAATTTTATATTTTAAATATGAAACATGTCCTGTGTCAAATATTTCGTGTAAGACTTCAATAAATTTATGACGAATACTTATGTTTACAAGGTATAACATAAACTCAACATCATATATAACTGATTTAGTGTTATTTATTACCTCTGTATACTACAACGTTGTATGTGTATAGAGATAATGTATTCGAATTCAAAAATCGATTTATTAATCGACTCTTTATATTTTAGGGTCTACTGGAGTGCAAATTCCCTTTTTGGTCAGTAGTTTGTGTGTGTTATTCCATGAACACCATTACTCGAGAACGAAAAGAACTAGAGTATTTAAATTTCATATTTAGTTCTTGTATTATTAGAGATTGCAAAATGTAAATTTGTTAAAATATGTTTAAAGAAATATTAGGTTATTTCAAAAGTTTTGTCCGTTTTAATGTCATGTGTTTTTGTAGCTCCATATCTCACTAAATATTTATTATACTGTGTCGTGGTATATACTGATCGATAGAGAATTTTGTACTCTATACATTGATGCTGTTAATTTTTTTCCAAATTTTTATTTTTTGTCTCTTTTCAGGTTATTACTATATGATGTCATTAAGCAATTTTTGGCCAATTTTTCTCTACGAATTCAAATTGAACCAAAGCGCTGCCGAAACAGCCCGAAAAATTAACCAGGCATTTGGCAATGATAGTGTTAATGAACGCACTGTTCGACGTTGATATGTGAAATTTCGTTCAGGAGATTTTAGCCTCGAAGATGAGTCCCGAAGTGGTCGACTAGAGTAATCCAGGACGAGGATTTGAGGACCCTGGTGGAGACTGACCCATCACAAACGGTGCGTGGGATGGCGGAAGAACTGGGCGTCAGCTCCCATGCGGTTTTTGATGGTATAAAACGTATTGGAAAGGTGAAAAAGCTCGAAAAATGGGTGCCCCACGATTTGGCCGATCAACAGAAATTGTCACGTTTCACAAATCACCGTCCGAAAATTAAACGAATTGAGCGTCGAAGTTCTGCCTCACCCACCAAACTCCCCAGATCCCTTGCCAACTGACTAGCATCTTTTCAAGCACTTCGATAACTTTCTCACCGGTAGAACCTTCGCCAGTCAGGACTAGGAAAAAACGGCCTTCGTCGACTTCATCGAATCCCGAGCACCCAATTTTTATGCCGACGGAATTAATTGACTTCTGTTACGTTGGCAAAAGTACACTGATTCAAATGGCGCTTATTTCGATTAAATTGAATAAGTATTCACTGAGATATTACATTTTAAAGTAGACTCATAAAAACGGGCAAAACTATTGATACAACCTAATATTAAGTGTAATGAATTAGGTTACACATGTTGAAAATAATTTTTGCAAACAATCAGACATCGAAAATGTCATAACGACATAAATTTTAGATAATTTATTTCACCACATCTATGGAAGATTTGTGATTTTATTGAGAAGTTGAAAGCAACGGAGATAATCAGGAAAAACCAACCGACTCTCTAAATTAAAGATTGTGGGCATGGCGGCAAGGTGATTTATTTTTATTTGTAGGATCTCTGGAAGCATGGGGGGGGGGTGTTAACAAGACACCCCCCTCAAAAAATTTACAACAATTAACTTTTATGTTCCTATTTTTTTCGTCTAAAATATATATTCGGAATTCAAACTGAAATACTCCATAAACGAAGTGACGTATTGAACTGAAATTTAGCATTAAACTCTTAAGGATTAATCTCATAAGGATTAATACTATGTTCAAAAAAGCTCGTTACTTTTTAACCAATTTTGAAAGATAAAAGTAGTTATTGTGGATCATCCTTGAAAGATAGACATAGACTATCACGTAGTTATCTGTAGGCCTTTTCAAGACCTTTAATCTTGTAGTAAATGAGTTTGATGTATTATACACGTATAAGTCTGCGTAAGATATGCAAGCGCCCAATACGAGGTCTGTCCGAATAGTATCCGACCTACCGTTATTTTTCCTAATCGGGCGAGTAGCATCCTTTAAAGTAGTCGCCATTTGAATGAATAACATGCTCCCAGCGGTGTTTCCACTTTCCGAAGCAGTCCTGGAAGTCAGTTAGCCTTGGGTGCCCTCGTCGCATTATCTTCAACCGTCTTTTTGTCGTCGAACCGGACTCTTTTGAGCGGTTTTTTCCAATTCGAGAACAACCAAATGTCACAAGGGGCTATGCCAGGACTGTACGGAGGTTGGCGAAGCAGTGCGATATTGTGTTTAGTTAAAAACTGCTGCATAAGATTCAATGTGATTTCCCACCGCTTCCACTTTCTAAATTTGAGGTTAAAATTTCCCAAATTGTAGTTTTTGGTATTCCAAGATCATCTTGTAATTTGCGCACAACCAAACGTCAATGTTATTCAATTGAAAGTCGCACACGCTCGATATTATACGGTGTTGTTGTCGTCGAAGGTCGGTTAGAACGAAGATCACTATCAACAGATGTGCGGACACTTTTGAAACGATTATACCACTCTTTTATTTGTGTTTTGCCCATAGACTCATCCCCAAAGGTCTTCTGCATCATTTGAATAGTTTTCGACCTAGTTTTTCGAAATTTGAAGCAAAATTTGATGCAAAATCGTTGATTTGATCTGTCAGTCATTTTTAACAATAACAAAATCCGACAAACGCAAAAAGGCTTTGTGAACAAATTCACGCTTTGCATGAACTATACGTCCTGTAGATGTGGGCGAGCAACCGATAAGTTCGTGAGGCTTAACCGATGTTCATGCCTCGCAGAGGTCGCTCGAACATTCTGCCGCGAAGATATAAAATCAGGTCATACTTTTCGGACAGACCTCGCATTTTCTACAATTTATTTACAAATCATCTCGAGATTTCTGTACTATCGTTACACACATAAACTGATGGTTAAACCGCATCAAAATCTATTGTGTAGACGCAGATAACGACTATGTTTTATACTATTTAAACTTGTCAATAGAGGATTCATCATTTATATATTGGTAGATATTTTCAACGTAGAAGAGGCACAAAACGAAATTTCAACAAAATAGAGGATTCACTTCACCTACGTCAAAGTATAGGTCTCAAAACGGAACGGGTAAATGAAATGAGGTACATTAAAAAAATTCTAGGAATCTATTTTTCTATATGAAAAAACCGTTAAATCACTCGAGTCCAATTAGGTTGGGAAGTTTAGTTCAAAACTTTTTTTACAGTTTTACAAAACCTAAATTTGTGAATATTCTATCCCTTTTTGTTATCGTGATATCGTATTCACAGACACACATCTATTCACAAACAGCCACACACGACGGTCCAAAAAAAACCGTAGTATTATTTGTATAAGGTCTCAAAATATGAGAATGTATCGAAACACTTATATCAATTTGCGATCTTGAGCAGATTACGTTTATATTGAATACTGCATTATTCTAGCCTGTGAATACAGGATGCTCATTTCTAATTATGCACCTCAATATTTCTTCAAAGAACCAGTCTTGGAAAAAATGACCCCAATAAAAGGTATTTTGCTGGTAGGGGGTATCTTATCGTGCCTTAGATTTTCACCTGGATCTTCAAGGATAGTATGTTTTTCAAATGGTAACGTTCAAATACATATTCTTGTTATAGGTCAAAGTTACCTTACGGGTCATTTAAAGATCGCGTAAAAGTCAATTCAGAAGGTAACACGATATCAATTTACATCATTTAGGAGTTCCTATCTGTAAAACATAAGTTGAGTATCATCGAATGACTCTTCGCGACTCCTTATTAACAACTTTAATTCAGTTTTCACTCCCCATTAACATTTAACATCTACGGAATTAGTCGTCACACGATCTCTTAAATGACTTATGTAGACAATTTTTACCCATTTCAAATCATGATATTAATTTGGGAACTTGTTGAATTTGTTAAAATTAATTACCTTATAACCTTCTGCTTGGACCTTACCTTGGTCCATATTTCTATATTTATAGTAAAATGTTAGCATATACCACTAGTCAGAAGACTGTGCGATTTTTTAAAACTTTGTTGCTCCACTTCCAGAAATGCTAGAAGGGTGCGTTTTTTTTGCATTTGACGCGGAATTTTTGATACTTTAAATAAGAATATTTGGGAAAATTTAATTTTCCCAACGGAACATATGGAAAATCAAAAATTAAATTTATATGTTTAAGATTGAAAATTAAATTCCTTAATATCTCTGTACACATTAGAGCTAGAGCAAAAATAATAAGGTGATGAATTGTAGCAAACTTGATTTCCTACAACTGTATTCCTTACGTATTTTTCGATTGTTAAGTTTCGATTGTTATCTAATATTAAGAGAGATATTTTATATTTTGTTATTGTATATTTTTTATATGATTTTTTATAAAATTTTAAATTATAAAATTTTAAAAACATACTAAAGAAAACTTACGAAATAAATTTCAACCAAATTTTTTTTTTTCATTTTACTTTGCACTTATATATTATATTCTTACATTTTATTTTTAACTATTTACTTTATTAATTGCTCGGCTCTTTTGGGATATCATCACTTTTTAAGGAGCAACTATTATATGAAGTATCTCCACGAAAACTAGGCCCTTTTTTACATTTATGTTTTTGATCGGATTTTACAATAATGTCATCATCTAGATGAACTCACCATGCAATTATGCCATGAAATAGAAAAATTGGGTTGAAAGCATTGGTATAAAATGAAAAACTCAATTCGATATGTCAATTCAAACTGGATGAAAGCGTTGGATGAAATTAGTAGTAGTAGCGAGAAGGCCGAAGCCTGGAATTTAGGTTCTAGGCCTTTTTTACCTACCTCTGAAGAACCCATCCCCTCAACGTGTCCTTTAGCGCACCTGGTGGTACCTGCTTACTCTTGTAAATTTAGAGCCATTATGCAAACGTAAGTAGAGAGCACCCCATGCTATTGTTTACATTAAAGTTAATTTTGTTGAAAATCTCTTTATTTATTCTATTTTAAATTATTTTGAATTTTTTAGTTCATATTCCAATAAAAGCATGTTTTTTTAGTTTTATTAAACTCTAAATTTTATTTATTATTCACATTTAATATTACCATAACTTTTGAAAACCTTAACCGATTTAAATAAATGTTTTTTTGTTTTTCTCAGAAACTTAAACTCTAAGAAATTTAAATATGAAAACAAATATATAGGGTTCCATCAGTGTAATATAGGAGGGGTAAATCCCGAAAAATAAACTAGGCTAAAAAGAATTAAATACGTGTTTTTTATTTTTCCAAAATTTTACGGTTTAAAAAAAAGTGGGTGGAGCATATAACAATGGATACCCTTTATACATAGTATTAAAAAAAGTCACCCTCCGCATCTGCCTGTCTGTTGATCCGCTTACTCCTTCTAACCACACAACGGATTTTGAAGCGGTTTTCCCCATCACAGGTAGACAATGATGGTTTATATGTATAGTACATCCTAATTAAAACCGTGCGAAGCCGGGTCGGATGGCTAGTAGTAAATAAACAAATTAATAATACATCGACATCAAAAGACAGTAAATGATCATATGCATTCCACTACCATAACCACACAGGAAGCTCAGCGGTAGAGTATTGGTTAAGAATGCCAAAGGTATTGGGTTCGATTAAAATTGTTTACGATTGACATTGAACACTCGGTATATACATGTAACAATTTTATGAACGGTTGATGAAAGTTAAGAATTATACTTGATGATATATTCAAAAGTTTTCTAGGTAAGTCGGGTGAGTCTTTGATTGTGCATTGTTTTATTCACAACTTACACATATATAAGTATAAATAGAACGTGCCTTTTGTAGTTTCAATTTATTGCCGCAATAATTATATATAATATCCTTGTAATGTAACCAAGTTGAGTTGTTCACTTAATTGTTAAGTTTTACTCTCTTTTAAGTAATTATCGACTTGAACTCATTAGTAAAACTATATACTTAAAATATTATAAGTAAAACAGCCATTATTCAAATATTTTGTTTAAATGTATAATGAAGAAAAGTTCATTACATATTTTCTTTCAAAGAAAAAAATATAGCATCTGTTGATTCAAACATAAAAATTATAAATGGGTTATTGTTTAACTAATGGCATAATTTAGGCGATGTTAAACATGTTTGATGAATTTTTAATTTAACGTATTATTATGGTGGACCAGCCAAGTAGCTGAGCGGTCCAAGGCGCTACGTCTGGGGCGTTAGGTCTACTTGGAGGTTATGGGTTTAAATCCCAACATCGACAGTTTGTCAATTATTAAGAAAAAAAACGGGATGTTAATCGACTAAACTGTCGACGTATGGACTAGAAAACGAAGTAACCGGAGATGCTTGAGAAGGTTTTCTGTAGTTTCCTTCACAAACTTCAGATGGATATCGGCATAGTTCCTATCATAGTCGGCTGCAGCCGCAAACACGACCAGTTCCTAGTCAGTACACAAAAATTCCTTCCACTCCATTAACATCCTCACATCGTTAGGCATCACAATGGACCTTATGGTCGAAGTGTGGCCCGTCCAGGGCAGCCTCTATAATCTACCTGTCTATGGTGGACCACGAAGCCTAGGGAAATTTTAATCAAATACATAGGAAAGTTTACACCTGAATTTGGTCATTATCACAGTGCTGCAACCATATTAATATTATTAACACAGTGTCCCTAGTATTCACATCGTGTCCGTAGTGCGAACGTGGGAGCATATCCTTGTAAGCCCACTTGCGTGCATATGGGCGATCATGGTGGGGAAGGTGAGCATGGTTAGGAATGTAAGGTCATTTCTTAATTTCTTAGCTGTTAATTTTTAAATTAATCGCTCTAGATTACTTCCAAAGTGAAGTATTTTGGGACATTAGAGCTAAGTTGAAAGCATAGGTTTGACATAATAACATGCTATTAATCAACACTAAAAACACATTAATAAATTTATTAGGAAAGGTATAACGTCCCGTTTTTTAGTAACTAATCTTGAAAAATTTAGCATGAAACTATATTAGAACCGTTAAAAATATGTAACGAACCCACCCAATGCTCACCGCTGAGCTACCTGTGTTATTATTGTAGTGGAATGCATATGATTTTTCACTATCTTCTGATGTCGATGTATTATTAATTTGTTTATTTACTACTAGCGATCCGGCCCGACTTCGCATGGTTGTTTAATTAGGCAGTACTATACATATAAACCTTCATTATCTACATGATGGGGAAAACCGTTTCAAAATCCGTTGCATGGTTTAGAAGGAGTAAGCGGATAAACAGACAGACAGATTGCTTTGCTTTGGAAAAGTTTTTATTTTCATTCAATTAATAAATAGTTTTTAATTTTTACATTTGTTCCTTAAAATTACCAAATATTTTTCGTTGTACTTATAAATGTTTATATTTTATTGGTTATCATATTTATATCCTGTGGAAAAGTTTAAAAAAAATCACATACACTTATTGAGCCTAGAAACCTAGGAACTTAATAATAACTTAATCTAATAAATATTTACAGACATTTACAAATTATTTGGAGTTCATGAGATCTTATATATATATCTTAATTGATTAATATACGGTGGGGTAATTTGTATTTTATTCTGAAGGGTGCATTATTATTATTGTAATTGCCAACATCTTTTAGTATATTTAGAAACTTAACTCGGATGTCGGTGTAGATGTCGTTGATGTTCAATCTTTCTTTGATAGCTAGGTTAGTTTCGATAGGGGTTGCATTACTTATCATACGGAGTATTATATTTTCTGTAGTTTGTATTTTTTTAATATTAGATATACAAGTTCCACTCCATACTGGAGCTGCGTAAAATAATATAGGCTTAATCATACTTTTATACAAAATGAGTTTGTTTTTTATACTGAGATTACGTTTTGCTTTGATTAGCGGATATAGCATAATATGTTTTATTTGTCTAGCTTTGATACAACTCTTGTTGATGTGTGTTGTGTAGGAGAGTTTGTTGTCTAATATGACTCCTAGATATTTAGCATTTGGTTTGGGTGCGATGATAGTATTGTTAATTTTTATATTAGGATTATCTTCATTTCTCTTAATTTTAGACTTTTTACTGAATATGACTAGTTCTGTTTTAGCTTCGTTGTTTTCGATCTCTTATAATAGTTTGTGAGTCTATCAAGGGTTTTTTGAAGGCGATCGAGAGCCAGCCTTTTGTTAGCTGATGCGTTGTAGAGTGCTGTGTCGTCGGCAAATAATGCTAAATTGGTATCTTTATCTTTAGGGATGTCGTTAATATAAAATATAAATAACACTGGGCCTAATAGACAGACAGATGTGGAGGGTGACTTCCTTTTATACTCTGTGTGCCGATTGTTATATGCTCCACCCATTATTTTTTAAAAACCGACGTAAAATTTTGGAAAAATAAAAAACATGCATTTAATTATTTTTGGCCTAGTTTATTTTCCGTGATTTACACCTATTATAAAACCGCAATATTACGAGATAAAAAAAACATAGTTAAACAAATATATATTATATTAGAAGTATAATCACAGTCTTCTGACGTGTAATTTTAGATATATGTTGATATAAGCAAAAATTGTCTTTTAGATATATGTTGATATAAGCAAAAAGAATCTCTTTTGGGCTAAAATAAAGTTTCTATTTTGTTAAAGGAACGTGTTTTTCTTATCGCAATTATTCTCACAAGAGTTTCCATACCATTTTCAAAATTTACAACTTCCAAACGAATTATTTGATTTTTTGAGAAGTGCGTCATGTGTTATGTGGAAGATTTGCCTGTAAGTTTTAAATAATCTGTTACATTTTGAAAATAGTACTGAAACGCCTTAAAATTTATTTTAAAATTTTATCTATTTCGTATTTGTTTCGTATGGATGCTTAAGTAAACCATATACCATTCTACAAACAAAATAACTATTCTACAAATAAAATAATAAAGATTGTAAATAGTACGAAAATATGTAATATATAATTATTATCTTTACGAATATTTGTAGTAGGAAAAATTAGGAAATATTTTTTTACATTAAGAATAATAACATTGTACATTGCACATTGTACATGTCAGTCGGTATAATTATACATTCTAGTTCTCGTAATCGGCTCTTGTGTATCCGCGCATAGTTATTAGTTTATCATTTGGTTTTTCCAATCAATCCACAATCATAAAAACACTTATAAATCGCCCTTAAATTAAATAAATAATTGATTGAATACTGTAAGTTATCAGCTGAAAAGGTAGTATTCCTACTGGTGTATCTACTAGGTGGAACAGTACTCAAAATCAGTACACAAAATAATTTGCTGTTTTGAGATTAGCACATTTGTGATTATATATTAACAATGTATAGAAATTGGTTTCTCTCGCTCTCGAGGCATCACTAATAGCCTTTTTTTTAAGTGGGCACGTTTATATTGTTAACATGATAGGAGAATCGATATATTTCATTCATTCGGGGTAAAATATTTATTTAGGCTTTAATACAAACTTTATCCTTCTCAGAATAACCTTAAGCAACACATATTATATATATTTTTAACATTCTAATATTTAGTTTTTATATTTTTGTACCCTTTATATACGGAGGGTTCTGAAATGCATTCAGGAAAACTATACCATGGTGTAGAGCTGCAAAAAACAAACAAAGAAGTTTAATAAAGTTTTTCGATTTGACGCTTAGTTTTTGAGACGCAATTAGTTAAACATTAATAAATTCAACCATTTTGTGGGTGTCGCTACACTTATTATTATTATTACACTTATGTATCGCCCCACCTCCTTACACTATGCGCTCTGCGATTGGTGGAGTAGGGCAGCCACAGTTGATCATGCTAGAGTAGCAACAATCAGAGTTCTCAATAAGTGTAGCGACACCCGCAAAAATTAAAATTGAAAATGAGGTTGAATTTACTTTTAATTTAATTAATTATGTCTCAAAAAATTAGCGTCAAATCGAAAACAATTATTAAACTTTTTTGTTTGTTTTTTGTATCTTTACACCGTGGTACAGTTTTCCTGAATGAATTTCAGAACACTCTATTTATAAAATATGTAAGGTTTTTTATAAGTTTAGTTCCGACATTATAACGGTTGAAAATATTGATCGTAGAAACAATTTTTGTTCATAAAACAAAAAGAAATAACCAGCTGAAATTATGTGTGTGTGCTATATTTCGCGAACAAGCAAATTCGGCCCGCGCATCTCCGCGCTAAGGGGAAAAAATATATATCTTTGAAACCAGAATGATTTAAAGCAAAATTTAAAGATATAAATTAGATGGAAAAGTTGAGGTTAGGTTTTTCGTACTGTCAATCAAAATATATTATTTGATTAGTGATTATTTAGCTTTGTAAATGGCATACTAAGCTACACTGATAAGATACAAAGCTATACTGAGCTTTGAAATACGATTCATTTTGGAAAATGACATTCTAAAGAAGAAAATATTTAAAATTCTCATATCTTAAGCAACATGCTAATTAGTTTTGCTCCGTTTGCGGTTTGGCACTAGGGGTAACGTGATTTTTAAAGTTAGGTACTAAAGTACCTAGTATCAAAGTTAGATACAATCACTAAATTTGAGATTATTTTATGTTCGCGTTTACCCCTCTTTACCTTATCAATTTTTCTAAATTATTGCATCAATGGTTTCAATATAAATTACGAGTTGTTTGATATGGTTGTATATCGACGGAAAACGTTGCTTCCTTTAATCTATTGCATTTGTTTCTCTTTTAATGTATTTATTTAATCTACTGCAATCTTCCCAAGATTATTTTCAATTGTTGTAAAGTCTTTATAATAAATTGCACCAAATTATTAATTAATTACATTTTCTAAGTATGCATAACGTACGCATAATCTTTTAAACACGCCATAGTATATAGGTATATATTATATGATGAGCTAGTTTGTACAAAGTGCGGATAAAGTATTGTAGGTGAAATTTATTAATTCATATTCAATTATTGTGTACATTTAACCATATAATCAAAATTTTTGATTCAAAGAATAAAACTTATTTGTTTGTTCAGAATTTTCCAAACAATATTCTTCGGAACATCAATGTTAATATCAAAGCATTTTTCAACATTTTGGTAATAACAGTACGCATTCCAGTTTTCCTATGAAATAACCAATAACCATATACGGATTGATAGTATTGCTGATAGATTCTTCGTAAATCTGATTAAAAATTAACTTAAATGCATGTTAAGTGCTCTACATACCGACGTCTTAATTATGGAAGAAACAATTCTGCAGGATACGTAGCTCTTGTGGTATAAGTTATGACTTGAAATTCAAATAACTACTTAATAAACGTTTTTTCTAATGTTTTTAAACTTGATTTAATAAAATTGAACCAATTTCCATATTTTAATACCGGAATATCAAGGTTAGCTTCGATCAACACCCCCTTATTGACAAAAACAGCTCCGCATGGTCAGATAAGGTTACCGCCAATAAATGGGTTGGACTCTTCACACATTTAATCACTTAATAGGTCAGTCAACTCAAATAGTCCTTCAGGTACTAGTTCAGTCAGATCATATAAAAGATACAAGTTTTTTAATATTATTGTGAGACACGCACCAAATTAGCAACGAGCAACATATCTTTGACTCCATATCCCAGAGATAGTTACGATTAGCTAATTCATACTGATGATGACTACCTTGTAGTCGAAATACGTATTTATAAAATACAAATAATTGCTCTAGGAATTGGGGCAAAATTTGAAATTTAATTACAAAAAACCTACAGTTCTCTTTGATTATTTTAATAATCTTTATATTATTGACTGTGTTGACTTTATAGATGTGTTATTCAAAATAAACATGTGTTTCGTTTAAATTCCAGGATTCTTAAAACGCTCCATAAGAGAAAATATTTGCGACCCACTGTGCTATTTGAATGCAAATCAACGAGATTTGAGCTGCTATGTGAAAAATTCTTCGAGCATTGTTTTTTTTTTGATAATGTGTATCTTGCTACCTAAATTTGTTGCGAAAATGGTTGCGATTCCGTACCTTCAACTGTTCAAGAATTAACACATGCAGTAGGAAGCCAGAATGAATCTTGTCACAAAATTTCAAAACTTTCGCGGTTATTATTGTCACTTCTTTGCCTGTAACGTTAGTCTTAAGAAAAAAATGACTTGAATCTTTTATATACAAAACTTAATGATCTACAATTATCGTAAATATTTGTTACGAATTTGATTGATTAACCATAAAAATGTACTCTTTTCAAGATGGTGGCGATTGCGAACCTTCAATTACCCATTTGTCTCCAATTGGAGGACGTTCAATAGTAAACCAATTATCTACAATTTTCAAAACTATCGTATTTATAATTTTCATTCGTTGAAATTCAGCCTTTGTTGACTGGGGTAATATATATACCAAATATAACAATACTCTAAACTGGCGCAGCATTAAAAATTTTCAAATATTGATTGATTCAACGGATGTGTCTAAAATTCAAACAGTTTTAGACACATTACAAAGTCACAATACCTATACTTTTCATATTCTGTTAATGTTAAACAAGCATAAATATATGCGTATCAATTTTTTTAAATTTCTAATTATTGGTGGTCTGTTTATAAGCGACTTTTTGAAACATAATTATTCCATTGTTAATGTATAGGAGCCTATGATGTCATTATAAATTATTAATTAAAATATTTATTGAATCATCAGTTTTACTAAATTATAATTACATGTCAATTTATAAACTATAGTAAGCTTTATAGTATAAAACGTTCGTATAAACTAAAAAAACACATCGATTCATTATCATTAAATCGTTTACAAAGATGGAAAAAATTTATATAAAAACCATTGATTTCAATTTTTAGTCTAGCCTATATGGATACATCCAGGTGAACGTTTTGCGAACTGTACTACTGCTACTCCTGAATGAAACCATTCTAAGAAAAGCCAATACTAATTGGAGAGAAGAACGTACTTGTAATACTGCAAAACAGACATGGCCAGAGTACAATCGGAGGCGTTCCAAAGATATTATCTCCATACAAAGACCCTCCATAAACAATATAGTAACAGCCATTATACGGCACTGGCTTGGAAGCAAACATGCCGACCGCTTGGGTCTATCATTACACCACGGCTATTACAGGAACCGTCACAATGAGAAAACAGAGGAAACGATGACACACCATCTCTGGCACTGTCCAGCTCTTGCTCTGAAAAGACAGACACAATTCGGTCAACCAATCTTTGACGACCTTTCTGAACTAAAGTTTGTTGACGTTTAATCTCTTCTTTTTAGCGATAAAAGTATTTTCTGAAGTGTAGCATAGTTGGGTGTCCAGTTTCTCGGTGCCATTTTTCCAAGTTATCGGGCAGCAACGCTTACCCAGATAGATTGTAGCGGCTGCCCTGGGAGGGCTACACTTCGACCATAAGGTCCATTGTGATGCCCAGGGATGTGAGGATGTAAGTGGAGTGGAAGGAATTTTTGTGTGTAGACTAAGAATTGGTAGGATGTGTAGCTGCAGCCGACTCTGATAAGAACTATGCCGATATTCAACTGGATTTCGTGAAAGAAACTGCAGAAAACCTTCACAAGCATAGCCGGTTACTTCGTTGTTGTCCATACGCCGACAGTTTAGTCAATTCACCGCCTTTTTTTTCTTAATAATTGACCAACTGCCGATGTCGAGATTTGAACCCATAACCTCCCACTTCCAAGTAGACATAACGCCTCAGACATAACGCCTTTGACAGCTCAGCTACTTGGCTACTTTGCACGCTTACCCAGATGAGGACAGCATATGTTTTATTTTTTATATTTATTTATTTATTTATTTATTTGATTTGCCAATAAATGGCTTATCACTCTTTACATTATAATAAACATAAGTGCTTTTACAAAATTCAAAATAACAACATATTATTGCTTCAATAGCACAGAAATTTAACAAAAAGACAGAAAATAAAAAGATACTGTGTTTACTACTACTTTTCTCCTTGATTAGCTCATAAATTTGCTTTACGCTTTTTGATGATTAAATCCAAGTAATCGCATATCGCCCTTATATCCTCTTTACTGTTAACCTCCAGCATAGCCATCGCATTTTCGTATCCTCTTTGACTGATTCCCTCCCTCTCTTTTCCCTCAGTTCCTTGGCAGTGCTCAATCATGTGCCTTATGGATTCAATGCCCCATCCACATAAAACGCAAATTTTTTCTCCGTTAGTGTTTATTCTTCTGTTTTCCCAACCGAACCTATACATTCTGAAGTTTGCAAGCATTCTTCTTTCGCTTCTATTTGCTATGTCGATGTACATTGCGCCTCTATCATAATGGTTTAACATCATGAAAAATTCCAAAGAATTTTTTGTTTTGGCTTCTGCTAAGGTGTTCACTAGGCATAAATCACTTACTTTACTTTTAATTAATTTTTGAACTCTTTTGTAGCTCCCTTCTTGCATTTCATTTAAATTAAGGCCCAGTTCACAAAGTTTAGCCTTAATTATGCTGTCCCATTCCCCCTGCATGCAACTTTTTTGTAATGCTTTATTTGAAAATGCTACTCTAAAGTAAAAGTTGATTGCATGTTGCAGCACAAATCCTTCAATGGGCATTACACCTAATTCTAAATCTATTGCGCAATTAGGGGTTGATTTAGATACTCCGAGGAGCTCTTTGTAGAAGTTGTAGGTAAAAGAAACCAACTCTTTTGAACAACCTTCAATTCCCCAAACCTCTCTTCCATATGTCAGGATCGGTGTGATAATAGAGTTGAACATTTTTAATATCAAGCTTACTGGAAACTGTTCATATTTGTATATAAACTTTCTTAAAATCATAAGTGCTCTACTGGCTTTTGTTATCATCTCGTTTTGGTGTAATTTCCAACTGCCATTGTATGCTATCATTACTCCTAAATATTGAAAGCTTGAGACATTCTCTATTAAATTGCCATTGATCCTAAAAACTTCGTTCCGATTATACTTCCTTCCCTGACAAACTCTAAGCACTTTTGTTTTTTTTACGTTGATGGTCATTTCCCAAGTAACGCAGTAGTTTTCTATTGCTGCTAAGGACCTCTTCATTCCCCCAATAGATTGTGAGAATAAAGCTACATCATCGGCATACAGCAATATCTTCACTTCTTGGCCTTTTATGCATGGAGAAAAGGTTTCAAAGTTGTCAAGGCAATCTGGTAAATCGTTTATAAACAGAATAAATAAGATGGCAGAAAGCTCACATCCTTGCCGGAGACCTTTATATGTTTTAAAGGTTTCTGTAGCAAAAAATCTATCTATGCGCACACAACATGTAGTTTCCTTATAAATTGATTTCAATATGCTTATCATATGCGTTGACATTTTTAGTTTTGATAGCTTGTTCCATAAAATGTTTCTGTCAATTTTATCAAACGCTTTTTCGAAATCAATGAAGGCGCAATATAGCTTATTTCTTTTAGTCTTTAGTGTTTTATTGATCAGTGTTTTGATGACAAGTAAATTATCCATAGCCTCAAACCCACCTCTGAAACCAGCTTGGAATTTACTAATGATGTTTTCGTTTTCAGCCCATTCCTTTATTCTTATCGATAGAATCTTTGTATAAATTTTACTTAAACTAGGTGTTAAGGTTATACCTCTGTAATTATCAGGGTTATTTATTTCTCCTTTTCCTTTATATATATTGCAGATTACACCAGTAACCCACTTTTGAGGAAATATTTTATTTGTCTGCAATTGATTAAATAAATTTGTCAAAAATTCTATGAAAACAAATGAATATTTTGCTGCTGCGCTCACAAATTCATTTATAATTCCATCTAGTCCCCCCGCCTTTCCATTCTTAAGTATGCTTAAGACAAGCATCACATCAGATACGCTTATTTCACGATCGAGGATTACATTACTTTCATTCACTGCTACATCACTTACGTCCATGAAACCTTCTTGCTCTTCGCCATAGAGATTTTGATAATGCTTAACCCAAGCGTCCGGATCTATGTCGTTATTATCCATTACTCTCTTCTTGGTTCTTATTAATTCCCATATCCTTTTGTCATTTCTTTCATTCACTGCTTCGTTTACTTTTTCTATAAACAACAAATCATTATCTGCCTTCTTTGTATTACAAAGTTTTTTATATTCCTTCCTACTCGATAAATAAGCATCTACAAATATCTGTTCCCGATTTCTTCTCATGTCTCTCAACTTTTGCTTCATTTCAATTTTTTTATTCTTACATTCACAATCGAACCAAACCGGTCGGCCTTTACTAATAGCAGCTTTCCTTTTCTTCTCAGTAATCTCCATTTCGGATCCCAAATATTCCAACCATTTCTGCATGATATTTATTGCATTATTAATGTCTCCAGCTTCCAACCTTCCTTTCATTCCTCTAAGATAAAAATCTGTTTCTAAAGTATTCATCTCATTTACAAAGGTATCGGCTCTATTCTTATCCCATTTAAATATTTTTAGCGGCATACCTTTTGGAGGATTTTTTATACATTTTTCGAATACATTCTTCATCTTAAGTTCTAGTGGGAAATGCTGGGACTCGGATATATCCCCTACCCTCATGTCTACACTACCCCACAAACTATTAGACACGACACAGTAGTCTACCACACTTGCACCGTTTTGTGATACAAATGTAAATTCACCTTTATTATCACTTTTAGCCCTACCATTTAACACTACCACATCCTGCCCTTTGATGAACTCAAGAAGTTTCTCTCCATACTTATTTGTAATAGTATCTTTGCTACGCCTTTGTGGAATGTTGTCCAATTTAAAACTAATATGATCATTTTTGTCGATTCCAAACAAAATAGTATCCTGATTCCTCCCCATCCTTGCATTCCAGTCACCTCCCATAATTACATCTGAATTTGGGTATTTCTCGGTTAAACGATACATCTCTTCGCTAAGCTTATTGAAGAAGTTAGGGTTCGTAAAAGTGGATTGTTCGGGTTGTAAATATACAGTGCCAATTAATAAATTCAACTTTCCTTTCTTTAAAACAATCCATAGTACCTCTTTTAAACTGCTTTCAATTTTTTGTATGTATTTTTTTAAATAGTTCTTGTAAAAGATTGCTATGCCACCAGGATGTCTTCCTTTTCTTGCCTCTCTAACCTCACTTTTTAAAATACCCTGAAATCCCTCTATTTCGTATTTTGCGTTTTCTTCTGTCCATGTCTCCGTCAAACCCAAAATATCAAATTGTTTTAAATACATTTTCAGATCATAAATCCCAATTTTATTTCTCAAACCTTCAATATTCCAGAAAACAAATTTTAATTCCTCTCCCGTTTCCGTTAAATCGATACCGTTTTCATGCCTTAAATTTTCGTCATCAGTTACGTTCATCCTTTCTCCATTGGCTATTATATTCCGTTTTTTGATCGTTGAGTCACTGAAGTTCCTGAACCTGTGTCCATAGAATTGGCTCTTGGTCTTAAGAAGTGGTCTAAAGTTGACGGTTTCAAATTTACTTTTTCAACAGCTGGTTTAAGGATTTCGAAAGATTGTTTTTTTTGGTTGTTAACTTCGTTTACATTAATGATTTCATCTGAATGACTTCTTTTTTTGTTATTGTCAGAGCTCTTATTAGTTGTATTAACCCCTACGCTTTCAACAAGTTTGCCATCCACGAAAAGTTTGTTACGCTTCAAAATTGCATGATGACCTTGGGTTCTAAATTTTAACATTGCCGGTATTAATTTTTTCCTCTCATCCCGGATTTTTAAGGGCAGATCTTCTGATATAAATATGTCTGTTCCTTTTAGTTGTTTCTTATTTTCCCAAATACCCCTTTTTATTCGCCCAAAGATTAAACCTACTAATATAGGCCTTTTATTATTTTTTGCTCCGATTCTAAAAGCAAAATCAATATCTTTAACTGAACACTCTACTTTTAAATTTTCCTGAAGCACACTTACAACTCTTTCTTCGAGCAATTGGGCAGTTTCATGATTTTCTTCAATTCCATGTATAATTATATTATTTCTTCTAACAGTGTTTTCAATTGCTTCTAAACGTTGCTCTAAGTCCTCCACTTTATTTGATAGATTATTTTGTTTTTGTGTTATTTCGTCCATTTTTTTAGCTATATTTTCATTAATATTATTAATATCGGTTTTAATATTATTGATATCGCTCTTTATGGACAGTATGGCCTCCAATATCTCGGCGTTCGACATTTTTATTTTAATTTATTTTTATTAATTATAAAAAGTAAAATTCAAATAATAAAAAAAAATTTTTATTTATTGTTTATAAATTAAAATTAAAGATTAATAATTTATTTATGAATTTAATTAATTGTTATTATGATTAGTTAATTAATACACGAACTTGTCTGGATTCGATCTCGGTATTGTTAACATATTAGTTTTGAAGTCTGATATGTTCACCGTTACACCACGGCTACTTGTTGAAAACTAATAATAAAATTAAAACGATGCTTTTTTATGTCTTAATATTCTTCTATTGTGATTGATGTTAAACTCATCATAAATAACCCCACTTTCAATGTTCAAAATTTTAACTTCACAATTTTAGAAATGTTTGACTATAGATTTAAATTAACACCATAGAAAATATTTAAAATAATCACTTAGCTATACTTTAATTAATTTTACACAATTTCACTATTTACCATACAATTATTATAATAAATTTTTAGCAGATCATATAAACGTCTACACAGCACACACCAACTTCTGTTATTCCAAGTATGTTAATACGGTCGGATAGGATACTTGTAGATGTTTGGGACGTTCGCCCAAATTTATTCTGTTGTTGAGTAATGCATAAGACGATCGAGGGCAAAAAGGTTTTTTTTGGGTTTTTGTGTCCCATGAAACTGTCTTTGTGGGATGATATCTTCAACATAAGTGATAGATGCTTTTTGTCTCTAAGTGGACAGGATAGCTTGCGTTTTAGTGGGATTACTTTTTATTTTCTATAACTTTTAATAATAAGACGAATAATTAATTGCCACAAATGAATGATCTCATAGAATGTAGATTAGCATCATATGTATGTAATCGCATTCACTAAAGAGAGCTTAAAAATAATTGGCTTAATATCGTGACAGTATTTGTATATACTGTTACATTTGTATATAAGTCTTTTTGGTAGGGTGAGTCATACAATATTTTATGTTAGATTGATTTATTTATCTAATAATCCATAATAATTTAGTACAATAATTGCTTAATACTGTATGGTGAATTTGTTTTACAAAGAATTTCATGTCGAGTATATTGAAAGGTTTTTTATTTGAGTAACTATCCGTCTTCAATATTTTACAAACTTTCTTTATAATAGAACGTTATAAACATAGCTTTAGAATGTAATTAGAAGTTTCCTTTAAATGCATGAACCTTTAAGGGTTTCTAATTACAACGCATGTAAAGCAACTGTACAGAAACTAAGAAATTAAAATAATTTAAAATTAACACATTCTCGTAATTATTTTAATAAGTAGTGTATATTTGAAAAACAAAAGGTTACACACATTTCAAAGTTTAATACTAAATACATACCAAGTGGCGAATTACTATGTTGTTTTTCAAATAAATGAGAATAACGATTGGTTCATTAGTAGTTTATTTGTTTTCATAGTATTTTAGTTGTTTTTTAATAATCATTCTTTAATACAAAATTATTATAAAATACTAGCTGTACCCGGCATGCGTTGTAATGTCTCAGTCTTGTTTTCAGTATAGCTACACATATACGAAGCTGACCGCATCGCGTTTAGTAATGCCTCGCGTTAAACAACGGTTCGTGAAATTTTTGTACAAAAATTATGGCAACTCTATACATTTTAGAAATAATTATTTCCAAAATTTTGTTAATGCATTACTATAGAAACTATAAATTTATACTATATACTTTGGATCAGTCAGAAAACGGGTATAACTTCGGTGCGGTTAGGAATTTTGATTTTTTTTTGTCTAAAGGGTGCGCCCACAACAACTCACCAAAGTTTCTTCATAATGGGATGAATGGTATTGGAACGCATAGAAGACGAAAGACCAACCGACAACAAATATTCGTTTGTATATATAAGATTGACCAATCCAAGTGGCCGAGCGGTCTAAGGCATAATGTCTGCGCCTTTTCCCGACATCGGCAGTTTGTCAAATCTTAAAAAAAAAAGGGGGCGGTTAATTGACTAAACGGTCGGCGTATGGACAAGAACGAAGTCACCGGCTATACTTGAGACGGTTTTCTGCAGTTTCCTTTATGGGCTCCAGATGAATATCGTCATAGTTTCTATCATAGTTGGCTGCAGCCACATATCCTACCAAATCCTTCTATACACAAAACTCCTTCCGCTCCACTCACATCCTCACATCCTTAGGCATCACAATAGACTTTATGGTCGAAGTGTAGCCCATACACGATCAAGCAATATGCGCAACAACCATTTTTAAACAAGCCATTTGATTGTGTATGGCATGCATTGAGTTATTGTCCAATGGTTTGAAACAAATCGGTTGGAATGGGCCTCATATACTGTCAAACAATGTGTATAACATCCTGTTTGTGCAAACATTTTGATGGTGTATGGCATGCATTGAGTTATTGTCCAATGGTTTGAAAGAAATCGGTCAGGATGGATTTTTATTGCGCAATATTTATGCCTTTGACAAGCGGTTTGAACATGGCAGAAAGGAACATGTATGAAAAAGAAAGGAACTGAAAAGCAAAAAATAAAAAAGAACCTTTTTAGTCTAACTAAGTCCTATACTAAAGTAAATACCTAAATAATTTTAAGTCGACGCCAAATCGCAAATCGAAATAAATTTGTGTATGTGTGTGTGTGTGTGTGTGTGTGTGTGGGTGTACGTTTACGGGTATTTTATCCCGAAATCTCGCGAGTACAAAATGATTTCAATTTTGTCGAGGTGACAACCACAGCGTCATATAATCTAAAAGAAATTCTATCTAATTCAGTCTAGAGTAAAGGGGGACATAAAAGGTAATAGAGAAGACACAAAATTTGGAATATACGTAATATTGTAGAAATGTTACTGGTTTTAATGTTCAAATATTTTTTTAAATAACGAATATTACTATTATCGCTATGTTAGTTTAATTTGATATTCATTATGATTCCTTCCTTTGAGAAAATTTGCCACTCGAACGTGTCGATTTTTCTTTATTTATTTATTGTACAACAAGTATAAGCAATTTCCGTTTATTTATAAACAAGAAATCAAAATGCATATTTATATTATAAGAGTAGATTAACCTATCTACGTCAAGAATGTATTTGAAGTAGATAATTAAATATTGCACTTTATAGAAATAATCACTTGTTTATAGAAAATTCTCGATATAATAAAAGATAGGACAAGAACAGTAGATTTTACATTTTCTTGAAACAATGCACTCGATATAACTTCTCTTTGTGGAAATCAAAACATTTACTTTGCGCTTTTATCAGTACTACGCTACGGGATGCCTACGTATATATCAATATACAAGGAATCAAAATGCATATTAATATTATAAGAAAGGATTAACCTATCTACGTCAAGAATGTATTTGAAGTAGATAATTAAATATTGCACTTTATAGAAATACTCACTTTTTTATTGAAAATTCACGACATAATAAAAGATAAGACAAGAACAGTAGATTTTACATTTTCTTGAAACAATGTATTCGACCTAACTTCTGTTTGTGGAAATCAAAACATTTTCTTTGCGTTTTAATAAATACTACGCTACGGGAAGCCTACGTATATATTATATTACAAGGTAATAAATAATAGTTTAAAAAAACTAAAAAAACACGCTTTTATAGAAAATCCAACTAAAAAATAGAAAATAAAATTTAATAATTTTGGATTAAGAAAAGTGTAAATAAGAAACAAATGTATATTCATGGAAAAAAGCGTGGGGTGCATAGTGTCAATAGTTATTCCATTAATATACATTTGTTTCTTATTTACACTTTTCTTAATCCAAATTTATTAAATTTTATTTTCTATTTTTTAGTTGGATTTTCAATAAAAGCGTGTTTTTTTAGTTTTTTTAAACTATTATTTATTTTATATTTTTTAGTTGAAGTTCGCGCACTAGCTCTATCTCTCTTACTCTCATGCAAAGGATGCGGAAAGAAATTGATCGGATATTTTAATCGAATTATTGCATTGTCATCGGTCATTGACAGGTGTGCAAAATTTGAATTAAATCTGATCGTTCAAAGAAGGAGAAAATCGTGCCCAAAAGGGTCGGTTACATGCACACATACATACATACATACAGGTGAAACTAATAAAAAGCGTATAAAAATCTTTCTCATTGTGAAGGTAAAAAACTAATCTTAATATTATTATTATGAATAATAAGAATTTTTATTTCAGACCGGAAATAATAAATAAAGGTTCTGTGAACCGCATATGACACCGCATGTGAACCGCACTTGTTAATGTAACACTCAGAGTCAAGCCAAATCCACGAATTTTAAACCATACATTCAGCGATTATAATGTTCAACGACAGTAATAGCAGGAGTAGCGACCGTAAAAAAATTAGGTTGGGCACCAAACTTTCAGAAATGATAGTACATATAGTGGTTTCCATCACTTGTCTAGGCAGACCTGCGACAACATGATCCGACAGCGGGGAAACCCCCACTACCGCCATTCGTTTTGTGGTAGTAACTTGTCTCATATAGTAAGAGGTTTATCTTTGCAACCCAGTATCTTTGTTTTTTTCATGTTATTAGTACTCCTATCGAACTGTTTTTATAATAATTACGAGAAAAACACATCGATACTTTGTTTCATAAAATTTTATTTCCAACAACTTTTGTACGAAACGTTTTTTCATATTTATTACAGTTTCTGAGAAAAGAAATATATACAATTGATTTAGATATATATATCGATATCAGAAACTATAATCCAAGAAAAGGTTTCATACCCAAGTTGGAAATACAATTTTATGAAAACTAATATGAATGTATTTTTCTCGTTATTATGATAGAAAAAAGTTATGCGCGATTAAAGATTTAACAACCCCCTGTCGAAATAGGTTCTGGCAGGGATTATTCTAGGCAAGTGATTGAAGTCACAATATGTACTATATATTATATAAAATATAAAGTTTAAATAATTAGTAACTTATTAAATTATTAATTTACCAATTTATTTATTAGTTTATGAAATTTTATACTTTGTTGTTTTTATTTTACTCATTTGTTTGGACTATAAAGTAAGTTGCCAGGTATTACGATCAATGTAGGATGTGGCAATTTATGTTTATCTTCGTGGTTGGAGTAATAACATGAAAAAAAAAACAAAGATACTGGATTGCCATTATGTTTGATCATTATTTAAGAGGGTAACAATATTCCTAAGAAGCTCGACCAACAAATTCATAAAAATCTCTAAAAAGCTCTATCTCTATAGGAATAGTAACTACAATAAAACGAATACCGGAAGTAGGGGTTTCCCTGCATTCGGATCAGGTTGTCACAGAGCTGTTTGGGCAAGTCATTGAAGTAACTGCATGTACTATTTTTTCTGAAAGTTCCATCTCCTAACTAAATGGGTACCGTTTTTTTACGGTCCCCGCTTGGAGTATAAAGAAACAAATATGTTCATAGTAAAAACATTATTCAAGAAAACGCAAACATGGCTACATACACAATTAACATAAAATATAATTAGTAAAATAAAATATCAGTATTTATTCACATGCATGGTAATTATTCAACAGAACAAAATACATTGCGATACACTTAATCCCCACCCGACTGTAATAACATTATAATAATACACATTGAGAAAAAAAAAAAAAATGATCATCCACCTAACAATTCTATCTCATCTAAATAGTAAAATAAGATTATCGAACACATTTTACAACTTTCATCTTTTATATAGAGATTATTCACACTAATTATCATTTAACATTAATTGTTACATATAGAAGGCAATTTCTCTGATAATTACGTTTACTAAACTAAATTATCAACATAAATTTTCAAACAGTTACTTACGGAAAAGTTCAAATGATATTTTATTGTAATAAATGTATATGTGGGGGTTGAGGTGTAGAGAGTATTCATTTGTTTTTCTTCTACCCCTCCTACTCTGACATTTCTGTTTGGTTTTGTCTTTGTGCATGATCATAGAAACTATTTTTTGATTTTCTTTATGTTGTAACGGAAATTAAAATATTTATATCCGTTATGTACACAACAGTTTTTTATCCCAGATTTTTTTTTTAAACTATAAATTTTGTAGATAATACATGACGCTATTGTATACATCGAGTAGGTTTGACAATACACAATTATGACTTCATTTCCAAGCTGATTTAAAGTAGTCCGATCAAATAATAGTTTACGGGTAATGAAAATAGATTTTATGGTGTTGTATTGAAAATTCTTAAGAATAATTTTTTTGGACCCAGCACATATGTAAATAATAAGATCGAGTTTCGATTTATTTATTTTTATTTTTAAAAGTTCTTTTTTTTTTTAAATCAAATAATTGCAAAGAAATTACATATTGAATATAAACCTATTTGCCAAAAAAAAAATTCTTAAATTTTGTTAATATGTATTTTGGTAAATAACATCTATAGAAATATGTTACACTTATGTATACATGTAGATGTTGAACTGGGGAACTACTTATTATTTGTTAAGAACTTCTATCACAAAATATGTTTTCAAAAAAACCATGTTTTTTTGTGTGTTTCATTTGAACAAGTTGTTGTCTTGGCAGTATATAAAGGCGCAGTTTTACCAATTTTACCAATTCAAGATCAGTTTTTAAATTGGCATTGTTCGATTAAGATCAAAGTTTAAAACAAGCTATTGTTCGAGCATATTCAGTTTAATGTAAACTATTGTTGAATTAAAATCATCACATAGTATCGTATAATATCAAAGTTATAAATTAAACATTGTTGAAAAAAATTAAATTAAAATTATTTTATTTTTAAATCAAATAAACTTCAGGTTTCAATTTCATAAATTTTTTGTTTTATTTAATTTTTTTTAAAGTTGCGTGTTGTCCAATTGACGTACATTTAGTAAACTTTTACTAATATTTTATGTTTTTTTGTGTGTGTCAAGTATCGAAATCTGTTGTAGGTTCGACAGTGCTCGATTAAAGGCTAAAGATAGCCAAGATACCGCGACAATGATAATCAAACAAGAGCATTTTTTTTTACAATGGTGAAAAAAAACGATTCTTACAGAGATAAAATTTAAAAATCTATGTTTTTAAAACTCAACAGTTAACATGTTGGTTAGGCTGTTCCGGATAGGACACACTTATACCATAAGGTCCATTGATACCTACCATAACGGCTGTGGATGGAGGACAAGGTATTTGTATGCAGGCTCAATTGGTTAGTTGTTCGACTGCAGCCGACATTGATAGGAATAATGCAGATATTCATCTGGAGTTTGTGAATGGAAATTGCAGAAAACCTTCACCAGCATAGCCATTTATTTTCGTTTTTGTCCGCAATATGGCGATATAATAATGGCGATATAATAATGGCGATTAATATGGCCATATAATAATGTCTAAATTAAAATTGAAAAGTTTCGTTATTTATTCTTCTAGTAAGCTAAATGAATCACTATCAGTATGTTCACTCTCGTTCATAAAAATTGGACCTGTTGAAACATTCTAAGTATTATTGTATGTAATATACATATATTTAGTAATATAAACGCTTAGAATATGACTTACTGGTGGTTCAATTTTTATGAACGAGTGTGTATCTCACAAGCACGCATTATTTGTGGAATAAATAACAACGCCGATTTAAATCATAACAGAAATTGTATGTATTTTCATATATTTAATATAATTTTCTGGAATATCCGATATCCCCTATCTGCTATATATCTAAAAAATAGAGCTAAGTTATAGAAAATCATGCAAGGAATATTTAAGAATTTAAATATCTCCTTGAATTGAGCTTGCAAAAATGTAATCCACTTTCCACCAATTTATTATTACACCAAATCAGTCGTAGTAAATTCCCATTAACTCCCAGATACTGGGAAGGTTGGCATCATGATTACAATTCAAAGTACGGTACAAGGGTCATTTGATCAAATTTTGAAATGTTAAATTCTAATTAAAGAGTTACACCACCTAGTCGCTCGGGTAAATAGGCATAAAAATAAACATTCTTTTGTGACGCACCTATTAAGTATATAAAATAATTTTTACTTTACACAACATACACATAAAAATGGCGGAGAAATGAGCCATCAAGTGGAGACACTCTTTTGAAAATCCTTGCTGCCGGCTTACATGATTTCTCTGTCAGAAATGATCTCAATCCAAAAAACTCAATTGTTTCTTATTTAGAAAGGTTATTGCTATCTGGAGACGTAGGGGATAAGGATTTTAAAAAATTTGTAGAAATGACAGCTGTTTGAAATTTTTCAAAACTTTGAGTTTTAAAAATTAATAACTTGTGAACATGACACCCAATCAAAAAAATCCTACGTCACCCTATAGATAATATTATAAAGAATATGTGTTGTAACTTTCAACAAGATCGGTTGAGCAGATCTTTAGATATGTGGTACATATCTGAAACAGGTAGTTACGAGAAAACACATACGAAAAAACAGTACGGCGTCAGCGTCTTGAAACCAAAATTTTTTTTAAATTATCTTCAATCTACGATTCCTGAACCTGAGTTACTTCCAGCGTCCAAAGGAATTATTATTATAAAGCACTGACTAAAAGAACAATACCCTCTGTCAAGACTTTTAACGATACCGGTCCGATCGCTACCTGAGTTTCGAGTCAACTATCTGATGCGCTGTTCACTTACAATTGCTATAACTTCGGAAATAACTGGAATTTTGAAATGGTTTTAGGTTTAAAATATTATTTTAAACTATTGCCAATTTAAAGTATTGACAATTTATCTAGCAAAAAAAAATTGATATTTTGAAAATTTTAAGGTGGTGTAACCCTTTAACTAAAAATAACTTGCTCCTCGAATAAAACTTGCATAATTAAAAAAGACTGTAAATAAGATCTGATGTGGACGCACTTTTAATCTTATGTCGACATTACATATTTCAAAATCTCAACTTGTGAATATGCGAGTATCGAATATCAATAGAATCACTGATCATAATATCACATTTCAATTTCATCAAATTTTTAAGAAAAATGAGCCCACGATGATCTACGTTAATTAACAAAGATAATGATTATGGGTTTTTGATCAGATAACCGTGAGCTTTGGTGTGATCGGGACATTGATATGTAAGTTTTTATTGTCAGAACGCATGTGATTATACCGTGGATTTTTCAATGGGGTTTCATTACTGTGTAATAAATTAATGCTTAATTTAGTAAAGGTATGTGGTTGTATTATATTTTGTTCATAAATGAGGCATTATAGAAAGTATCTCTTGATGAAATCATTATTGCCTGATACTACGTTTTGGTATAATTAGTGGATTAATCGAAGTAGGTAATTTGTACCACATATTATGAGTAGTAGGATTACGAAATATGTTTGATACTGGTTAAAACGTTTAAGTTATGATTAGCAGTATTTCATTGGAGGCAATAACGAGACGTGAAATTTAAAAAAATCCGTTACGCAGGCGCTGCTTCAACTTAGCGATTTTCCTTAGTCTGATCAAAATGAAATGTCGTATCTGATATGATTTTAGTATTTGCAAGGCCAAATTTAATAATAAATGGCATACACGGGGAAAGGGGGGCATAAGAAAGAAGAAAAGACAAAATATAAAATATCTCTCTTAATATTAGAGCAATCGAAAAATGCGTAAAGAATGAAGTTGTAGAAAATCATGTTTGCTACAATTCATCACCTTATCATTTTTGCTCAAACTCTAGTGTGTACAAGATACTAAAGAATTTAATTTTCAATCTTAAACCGTCAATATTTTTGTAAATATTAGTGTAACAGAAAAAATGATAAGAAACAAAATTGCAGTAAAATTTAGTACCTACAACTTTACTTCTTATAAATTTTTCGAATATTCAAATATTAAGGGAGATATGTCAAATTTTGTGTTTCCCCCTCCCTCTAAACCCCCCCCCCCTTGACCGATTTTACCCATTAACAAACTTGACCTTTTGAATACCAACAGCGCAATCAGATGAAAATTGTGACTGCTAGAGCGATTACAGACACACACACACACACACATATATATATATATATATATATATATATATATATACATTTTCGACATCTACTAGTTAGGATCGATGGACATTTGAATACACTTTTGCAAAATATTGAAGTTTGTACGAGACGAATAGCTCTATTTCCTGTCAGGAAATTCGCTAAAAGGTACGTTATCATGTTCACTGGATAAGTAACAAAGACCCATAATGCCCGGTGTGGCATATAATTACAAAACCGTCTTTGCAATGGCTAAAAACTTTTCATAAGGGTCCAAAATAAATGGATTTTCCAAAATAAGGCAATGCTTCTTGGTGGTCAGTGCGAACTCTTCGCCGAACGTCAACAATGTATCACTGCTGCAGGAACCTTATAGTTGCTATAAAGCGATCATCTATTACGAATAAAACTAGCCTATTTGCCGGTGATTTACCATAGTACTTTGTGACTAAAGAATAAAAAATATTTATTTTTGTCCTTTTTATTGTCCTTATTATCTAAAAAAAGTTCGTTACACAGAGCTGCGTCAACTTAGCGAATTTCCTTAGAATATATAAATCACTCTCTAGCGGTCATAATTTTAGTGTGATCAAAAGGAAATATAATATCTGCTACGACTTCAGTATTTGCAAAAATTAAATTTATTAATAGCCAAAATAGAACGATATATAACGATTATAGTTTATAGTTACTATGGAAACAACAATCAAAATTGACCCTTTCAAAATTAAAACAAAATTTTAATAAAATAATTTTATAGTTATCTTATAGTAGAGTTTCTGTGGAGGTGACAAAATCAATACAAATTTTAACCAACTCCAAAAAAAGAAGGAGATTCTATGGTCGACTGTAAAATAATGTAACAACTAACTGAGTTAAATGTTTGAATACTTAGTATATACTAACAAGTATATACGCAGTATATCAATGATTAAATTGTTAACAATTCTGCGTATTCGAAATGTTAACAATTCTTTCCGAGGAACATATAATCACAAATTATGAGAAAACTATTGAGTTTATGAAAATCTTTTTAAAAATTGTTTATTTTAAAAAGAAGATTTTTTGTTAACAAATTTTTTTCTATCTCTTTTGGTTTCAAAGATGTATATAAACCGACCCCCCCCCACCCTAAACCCCGAGCAAAGGGAAACACGTTCCAATGGTTTCAAAGATAAGCACTTTCGCCCAAATATAGTGCAATTTTGCCCATTAACGAACTTGACCTTACTTTTTTGCTCTAGAACACATTTCAGCTCGTTATCTCTTTTTGTTCTTAGGTTATCGTGTCCACAGACAGACAGACGGACATGCGGAAATGGCCAAATTTTATGAACACATATACCATACATTCATGCCAACTATCAATATTTTTAAGCGTTACAGTCGTGATCAAACTTAATATACCTTGTATATTCACATATACTAAATTATACGTAATAGGATTGATTGATTGATTGATTGATATCGGGGTAAAAATTATTGCACTTCGACCCTATGGTCCATTGTGCTCTCCCTCCTAACTCAGTCTGACGAGACTCGCTTCTCCCATATGTTGGCAATAGCCTGGAGCTTGCTTATCAGGTCCTCCTGATGGTTCATATATTCGGGGTGAGATGCACCGAATATCCTGTATCTGCTGTAACCCAGAGGTTCGCAGTCAAAGATTATGTGACTGAATGTTTCTTCCTCCTCGCCACACAATCTGCACACAATGGAGCCGTTATGTAGTCCCATTGTGTGCAGATGCTTCCGCATGGGATAATGCCCGGTAATGAACCCGGTAACCCTCCGCAGTTGCATCCTGTTCAGCCTCAGTGCATCGAGAGATACCCTCTTTGTTGCACTCTGAAGCAGTATTTTCCCGAGCTCTTGCCGCGGTACTTTTTCCCAGTGATCACGGTGTTTAGAATTTGACCACTCGTTGATCACTTGTTTACATGCAGTCTTTGGAATTCCTAAAATAAGCTCTGGGCCTATGAATGGCATTCCGACTCCCTTCTTTGCTAAGGTATCCGCTTTTTCGTTTCCTTCGAAACCACTGTGACCCGGCACCCAGATCAATTTAACATTGTTCCGTTTTGCCAGTTCCAGAAGTTCCTCCAGACAATCCTTGACTACCCTTGAGGTGATCTCAGTTTCAGACAAGGCTTTTAAAGCAGCTTGACTGTCCGACAGAATAAATACGTTCTGGTTTATGTAGCCTCTACGTAGGTTCTCACGGACGCAAGCCAGTATGGCGTAGACTTCTGCTTGGAAGACCGTAGCATATTTCCCCAAGTTGAGGCTTATGTTTGCTTTTGGTCTCTCACCGTAGATTCCCGCCCCGGTCCCTTCTTCAGTTTTGGATCCGTCTGTATACCAGACGATTCCTTTCCTGAGGTAGGATGGTACTCCTTCCGACCACATGGCCCTATCACATAATACAGTGAAAGGTTTTGAGAAGGAGTATGTCTTGGGAAGTATTTCTGTGCCCATTTCAAAGACGGGGTCTGAGATAATTGATGTTCCCACGATACTTGCATGTCCAACCTGATTTTTATTAATCCAGTTGCTATTGCAAGACAATCTATAGGCACTGGATCTCGCTTTAGCTGTTACTACAATGCTTAGCGGAGGCAGCCCCAGTATGACTTCCATGGCAGCTGTAGGTGTACTGCTCATGGATCCAGTGATGCACAAGCAGGCCAGTCTCTGGATCCTGGACAACTTTATGCACGCAGTAATCTGCTTAACTTTTGGCCACCACACTAAAGCAGCATAGGTTATAATGGGCCTGACTACTGTTGTGTAGAGCCAGTGGATCATTTTGGGTTTTAGACCCCAGACTTTTCCACATGCTCTCTTGCAAAGCATGAGAGAAGATTTGCTCTTATTTGTTATATATTCCAGATGAGGGTTCCATGTTAGTTTGGAGTCCAGCATTACTCCCAAGAACTTGGCTTCCCTTGTGATCTGTAATCTTTCACCGAAGAGGATTGGTGGTTTTATGTTATCCACCTTTCTTTTACGTGTGAATGGAATTAGTGCTGTCTTACCAGGGTTAATTTTCAATCCCTGATTGATACACCATTCCTGTGCGATTCTAAGAGCGTTTTGCATAAGCTCCGAGATTGTGCCTTCACAGGGTCCCTGGATTGCAATTACAATGTCGTCCGCGTAACCCTGTGTGTAGTATCCATTTTGGTTGAGGTTTGTCAGTAAGCTGTTCACTGTCAGGCTCCACAGGAGTGGGGATAAGACACCACCCTGTGGACATCCCTTTGTGGCTCTCACAGTGACAGACTCTCCAAAAAGAGAAGTTTTTATTCTTCTTCCTATCAGCATAGATTTTATCCACCTGCAAAAGGTGTCTTCAACTCCGTGCTGACCTGCAGAATCAACCATGGAATTGTGAGAAGCATTGTCAAATGCCCCCTCTATATCAAGAAAAACGCACAAGGTGGTTTGTTTCCTTGCGAATCCCTCCTCAATCCTGTATATTAGGTTGTGGAGGGCTGATTCACAGGATTTCCCCACCTGATAAGCGTGTTGGTTGGCATGAAGCGGATTTCTTGACAATGCCCCCTCAGTCAAATGAAATCCTATTAGTCGTTCCATTGTTTTCAGTAGAAACGATGACAGACTAATTGGTCTAAAGTCCTTTCCCGTGGAGTGATTAAGCCTCCCCGGTTTTGGCAAAAAGGTCACTCTTACTGGCTTCCATACGGTTGGGATATAACCCGTAGCCAGGCTTGCCCTGAATATATGACCAAGCAGAGTTAAAAGATGCTCTGCTCCTTTTTGTAAAAGAACTGGGTATATCCCATCTGGTCCCGGTGCTTTGTAGGGGTCGAATGAGTTTATTGCCCATTCGATTTTTGAGCGGTTAATGGCAATCGCCGCTCTTCTCCAGTCCTCGTCAGTCGGCGGGAGACACTGGTTAAACTGCTCTTGAGAAGTGTTTTCATCGTCCACTGTCACCGAATCCGGGAAATGAATCCGGAGCAGTGTCTCGAGTGTATCCTTCGCGGAGCTAGTATACTCACCATTGGGTTTACGAAGTGAGCCGATGGTGTCAGCGGGTTTCTTCGCCAGGACACGATGGAGCCTTGCTCCCTCAGATGTGTTTTCAACATCATGACAGAGCTTCCTCCATGAGTCCACTTTGGCTTTCTTCAGAGACCTTTTGTATTCGGTAAGGGCTTCATGGTAATTATCCCAGTTCCCCAACCTCCTTGCTCTGTTAAATAGCTGGCGAACCTTTCGCCTCTGACTCCTTAGGCCCTCATTCCACCAACAAGTTGACCTGCTGATGTCTTTTGAGACCTCCGGGCAGTTTTCTTGGAAAGAGTTAATTATTGCATGCTGAAGCTCAGTTGCAGTAAGCTCAATGTCCAATACTGTTTTAACTTTCTTCGGAATTGTGGCGAGTTTGAACTTTAGTGTCGAATTATATTCGTCCCAATTGGTTCTCCTCGGATCCCGATATTGTATATTACATTGGTCCGTTCTTACCTCCACATTGTAATAGATTTGTCTGTGATCCGATGCAGATGGTTCATCGGACACTAGCCATTCCTTGATTTTACCACTGATTTCATAAGTGCTCAGTGTTACATCAATGACTTCCTTCCGCACTTTGTTAATAAAAGTCGGCTTGTTACCTTGGTTAACTATATCTAAGTTGTTAGCTATGATATAATCAAAGAGGTACTCACCTCTTGTGTTTGTGTTTGTGGTACCCCACGCAGTGTGATGCGCGTTTGCATCGCATCCCATGATCAGTTGGTGGTTTTTTGCCTCACAATACTGGATCAGGTCTTCCATCTCTGTTGATGGTGGTGGAGTAGATGCATCATAGGGTAGGTAGACCGAAGCGATGATTACCACTCCAGTTCCGTTCTCCATGTTGTATTTTACTTTTACTGCTGTTAGATCTCTCTGACAAAACTCTAACAGCGGCAAGACATTGATGTCCTTTCTTGCATAAATGCAAGTTCTGGGTCTCTCCGAGGTTTTATCGTAGATAATTTGTCCTCTAGTATCTCCTAGTCCAAGAATCTTATGGTTAACTGCCCAAGGTTCTTGGATCAGAGCATTGGAGATTCCCCTTTTCAGCACATTTTGACAGAAGACAGCGGAGGCCGCCTTACTGTGCTGGAGGTTTATCTGAAGCAACCGAAGATCAGACATTCTTCTTCCTCTTTGAAGTATTCAGTGGTCTAAGGTTGACTTGACCAAACCCGAGGTATAATTTAAACCCTCGGTCCTGAATCACCCGCAGATCCGCTGCATCCACTTCCAGTACGATGGTGTGTCCTGCATTGGTCCTCGTGCTGTTGATACTTCGCCATTCCTGAGTGTGCAGGTTTGTATTCTGCACTCCAAGAGCTTTGATCACTTTGCCCGTTTCAACGGTGTTATAGATCTGGGGAGTATACAGCAGAACCTTTGATGTGTTCATCATGGCTCTTGCATCCCCGACCACAAGTTCCGCTCCGTCCCATGGTCTGATATTCGGGACGTTCTCCATGAGCCAGTTTATAGCTGTTGATCCTATGCACCGCACAACGAGGGCCCCCCTGTCCAGGTGGCAACCCCGATATTGTGGGCCCTCAACGAGCTCTTGGCTAATAAGGGTTTGTAGCATCGAGAGTTGAACCTCTTCGGATTGTTCCTGAGTCATTTTGACCTCAGGATACCCCCGCAATGCAATGCATATCTTGTTCTCTTTGTTGTTGCGGCGGTTTCAGCAAAGGTATTAATAGCACTTGCCTGTTCCCCCTTTCTTCGTTTTTTCGAGATCTGTTTCGGGCTTGGAGTCCCATCTTCAGATCTCAGTCTCTTTTCCTGTGGGTTTTTCGAGGGTTGACGTAATAGGATTGGGCAAGAATTGTCTTTTGGATTAAATCTGTAAATTGTTATCTTTAGCTTTTTAATATAGTGACTTTTTGTGTTTTTTGAAGTCGGTTGAATTTTGTTTTTAAAGTTTTTTTTAATAAAATATATTTCCTGTATTCGTGTCAAACAAACACAAAATATAAAATATCGCTCTTAATATTAGAATAATCGAAAAATATATAAGGAGTAAAACTTGTTGACAATTAAGTTTGCTTCATTACCTGATCATTTTTCTCAAACTCTAATGTGAACAGAGATATTTAGAATTTTAACTTTCAGTCTTTAATTGTAAATATTTCTGTAAAATAAAGATTATTAAAATAAAGAGAACTCTAGGTTTTTTTGAAATTATATTTCAAATTTTGCCCCTATTCCTAGAACATTTGTTTGTATTTTATAAATACATATTTCGACTACAATGTAGTCATCATCACTATGAATTAGCTAATCGTAACTATCTCTGGGATATGGATTCAGAGATATGTTGCTTGTTGCTAATTTGATGCCTGTGTCACAGTCAGGTGTCTGGTGTCATATATTGTGAAAATCTCCAAGTGGATGAAACTAATGAAGTGTCGTTGACATACATCATAACGTTTGTTAGGACGAAGGCAGAATAGATCAAATGGCTCGTGCAAAATAGTGCAAAAGCTCTCTAAAGACTTGTTGGAAATGGCCAGGAGCTTGCTTATCAGGTCTTCCTGAAGGTTCATATATTCGGGGTAAGATGCACTGAATATCCTGTATCTGCTGTAACCTAGAGGTTCGCAGCTGAAGATTATGTGGCTGGATGTTTCTTCCTCCTCGTCACACAATCTGCCCTTAATGGATCCGTTATGGAGTCCCATTGTGTGCAGATGCTTCCACAGGGGATAATGTCCGGTAATGAATCCGGTAACCATCCGCAATTGCATTCTGTTCAGCCTCAGTGCTTCGAGAGATAGCCTCTTGGTTGCACTCTGAAGCAGTATTTTCTCGAGCTCCTGCCGCGATACTTTTTCCCAGTGATCACGGTGTTTAGCATTTGACCCCTCGTTGATCACCTGTTTACATACAGTACTTGGAATTCCTAAAATAGACTTTGAACCACTAAAGGGTATTCCGACTCCGTCTGCTTTTTCGTTTCCTTCGAAATCACTGTGGCCCGGCACTAAGATCAATTTCACATTGTTCCGTTTTGTCAGTTTCAGAAGTTCCTCCAGACAATCCTTGACTACTCTTGAGGTGACCTCTGTTCCAGGCAAGGCTTTTAAGGCAGCTTGATTGTCCGAGAGAATACAAACGTTCTGGTTTATATAGCCTCTACGTAGGTATGGCGTAGACTTCTGCTTGAAAGACCGTTACATATTTCCCCAAAATTAAGACTGATGTTTGCATTAGGTCTACTTAGTAGCTTTAGGAACGCTACTTATTAGTCGAAATAAGTATTTATATACTACAATAATACGTGTACATCAGGCATCAATAGTTGATGTTAGTTTCTAAAATTTTATAATTGATTTGTGCCTTATTGATTCGGTTTTCGAAAAAATGCTTCGGATGAAAGTTGTTCATTACCAATACAGTAACAACTTTTATTCGAAGATTTTTTCGAAAACCGAATCAATAAGGCACAAATCAATTATAAAATTTTAAAAACTAACATCAACTTTTGACGCCTATTGTACTATACTAGCAACACATTGCGTTCCTATCATACCATATCTAGATACATAATAAACCATATTTTGTCAAAATGGAAACCCGACTTCAAAAATCAAATATTCTATAACAAAACATGCACTACAAAGTAAAAAAATAATTGCATATTATTGTGCCAATTTTAGTTCACCTAAACAAAAATTTTTAAATATATATGTACAATTATTGTTATTTTTGGAGTCGGTGTCAGCATTGAGAAATTCACATAACTTTTGGACACCGACTCCAAAAATAACAATAATTGTACATATATATTTAAAAATTTCTGCTTAGGTGAACTAAAATTGGCACAAGAATATGCAATTATTTTTTTACTTTTTAGAGCATTTTTTGTTATAGAATATTTAATTTTTGAAGTCGGGTTTTCATTTTGTCAAAATATGGTTTATTTCTCGCTTTTTAGTGACTTTGAAGTTCTATAACTGATTTTATTTGTCTAATATACTAATTTTTAGTGCATTTTTTTATAACACATTTTTTTTTTCTTTTTTTTTAATTTTTAGTGCATTTTTTTATAACAGATTTTCAGTTTTTTTTACATGTTTGTTTTTTGTAAAAATTTTTTTTTTGGTGTCGGTTTTTTTTTTGTAAAAAAATTTTTTGAAGTCGGTTTTTAAAAAAAATTTTCTTATTTTCCCATTATAAATGAGTATACCCTTTCAAAAAAAAAATCGCAAAAATCGGTTATCACATATAAAATGAGGATTTTCCTTGATTTCCAGGGGATCCCCTAACCAGAATGCGATTTGGTGACAATGGGACCAACCTGAAATCAAACCATTTAAAACAAAAACAAAAAATTCAAAATCGGTTCATAAATGACGCAGTTCTGAGGTGACAAACATTCTTTTTCTGAAGTCACAAAAAAAAAAAAAAATACAGACGAATTGAGAACCATCCTCCTTTTTGAAGTCGGGTTAATAAAATATGAATATGATTATTATATATAGTTATATGTATATACAAAATATAATATTTTATAGGAACAAACCAAATATACATTTATTTTAATTTATATATAAATTTATGGATTCAACCGTTTAAATATGGATTTATGTGTACTACAAAATCGTAATAATATGATAGTATTGTACCAATAGCTCTAGCTATTGGACGGACTAACCACTGGGTAATTATAATTCATTAATATTTGTTTCAATTATATTAATTAATATTCATATTTATTTCGTGAAAGTATCATTGCTATTAATTTATCTATATTTGAAGTTTAAACATGTGTTTTCTAATCTAAATTTTACTAACAGTGTTCATCAAAATAATATTTAATTATATAATTTATTATTGCATGCAAATATCTGTTACCTCTATGGGGAGCATGCGAAGTATGTGGTAGGGATAACAAAATCGACTGCATCGATAGTGGTAGTCAAAACATGTAATGTAATCCATAGGTGGGCAGACCTAGACTGCACTAAGCTCTGAGTGGTAGGAAGAGAGATAGAGTAAATATTAGCTACCTAGGTACCTAACAATTATTATTATTTTCTTTTTTTAATTAAAACATTTTCTGAAAAAAATATAATACTACCAACTATTTTTTATGGTCACTATTATTCAAAGTATACAATACATACAATACATTGAATACATACTCTGGAATTTTGGGCTGGTAATTTGGGGCTGGTGATTTACCGCTTGTAAATTTTTTGATGATTAGGTTTAGTTTAAACTATTCATATCGGAGAACTAATAAACAATTATTTACTTGATTTAATTATTTTTTCTTAGTAGGGGGTGTAGTGTCATGGGAATTTGATGACACTGGATACAAAAAAGATGCCAATGATAAAGCTGGGTGGGGGGGAGGTTTGGTAATTTGTTACTAATTTTTAAATGGTTAAATTTTACATAAAGTGGTAATACATATAGTTGTTGTTGTTGTAATTATTGTTATTGCTATCATCATTATTGTTATTATTATTATTATGTTTTTGGTGTATCTCTCCATACTGTAAAATATATTTTTTAAACAATAAACAATTTATAAAACTAATTCTAAATTGATTGAATAAATTATTGGGCAATAATCGATAGGCAACCTGTATTGAAACATCGTTCCGTCTTACTTCAAAACATAACTTTATTACTTACTCTCACCCAGCTTATGGAGAGTCCGTTCGATTCCGGCGAGCCGTCTGCGCCCACCTCTGATATAATCCGTAGCTCATATAGTCAATTATCTAATAGAAAATTGTTTTAAAAAATCGGTCAAGTTTTTATTTGCACACTTATTAGTGTTACGTGAATGCATTAAATAAATAATTTTAACATTATTTTTGTATATAGTTAAACGTCTCAATACTTTACCAAAGTCTAGTTCCAGTTCAATACGGTTGCAAAGACACCGGTATGGAAAAACAGCCTTAAATTTGGAAGATATGCTACCGCCATTGGATAAAATTTTACCGTCTTTCAGTCAAAAATCTATGGGTTTGCATAAACTAGAACATTTTTTCGGAGAGTCAAGCTGCTCTAAAAGCCTTGCCTGCCACTGAAATAAACTCAGGAATAGTCAGGGATGGCTTAGAACAACTGCTGGAGCTGACAAAATGGAACAACGTAAAATTGGTCTAGAGACCAGATCACAGTGGTTTCGAAGGAAACAAAAAATCAGATACATTAGCAAAGACGGGAGTCGGAATACCTTTCATATTCCCAAAACTTATTTTAGGAGTGTCAAAAACAGCATCCAAACGAGTGATCCACGAGTAATCAAACTTTAAACGCCATGCTGGGGAATATACCGCAATAAAAACTCGGGAAAATATTGCTGCGGAATGCATCCAAGTGGCTGTCTCTCGATGCACTTGTAGTATACTTGCTCTTAAATCTCAATTTACTTTCATATTTAGATACCTTTGCGTACACTACATGTTCCCTGAATTTCCACGGTAACTACTAACAATTTTACATTATGTAATAGAGAAAATAAACGTTTAGTTTCAATTTCAGAAAATTGTCTTTTATTATTAGAATAGGTTTCAGATTAATTGGAATCTTCTCTACTAACATTTGGCATCACACTCAACCTGAACACCTGATCGATTATGTGCACACTGTGTGGCGAGGAGGAAGAAACATTCAGCCTCATCATTTTTAACTGCGAAACTCTTAGTTACAGCAGGTACAAAGTATTCGGTGAATCTCACACCGAATATATGAACTTTCAGAAAAACCTGACGAGCAATCTTCGGCCTATTGCCAGGATATGGGAGAAACAAACCTCGTCAGGCTGAAGTAGAAGGGGGCACAATGGGCCATAATGCCGAAGTGCAATATTTATCATACCCCAAGATTTATCTGTCTATGAAAAAACAAACGTGATCTATATAGACTAATGAATTTATTAATTAATATTTGTTTGAAAAAATTAACACATCGGCTAGGAAACGAATCTTAGACCTCTTTCCAGTGCGTTGACCGTTATACCGCGGATAATTATGATTGCTTGATGAGTCGATTTTTCATATGATTGGCAGTATTACTTTTAAGTCAACTACTAACTTATTATTTCAACATATTACTGTGTATAATACTATATATAACGCTTGTTCTTTTATATTTGTATCTTTGTTACCATACTGGAGATTGACATTGGTCTAATATTGTGACATTTAAGTATACACAAATATATTATGTTGAAATAATAAGTTAGTAATTGAGTTCGAAGTAATGCTGTCAATGATATAAAAAAATTATGGTTTCACCGAGGCTACGAGTAACCTCGCCTCGCCTCGGCCCTCGGTTAGGAGGCACCAGGCGAGGCGAGGCGAGGTTCAAATTTTAATCCTCGTTACTAACCGAGGCGAGGCGAGGCATATCGTCATAAAAACCTCGCCTCGGCCGAGGCGAGGCGAGGTATATCGTCACAAAAACCTCGCCTAGGCAAATTTACAAAAAAAAACTTTTTTATTTATATATGCAGTATCAGTGACAGTGTAAGCATTTAAAAAATATATGTAATGTTAATACATGTTATGTGTTATATCTTCCTCTTACGTATAACAATAAAATAAAATGTTGTATCTATAAAAAACATTTACTACAAGAATAATCAAAATTTTGAGGGTCTGTTCATTTTATATATAATACTGTAATACTATGTTATATAACGTATGGTTTCATTATTCTTATTTCAATGAATAAATATATAATTAAATTAATAAATTTAAAAGAATTGAAAATAGTTTAATTTCCTTTATACTTACAGTAACTCGTATATGGGTTTCGCATTGGGAATCGTGGAAGCATTTTGAAGAACCTCTTATATAGTTCTTAAAACATCACAGGATTTCATCTTTTCATAATATTTTGGACAAATTTTTTGGAATTTACTGTTTTCATTCGAGGAGTCATAAAAATTTAGATACTAAGCAACTTATATTCCGTGTTTTAAGGACATTCATGCAAAATAACTCAAATTTAGTAAAAATTTTACTTCGGGTGAGGCGAGGCGAGGATGATAGCTAACCCAACCGAGGCGAGGCGAGGCTGGTCAAGATTCTACCTCGGACGAGGTCGAGGCGAGGCGAGGTTGATATTTAAAAAAGCGAGGCGAGGCGAGGTGATACCAAAACCTCGCCTCACCTCGTGCCTCGTGAAACACTATTAAAAATCGACTCATCAAGCTTATCAATGGTAGTGTAAGGGTTAGCGTACTTTTATATTTACATAGGCAACCCGTGATGATTACTAATGTAAAAAAATATGACTTTGAGTGTATATAGCAAGGTGAGTAAAGTTTACAAATAAACATGCTTTTGTAATTTATAGTGACTGCAGATGTTTATGTTTGAGCTGAAATTGTAGCAAAACCATTCTTCTTATGAAAAAGTGTATCAAACAAAAGTTAATTAACCTGTTATGACTTTTTAGATCTAGGACACACGATAACAGACTAATTTATTAAAACATAATTTTTTACAATTTATTTTAATATTTACAAGAGTATCATTAGTTGGCATATAAATTATTTGGCGGCGGTGGCGCACACGATGTCATTAAAAACTATAACGATGTTTATAGATGTAGTTTGTTCGATTTTATAGACGGTTAATATCGATCATGATATCCGTTTTACGTGTACACATGAAAAGATATGTGAAGATCAAATTTCAGGAGAACATTCAATCATTCAGATACGTACGACGAAAGCTGTGGCGGTAGCTCGGCTCTCTTTTTAACTTAAAAAAAAAGGAGCACTGTCGAATCTATACAGATTCAAATACTCGAAACAAAAAAAATATTTAACTTTCATCAACAATTTTTTTATTCAAACAATACTAATTTATAACAATGATTCATTCAACAATGGTAACTTCAAACCGTACTGCTGTTCCTTTCGAACTTAATTTAAGAACTAACTTAAATTGGGTTAGACACCGGCTTTGTATACCGTCGCAACAATATATTTAGACAATTCAAAAAAAACATTTATAAAAAACAAATCTTGTTTATCCCAATAAAGTTAGTAACCCAATTTAAAACTTACATAAGTTATACAATAATAAGCGTTTATGTTAATTAAAAAATAATAATAGTTTTGCTATAAAACAAATTATATCTTCTTTTTTTTTTTAAATAAAATAATTTTAGATCTAGAAATATTTTCCTTATTATTTTCTTTTTGCAATTAGATTGTGTGCTGGGGTCTTAAAAATTATTTCACTAATTTTCATTACAACAAAGCTTATGGGCGTAATAGCTCTTTTGAATGTGAAATTTTAGAGATTATATGATTTTTACCAATTTCCTTGAAACTGGATTCAAGAGTTTTAAATTTGAATCACTTTATTCTTACCATTTGGTATGAATATTTCGAGGTAATCGATAGAAAACTCCAGTGCAATTTTTTCAACGTGATAAAATGATTCAAGAAATCATTTCTGAATAGAAAAATGTTTAGAAGAAAAGTCTTTGCTTTTACCAAACGCTATTTTTGGATAAAATTGTTAAGAATGAAAATTTCAATTTAAAAGATACAGTTTACTACAATAGATCACACGAAGATCAACTTTATTTTTTTACAACGCATTTTTTCTTATTTTGCACGGTTAGAACAAATAGTTTTTATTAGAAACATGTTTTTCATCAAAGGACCGTGAGACATAAAGATCCAAAGAAAATCGTCGTTGATTTTCGTCGAAACTGTTATTTGTTGTTAAGTAATATTAAGATTAGGATGTTCAATGATTTTTTTAACATCATGTCTATGGGTCAAATTTAGTGATTGCAAATGTGTACAAATGTGATGAAAATAAAATAATTTGTTACTATCTAGATGAACCCACGATAGAATTTGGGAATATCCCCTGATAAAGAACCACTGTTTTTAAAAAGTTATTATTTTCAATGCTTGATAAAGAATATTTCAAATATGACAATATAATAAAACTGTTTTTATTAACATTGAGATGGAATTATTGAATGTTATATTATTAGACAATTATTGAATTTATGTCGTACATTACATTATTGACAGTTTTAAAGTTGCAAACGTCGGTTTACCATATGCCAATTGGTTCATAAAAGTGTAATTCATGTAGTATATTTAAATGATATAGCCGGAAACGTAAATTTAATCATATAGTAAAAGGATTAGTCACTTGATCAATTACCCAACAATAATACCTGGTTGTTGTGTATTTTATTAGTTAAAGTTAAGAAATTTGTTATGTTTACACAATTTTCTTTAAGTGAGATGGGCTAATCCATATAAAATTGACATTTATCCTTCATTTATAATTACCATTGATTTTTACCTGATAATTACCATTTTTAAAGGTAAAAATAAAAATGCCTAGTTCTGATCCACGCCGTATATTTGTTCGTGAAAACTTCCTGAACATGATCCGCAGACGTGTGGACTGTCACTGGCCGCTGTTTTACCGATGGGTCAGCTACGTTATCGCTTTGCCATAGCTTTCGCATTCGTTCGAGACTGGACTTTTTAGGCTCATATGAGACGAAAATCTTTAATTACTTTTTGATTTTCTATTTAATACCGATTTTCACTTATATTTCGGGGAATATTTTCAATGTCTTACTTCAGGTGTTAGAAGTGCTCCAGAAACTCTGCACAATGTCACTCGAATCAATGTCCTAACTAAATGCGTTTCCGCGTTACACCACTTTATAACTTTGATATAACAGGAAAAACAAAACATGGGCGTCCGACATCTAAAGGCATGATTTGTTGTGGGCTCAACCATTGTAAACCAAAGTTATAAGCGATGAAAACCAGACGGTATTTCGTCACACAAAGATGTTCGCCACCACTGTAACGAGCGAATAGACTTTTTCACAAGTGTTTAAAAGTGTTTAAGAAGAAACTAGAACCTAAAATTTAGGACCTGGATATATATTCTAGGATAGACTGCCCCCTACTAAAAATAAAACTTGAGTATCTCATTCCTTTTCGTATATGGATTTTTAAACATAAGGATTTTCTAGTGTTTCACCGAGGCTACGAGGTAACCTCGCCTCACTTCGGACCTCGGTTACGAGGCACAAGGCGAAGTTCAAAATTTCAATCCTCGTTCCTAACAGAGGCGAGGCGATGTGTATGGTCCCAAAAACCTAGGCCGAGACAAATTTACAAAAAGTTAATTTAAAAAAAATAATAATATAGTAACATGTATTTTTACAAAAAACATAAAGCAATAGATGAATTTTAAAGGAAAAAGAAATTTTATGCCATGATTACTTTTTATAATAATAATCATAAATTTGTTCATCGCCGGTTTGCAAATTAATAGAGAAAAATAAATGTATTATTTTTATTTTGTTTATCGACTGCATATTCTGATTTTAGAGAAGAAGAAAAATTGTGCGGTCGGGGGACCCCCGTCAGGAATGAAGTTATTTACGTTATTTGTTCAGCTCTAAACGTGATTTAATATGTAGATTTCTATTGATTATATTAGTGTATTTTTATCACGCCGGAAAGGAAATACAGCTAATGGTCTCATACCAAAGTCAAAATTTAGTTATTTGAAAGATATATTATATTTTATACTTACAGTAACTTGTATATGGATTTCGCAATCGGAAAAACATCATTTTTTAGGCCAAATTTTTTTTTAATTTACTGTTTTCATTCAAGGAGTCATATAAATTTAGAGACTAAGCAACTTATATTCCGTGTTTTAAAGACATTTATTTTCTAACAAGTTTTTGTTACCATATTATGTACATTCGTGCAAAATAAGTCAAAGTAAATATAAATTTTAGCTCGGCCGAGGCAAGGATGATAACTAACCCAACCGAGGCGAGGCAAGGCGAGGCTAGAGGATGATATTAAAAAAAGCGAGGCGAGTCGAGGTGATATCAAAACCTCTCCTCGCCTCGTGCCTCGCGAAACACTATGATTTTTACTGGCCATATTCATGAATATTTTACAAAATAATCAACCGTTATTTGTATGGTAATTACGATTATTAATTACTAGAGGGATTATTAATTAATCGATAATTAATTAGAGTGACAATTTTACAATTTGTATATGCTTAATTGTGTTGGAAAAAATGTATGTAACACGTGAACTATTTTTAGAGGCTACTCTTTCCGAGATATTCCATACCGAATATGGTCGATTTTATATATCCCAATATATGAAGATCCACAAAAAAAATAATGAGAATCGTAGGTTTCCAACTTTTGTCGGAAAAAGTATATCTGTCCAGAAGGAAGATTATAATCGAAAAAGTACCAGAGTAAGAACGTTTTAATTTTACGACAAATTTATGGACAACTCCTATTTCATATTCAGGATTCGTTCTTTATTGTACCAATGCCTCTAGCCGAAAACAATGTGTTTCTAATTCATCTATTAATTTTTCGCCACAATTAATGACAAATTATGACATTTTATAAAAATTGCACTCTTTTTGGGATATTTGACTTCTATTTTTTCGATAACACTCACTATTAAAAATTTTTGAAATTTAAGAAGCTGACTTTTCTGAAAATTCAGAATCAACTTTCTGGAAGTGTTTCAAGAATAATATTATTCTGAATTTTCAGAATAGATTTATCTTAAATTGAAATTAATTATCAAAAATAATAAATTGTGCTAAATTGTGTGTTTAAACGTCAATAATAAATCAACTGTTTTTAAATATTACAAAATAATTCTTAAGCGATAAAAAATAATTAAAAAACCACTTACTCTCACAAGTGACATGTTCTGTTGTACAGTTATCAAACACTGTATGTTATAATAAAATTAAAACTATGTATTATTTGAATGAAAATAAAAGCATTTCCAAACCAAAGCAAGTTTAGTATAATTAGTCTGATGCTCTTTGGGAAAGGTGACGACATGTTTAGAGTGCCTCTCACCTATTAGGATCTAGATGGGACGGAAGCATACAATCTCAAATTCAAAAAAATATATTCAGAATTCTCAGAATCATATATTCTGAATTTTCAAAGCTATATATTTTGAATTTCAAAACAATACATTCTGAATTTTTTAAAAAGTGAAAAACTTTTTTACTGAATTGTCAGATAAAATTTTTAACAGTGCTTGTTTGCCTGTTAAGAGATCAATAGTCATCATCATCAAATTTCGATGCTTTCGTCTACAGATTTACCAGATAAATTCCCACAAACTGTGATTGTGGTAGTCTATTTTAATATGACTGAGTGTGTAAAATTTGGTCTAGCCAATTATTACTGTAATATAAATGTATGCTTTGATTTAAATAACTGATAATTAAAATCATTTACCGCAGGCTTTTATAATTCTACTATTTATTCATTTTATTGATATTGTATTTGTGTTGTTGTATATTAATTATGATAAATATGATATTGCAATTGAACAAAAATGGTTTTATTAATTTTCTTTACGATTAATTCAAAAATGTATATATGTAAAACGGTGTTTATTGAAAAGGTGAATAGCTAAAACTCAAACACCGATCTCCCTAGTAAATCAACAATCAATCGTTTGGATCTAACATTGAAATATTCACGGCTAAATGCAATATTTGTATAGCGATAATTATTAGAAATGCACCATTTCAGAATTTAGCTGGAAAAATTACCATAGAATGAACTTCTTTGAATAAATAAACCCAAGACGGTCTGGCTGGAACGCTCCCTGGTATCCTCATTGATGCTAAACTGTCAATCAAAAGTAAGAGTACCATGTATAAAAGATCTATAAAACCAGCTATGCTTTATATGTTGAAAATGTTACGCAGGGCGAGTGGTGTTACTAAACTTGATAAAATTAGATACACATTCAAAATCGTAAAATGCGTGAGATCCGTTTACGCTGGATCGGACACGTAATACACCAAAATGAATGTAGCCATCGATTACCTAGATTGAAACCATCTCTAATTATATGCTGACGCTGGGCTTAACGCCTGAAATGATTCAAAAACGTTAGCACCAGCGAAATAATAACAGAGCGACCTGCAGAGAGCTCCATGATTCCATAGTATAAAATTGAAATAAAAAACCGGAGTCTAGTGTGACATACATTACACCGAACTGACCTATATGTGACAGAATTGGCTTTTACATTAAATCTAATGTTGGCGTTGGGTCCGAAATTGCCGGTGTGTATGTTGTAACAAGAAGTCGGTAATTGAACTTTTGTTATTAAATTTCAAATTTTGCCCCAATTCCTAGAACAATTACGTTGAACAAAATAAATGGTGCAAACTAACATATTTTCGCCCATGTAAACATAAAATCATTAAAAATTTGTTAGTAAAAATAAAATTAAACAGTTACTGCGCAACCCTAAGGATAAAATTATCAATGAAAAACAATCGGGTATGTATAGTGTCAATTGTCAAAACTGTTCGAAAATTTATGTTGGTCAAAGTCGTCGCCAAATCGGAACTCGAATTAAAGAACATCTGGCTCATGTGAAATTTGGGAGAACCGAAAAACAACCACAAAATTGACAAATCGAATTTGAAACTAATAAAATCGGTACAAAACACCACAGAATTAGATGTATACGAACGTATCTACATACACAAATTAAGAAAACAGATAATGAATTTAGATAATGGCCAAATTCCAAATTCTAATTTAATCAAATTATACCATATTTAAAATTTACTACCTGAATATCAAGGTTAGCTTCGATCAACACTCTCACCTTATGGACAATAACAACACCGCAGGGTCAGAAAAGGACACCGCCAATTCATAGGTTAGTTCATCACACACTTAATCCCTTAATTGTTCAGTCAACTCAAATAATCCTTCAGGTACTACCTCAGTCAGATCATATAAAAGACAAAACTTTTTTAATATTATTGTAAGACACGCGCCAAATTGGCAACGAACAACATATCATTGACTCCATATCCCAGAGATATACGATTAGCTAATTCATATTGATGATGACTTGTCAAAATACGTATTTATAAAATACAAATAATTGTTCTAGGAATTGGGGCAAAATTTGAATTAAAAGAGTGTTAACGAACCCTTTACGATGTAGTTTTGTGACAAAATTAATAAATATTCCAATTATTGCTTTTTTTGTTGTTATTTTATAATTTTTTTTATTATATAATTTTGTTTATGATATTGAGTCTACTGATAACTGGGTGTTTAATATAAAACGTAGCGAATTAAATGGCACAGTACTGCGTTAGGCAAAGTTTGAACATTTACGTTTGTATGCGTATATGAGCGTCTAGGTCTATGCGTTGTTCTCAATGTGTACTTCATTCTACTGTAATTATTATTTATCATAATGGATTTAAAGGAATATTTAGATCGCTGTTACCAGTCCAAGTAGCCGAGCGATCTGAGGCGTTATGTCTGTGCAGTATGCAGTACTTGGAAACTGGGAGGTTATGGGTTCGAATCCCGACATCGGCAGTTTGTCAATTATAAAAATAAAAAAAAGCGGCGGTTAATTGACTAAACTGTCAGCGTATGGACAAGCACGAAGTAACCGGCTATGCTTGAGATGGTTTTCTGCAGTTTCCTTCACGAACTCCAGATGAATATCGGCATAGTTCCAATCATAGTCGGATATGCAGCCGCATATCCAACCAATTCCTAGCCTACACACAAAATTACTTGTCCTCCACTCACATCCTCACATCCTAAGGCATCACAATGGACCTTATGGTCGAAGTGTAGCCCGTCCAGGGCAGCCTTTACAATCTACCTCTACCTCTAGATCGCTGTTTTTCAGCAATCATGAGACTGGGTTCAAAGAATACTTTAGACACAGGCAAGTTGACGAAACATATCAAATTTTGTTGTTACCGGTTTGTTAGTTTTCAAGATAACAACCTCTAAAAACCGAAAAAAAGGGAACTATATTTTCAGGAAATGAATCATAAATATTTTAAGGTACTCCGAGTTGGTCGAGAAATTTTATAGAAATATAGCTCTTAGGACATAAAGAAAGGAAAAAATTAGACGATCCGAAATTTTGATTAACTAAACGATAACTTGAATTATGTAACCATAAAAAAATTTGTTGATTTATAATATTATGTCATACAAAAAACAGATAAAACTACATACTATGCCAAGTGCGATTTACAGCGCGGTAGTGCGCAGGTGTGTTTAGGGGCTTTTGGCCTTGTGCGCTTATAGCGTATTACTTACTATCGAAATATTAGGCGGAAAATGACCCTTATGTAACTTTTGAATGAAACAGTGGTGAGTTTTCGAAAATAGCAAAATGAATGTTAATTTATTATGTAAATTTTTCCTTAGAAAATTAATGAGGGATAAATTAATGAAATGTAAAAAAAAATTTTCAAAGTTTTGTAACTTAAGTTTAAATAATCAAAGTTTTGTCAAGTTATGCTTTCCTTTGTTTCAAATATTTTAAAACTTGCCAATTTTTTAAATTTTAAAAACACAAGGAAAAATTTACGAAATAAATTTCTACCAAATTTTTTCTTAGTTTAAATCAAATTACCCCTCATTAATTTTCCAAGGGAAAATTTACATAATAAATTTATATTCTTTTTATTATTATTCGAAGTAGGATTAAGTGAAGACCGCATTTAGGTATAAGAGCATTCAAAGTAGCTTATCGTTGGTGATTATGATTAGCTTACCTGGAAATATTTATAAATTGAATTAGGTATCTTAAGTAAAAGAAACTTTAATAGCTTTAAAATATAAATATGCATGGGACCAGCAAAACTTACAAATAGCTTGCGAATTTCGAGACGCCGTTATAAGTAAATACAACGAGAAAATTTGTCAAAAAAATCAAACTCGAATCTTAACGTCGACTTAAGAATACTAACTCATTAAAATAAAGAACATTGGGATTTCAGCACAATTGCCATTAATGTGAGAAGTGGAAATAAGGTTATATCTTTATGGAATTTTCTACATATTAATCCACAAGAGCAATGTAATGCATCTTATGTAACATCAGAGAAAATAAAAAGTTAGAACATTTTCTGCTAAAATGCCCAATCTTTCATCCGGTTAGATCTTTTTTTACATAAATACCTACTACATGATAATTAAAACAAGTTTTCAATGCCAAATTTGTTACCAAGTTTAACTATCTGTAAAATTAACGATTAATACAACTGTTGCATTAATACTCTGATGAAAAAAAAAGTGCAAATAAGAAGCACATGGAAACAATTCTGGTCTTCGAAGCATATTCTTAAAAGCAATCTACTTCTGAATCTCAAAACTAAAGTTCCAAACAAGTGTGTCCTACCCATCTTAATTTACCGATCCAAAACCATCGCTTACATAAATAAGGAGCTATAAAAACTACGCAAATGTCTTAGATGTATGAAGTGCTCGATATTAAATATACGGAAAGCAAATAAAACACGTTGCAGTAAAATGAGATGAGCGGGACCCACTTTGAAATGTCGTTCAATACACCGTTGGCGAGACGAAATCAAAACTTTTGCGGTTAGTCAGTGGGAGAGACAGGAATATAATAGTATGGACAGGAATGGGGTTCGAGGAAACCTTTTCCCAATCATGGGTTGGTTAGGCTCTATTATTATTATTATTGTCATCTTTTCTTTAAAATATTCGTTCAATTACCCAATATTTTTGGTTTGAATTCGAACAAAGACACAAAGTGGGTAGTGGTACATTAAATATAAACTAAGTAAAGATTGTTGATACTACACCAAAATAAAAAAGAAACTGAAAATTTTGGCCCAAAATCGTATAAATTACGCTAAGTTGATTAAAATTTATTAAATAATTTAAATATAAACTAGGCATAATTTTGAGAAAGGTGAAAAATAAATTTTCAAAACTTTATTTTGCTATTCCACTAATACAAATATAAATTAAAAAAATGGAATAGCAAAATATAGTTTTCAAAAATCTATTTTTCTCCTTTATCATACAATGTAATTCCACAAAATAACGCTCTATACGGTTTATTAGGCATTAATATATGAAATATAGTAATTAAATATAAACGAAGCAAAAAGTAGTCATATCCCATAAAAAAATTAGTGTACACTTCGACGAAAATTGTAATGATATCTATGTATCGGCCATTGCAAGGCTTTCGGTTGTAGTTTTTAATATTTTATTAGGCAAGTTTATAAATAGTCAGCCCGGGAGACCAATGGGTTTTTCAGGATGATGAGCATTAAGCTGGTACATTGTAAGTAGCTTCGTTTTGACAAGACCCCCAACTTTTTTAATTATAAAATTTTAGAAAACGGTATTAAAATTGTCTGGAAGCCAGCTTGATGCTCATCATCCTGAAAAAACCCTTTGATCTCCCGGACTAAAACTATGTATCAACACGTTATAGCAAACTACCTTATTTAGCAAAATGTTTAAGAGTAACGCAAACTTCGTTCTCTTTTCATCTATATCGATCGAATTTTTATCAGAAGAATTCTTGGAGAAACTTGGTTCATATAGTAATTGTTTGGTTCTGAACAGATGATAGTAATAAGGTATATGGATACTATGAAAATTTGAAGCAAATGAACATTAATCAGTCTTTAGTTACGACAAATATTATAATAAAGACACTCGCTCTGCTCGCAAGGGGTTCCCCCCCTTGACTCTAGAGGCGGCCTTTGGCCTTGGCTCCACGTCACAGAAAATAACATTACATGAATTGTAAAAAAAGTTTAAAAAATACTTACTAAAAAGTACTTGCCATTAGAGAATTAATTGGGGGAATTGTTTTGGGGAAGGATTTGTTTTGGGGGAATTGTTTTGGGGGCTGAATTTGGGGGAAGGGAGGATTTAGAGGATTTCTTGGGAGGGGGATGATTTTTTCGGGTAGGTGGGTTTAAGAGGGATCAGGGGGCTGCACATAGATACGGCTCACATTGTCGAGTGGTAGCGATGAAAAAAATTAAATTTTTCGAATTAACCTGCTAATTTGCAGTTATTCTGCGTTGAATGCAAAAAACCGCATCTTTCTAGCGTGTAAAGTAAATGGGTAGTTTTTGGGGGGCGTTTTTTTCATTTTCGAGATATTAGTGGTTTCAGATATTCCACTTTCTTCACTTTTCACACTTTACATTTAATCGAACGATCAGTTGTATGTAATTATAACGCGTTCGAGATAATACACCCAAGCATCTTCGTCATTGCCCACCACCTTATGTAAAAACAAAAGTGAAATAGATTATTTAATTAGTAACAATTTAGCTCTGTAAAAGCCTTGTTTGAGATGAAACTCGTTGCCACTTTTGAGATAAAACTCGTTATGGACAAAAGCATATACAAAAGCATATTAAAAATATTCACATTTTGAGCAATGTGCACGTCTGTTCGCTCCTTTTGCGACTCGGCATTAATAGCGGCGTAGTTTATAAGATATACACTGCAAACCGGTAGTATAGTATTCACTGACCTCTCAATAACTGGACAGATTATCCTATGTTACGCCATTAACTCCAATTGAGCGCTCCTCAACTAGCCAAGAAACTAAGTTTTGCTTCAGCACGCCTGCGCGGCATGTATGTGTGATAAGAATGTGTGTTAGTGTCTCTGTGGCTGTCACATGTATTTTCACGGCACACAAAAGTTTTAGTAAATTGGCTAGCTGAGAGAGACGGCGCTGACTATCATTAAATTGGAGCCGTTGTTTCACTTTTAGACCCGTAAGCATACTCTGTACAGTTATGTAGAGGTCAAGGGCAGTATTATAACTAGATACAGTTACTGATTTCGATATTACCCATGTCCATGTTTACCACCTCCATTTTTTTCCCTACTAACCATGGATGGTGCGGATATTCGCATCCACAATAATTTGTGGATGCGGATGTTGCTTATCTAGTTTAGCATATCTGATTGTAAATAAATCACAACGTGTTTAGACGTGTTACTATATGGATGTGTTTTATAATTATTTCAACAAATTACATTACTTGTGTTTTGTCTTGAACCATTTATTTGACAAGTGAATCACCAATGTTACCACCGACGCAAAGTGTGATTTAGTCTCATTTTAAACTAGATGAGCATGTCAAATATGCAATAAAACATACACTCTCAAGGGCTGTACAACCACGTCTTTGAGGAATCATCTAAAATCGATGAACCCGGAGCAGTTTAGTCTTTTTAGCACGGGATTAATCTTTGAACCTCTGAGAAACAGGATAGAGTCTCAAAAGGTAGCGACATTGCTCTTTATTAAATATAATATACCAAACTTTAAATTTTCATACTAACAGTTTGATTATAATATATAGATTATTAAAAAAGATTACCATCTAATTTCTTCTCTTCATGAACTTAAATTAACTATCTCTTTAAAAAAACTTGACATATAAATCCACATCCGCGGATGTGAGCTTTTGAATAGCCGTATCAGTGGATGTCATAAATTCGCCTCCGCAACATCTCTGCTGTATACCTGACGAGTTTCTCAGGGAAGCGTTCTAGCTCCAATTTTGTATCTTATTTATACACTCGATCTGCCATCGAAAGATGAAAACATTACTGCTACTTTTGCAGATAAAACTGCAATCCTAGTATCAGACTGGGATCCAAATATAGCATCCGATAAACTTCAATTGAGTTTATACCGAATTCAGCAATGGCTGAATAAGTGGTGGATTCGTGCTAATACAAATAAATCGGTCCAAGTTACCTTCACATTACGCAGGGTAATCTGTCCACCACTAACTTTAAATGACGCGATACTTTCACAAAACGAAGATGTCAAATATCTGGGTATGCATCTGGATAAACATTTAACTTGGCGAAAGCATATATGGGCCAAAAGAAAACAATTAAATATTCAGTTCAATAAATATTTCTACTTTCTTAATCGTAACTCTAAACTATCGCTCGAAAATTAGTTATTGGCGTATAAAAGCATTTTGAAACTTATATGGACATACGGTATTCAATTGTGGGGTACTGCAAGTGTTAGCAACATTGAGATTTTACAGCGTTTTCAGTCTAAAATGCTGCGTGCGATAAGTGACTCACCATGGTACGTTCGAAATGATGACCTACATCGTGGTTTAAATGTGTCTACAGTGCGTGAAGAAATAGTGCGATTTAGTGAAAACTACATGTACCGTTTTGAAATACATCGAAATGTGTATGTGCTTAATCTTCTTGACAATAGTAAGACCTTAAACAGACTAAATAAACTTAATGTCTTAGAACAAAAATATAGAGTTATTTGACATTTTAGTGATAAGTGTACTTAAATAATGTTAGTATATAATTCTTCATTTTTGTGCCTTCCATTGGGTAGACACAATTCACGATTTTTATCCAGTGATGAATCTATGCATAGTTTTAGGACGCTAAAAAAATACTTGACATACAGAGTTTATGTGATGTTTGTAAATCTCGCAAAACTTTCTATTGAACACCCGTTACAGGCATGTTAAAATTAATTTAATTATAAATTGTAATATTTTTATAAATAATTACAAAATATTAATTGTATTTGTTGATTTAATTTGTTTAATTACAGACCATATTCTATAGTGCATATTGTTTGTGAATTTGTTATTATATTATATTACAATCTATGTCCTTTTCAAGTTTCAACACAATGTATGTGCTTTACAATTTAAGAATAAGTTCTCAGGTTGTATATTCATGCTTGTATGCATGTATACCTCCTGTATAGAATAGTATTGTTTTCAATATGTATAAAACTGATGTGGAGATTTCATCGGACGTCGAATAGACTGGCAGCTGACAAATGCAAAATAACTATGTTTTGTAACACTAGTGGATTTATTGTGAAGTATACATCTCGTTGTATAAGTGTGTGAAGAGCCAACCCATTTATTGGCTGTAACCTTTTCTGACCATGCGGTGTTGTTTTTGTCAATAAGGTGAGGGTGTTGATTGAAGCTAACCTTGATATTCAGGTATTCAGTTTTTTTTCGAAAATGGTATAATTTTATTAAATCAGAATTTGGAATTGCACCATTGTCTAAATTCATTATCTGTTTTCTTAATCTGTGTATGTAGATACTTTCGTATGCATCTAATTCTATGGGGTTTTGTACCGATTTTAGTAGTTTTAAATTCGATTTGTCAATGTTGTGGTTGTTCTCAATAACGTATGCAACTATACACGATTTTTCGGTTCTCCCAAATTTCACATGAGCCAGATGTTCTGTCATTCGAGTTCCGATTTGGCGACGACTTTGACCAACAGAAATTTTCGAACATTTTTGACTTCATCCTTAGTGTTGCCCAGTAACTGTTTAATTTTATTTTTACTAACAAGCGCTGTTTTAAGGTTATGATCCCTTAATTCTCTAGTGATTTTATTTGTGCATGGGCGGAAGTATGTTGGTTTGCATTTATTTTGTTCAACGTTGCCAGTTTTTGTGTTAGTACGGTGGAATTGTTTCGTAAAGTTTTAAATTCAGTTCTGCGGGCCAAATTATTTATTATATTAGAATCGAAGCCAAGAATTAAAGATTGCAACTTATTTAAAGTGTATAAGTAGCCGGTTTTCCAAAAAATTGAAAACAGCCATTTAATGTTGAGATGGGCTGTTAGAATTGGCTGTAATGTATCGTTCAGTGTGTGTAGGAATAATTATGTAGGAATAAGTTCTAGAAATTGGGGCGCAATTTGAAATTTAATTGCAAAATAAGTATGTTTTTAACACTAGTGGATTTATTGTGAAGTATACATACACAGACTGTGTTGGAATGCTTTTTTAATACAGAATCAATGTTAAATATTATTTATTACTGGCAGGCCGTCTGGTTACTGTGCGCAGTCAGTCAGTACACATGTAGTCATCTCATAGGCGTATGGTAGTTTGTCATTTAAGAGTGTGTACTGACTCATTGACTGTGTGTCCCGTGTGTACTGACTCATTTAAGAGTGAGTGTGTACTCAATACATGTGTACTGACTGACTCCGAACAGTAACCAGACGGCCTGCCAGTAATAAATAATATTTAACATTGATTCTATATTGGGAAAGCATTCCAACACAGTCTGTATAAGATACGACGACCAATTTGAACGTTACTACTATTAAGAATATGTGAATGTTTTGTGCTTACTAAAAAAGCAAAATTTAGACTATTTTTAGCTAAACAATAATATTATTATTCGCAATTAAAAGCAAAGTGACTTACGTCTGGTGTTAAAATCCGTAACTAACGCAACATAGATTTAAGAAAAAATTTAAATGCATATAATTCTTCTTTCTTCATTAAAAACATTTTAATTTAAACCTACGTATTTATAAATATCAATAAAATTCAAGACTTTATCACACTTTGTTGACATTGTTACATCTAACCTCTTACTTAAAAAAATGAATACTGTACGTCTAAATTACTACTATTTTGCTCTAATCTATTCAAGTTATCATTTCATCTTTCTAAAGCTAAGTGTACACCTGAGACAAAGTCTCCAGACTAGTCTCAGGGTATTGTCCATTTGAGATCACTTTTTCTCGCGTGAAAACTCTCTGAGACTCGATAATCATTCCAGTCTCGAGACAAGGATATTTCGTTTCCACTTGAGAGTCTACTCACAGCTGTGACAAGACAATAATAATAATAAGTAATGTAGCAACTAACTGAGTAAACTGTTTGAATACTCAGTATATACTGAATTGTATATCAATGTTTGAATTGTTAATATTTCTGCCTATCCAATGTTTATAAAATATGAATTATTTGTAAATGTTTGTTGTATCACAATTTAAAAAAATATCTCATGACCATAAAAATGGGCACATTTTTTGCTTTCCGAGAAACTTTGAGCACAAATTATGAGAAAACTATTTAGTTTATGAAAAAAATTTTCAAACAAAAGTTGTTTATTTTAAAGAGAAATAGATTTTTTGTTAACAAATTTTTTTTCTACCACTTACGGTTTCAAAGATATAAAGGGGGGAAACACGTTCTGATTATACCCATTTACGAACTTGGCCTTAATTTTTTGCTCTAGAACACACAAACAAATTTCAGCTCGTTATCTCTTTTCGTTCTTGAGTTGCGGAAATGACCAAATTAGGTCATTTTATAAATACCTTTGTGAAGCATTTTTGTCAAGGATTAATATTTTCAAGCGTTACAAAGTCGGGACTAAACTTAATATACCTTGTATATTTATATATACTGGGTATAAATATTATAACATAAAAAAAAACTGTATTTCTCTATGGATATGAACCATAGATAAAATATAGTAGTGGGTACAACAGTAAAGTCTCCGAGAGCTCCGCAAACTCTTCCAACACGGACGGAAAACTGGAGACTGAGTCTCGAGAGCATTAATATACATATCCACCTGTGATCGGTGCTCTCTCGGAGAACTGTTCGGACTTATCTCCGATACTGCTCTCAGCTCGTGACTACTCTCGAGACTGTTTTGTCTCAGATGGACACCTACCTTTACACTTATTAATTTATATGTAATTAGTTAAACCTAGCCAAGAAGTTAGCAATGCTGACATCTACATTGGCAACAAATAACTTTAACTAATCATATGTTCTGCAAACATTGCTGTTACGAAATTATATTTTTTAACAAAGTCATGCGCATTTAACAAGTAATTCAAGGAATTCAAGTAAAACTGGCAAATTGTATTGCACCGTTAGATAAGCTGTTCTTAAATAGACAAAACACTACTTAGTCTTAAGCCCCGCTATCGGCTGCTTAAACCAAACGGCTTTTGACCACTCACCTCTATGTAATTGACAGAGTATGCTTATGGGTATAAACGTGATATAACGGCTCCTATAATAATAAATAATAGCGCTGTCTATCTGCCACAACTAGCCAAGGTACTCAAACTTTTTGTGTGTAGTGTAAATACAAGTGACATCCACACATACACTAACACATGTTTTTTTCACACATACATACAGCGCGGTCATCTATAATAGCTAAAAGATGACTTCAAGTTCGTGAATTGGAGGAAATCGATCAATGCATTCCATCGCCAGACGCGAAAATAAACCTAAGTGGATCTAAAAACCTTTTAGATTTTAATTAAATACTGATAATTTTTAATTAAATACTGATATGAAAAAATTAACTCGTCAACCAGGAATCGAACCTCGGGCCTCTGGATATCTAGTCCAGTTTGCTTCCGCTACACCAAAGACGACTGTGACGTAACAGCCAACCTTTTCATATCATTCTTATTTTTATTTATTTAGACAGTATACTTCTGTCCTGGACAGTATACTTCTTACGTAACCGAAATAAATTTGGACAAACATCGTAATGTTGACACTGAAGTATACACAAATAAATATAGATGAATAATAACTTCGACAGAAGTATACTGTCTAAATAAATAAAAATAAGAATGATATGAAAAGGTTGGCTGTTACGTCACAGTCATCTTTGGTGTAGCGGAAGCATACTGGACTAGATATCCAGAGGCCCGAGGTTCGATTTCTGGTTGACGAGTTAATTTTTTCATATCAGTATTTAATTAAAAATTCAATGACAGTGACATTTGTCTAAATAGTATCAGTATTTAATTAAGGAACAATATTAGTTTTGATTATTAGAACTAGCGTTTAAACCAGGCAAGTTCTCACTGTATATTCAATAATAATCTTCAATGAATCCGTTTGTTTGACTCTCAAACATATTTAAGAATACATCTACTATATTGCTAACAGATCGAAGTAGTGAACATCATTGATTATAAAGAGATATTTATGATATGATGTTTCTTTTATTAGTCCTAGATAGAGTATCTGTTGTCATATGTTCATTTAAGGTTTTTTCAACGAAATCAACTACAAAGTGATACTTAAAAAAACACTTTGAATTGATATAATACATAAGTAGATTGATAAAAATAATAAAATAATACATAGTTCATTGAAGTCATACAATCATAAAGCAACCAATGAATTCATTCGCAACTCAATATTTACTGAATATAGCTAGAGACTTTTGAAGAATACGATCAAACTTATATACAGCTCGTGGAAGTCATTAAGGTGGTAGCATTGATTTTAAACTAATAATAAATTGCATTGACATTTTGTTTGACAGGTGAAGTAAAAAATGTATAAAATACATTGTATTAGGTATATTTATTACAGATTTGCTGATTGAACATATCTAGTATAATATATAAAGTGTTAATAAATTACAACAATATCTATACTGGTAATAAAAATAGACCGAAATAGTTGTTTGAAAATGGTCGCAGTGGCCGAAACGAATGTAATCATCGGTTTTTAATAAACATTAAAATTATTAGTGGATTATGCAAAAATAAAAATAATATATCAGTACATATATGATATTTTTGTAATTTATTAATTAAGAATTTACACAAAGCTACGTTGAACACAATAAATATATAGCGTTGACAGTCATTATTTAAAAAAAAATTCGTAACGCAGGAGCTGCGTCAACTTAGCGAGTTTCCTTACAATACATAAATCACTCTCTAGCGGTCATAATTGTGTGATCAAAATGAAATATAATATCTGATATGACTTTAGTATTTACAAAAATTAAATTTATTAATAGCCAAAAAAAAAACGCTATAACGATTATAGTTTATAGTTACTATGGAAACGACAATCAAAATTTTTTACAATAAAATATATTTTATGTATTCGTATCAAACAAACATAACATATTAATTATCTCTCTTAATATTAGAATGATCGAAAAATGTATAAGGAGTGAAGTTGTAGAAAATCAAGTTTGCTGCAATTTATTACCTGACCATTTTTCTCAAACTCTAATAACTAACTCAGAGATATATAGAATTTTAACTTTCAATCTTTAATTGTAAATATTTCTGTAAATAATAGTGTAACAGAAAATGATAAGAAACAAAATTGCAGTAAAACTTCGTACCTACAACTTAACTCCCGATAGATTTTTCAAATATTAAGGGAGATAGTCAAATTTTGTGTTTTCCCCTCCCTCTAAACCCCCTTCCCAATCGCCCGATTTTACCCATTAACGAACTTGACCTTAAGAATACCAAAAGCTACTCAAATACCAAATTTCATTCCAATCGGAATAAAACAGTGACTACTAGAGAGTCCACAGACATTTAAAAAAAGTACATATGTTGTATATATATATATATATATATATATATATATATATATATATATATATATATATATATATATATATATTTATAAATATATATATATATTTATAAATATATATAAATATATATACATGTATATATATATATATATATATATATATATATATAAATTTTAACGAAATTCCAACATTGGTGCAAAAACAATAGCTGCATTTCCTTTGGAGGAAATTCGCTAAAATTAAAATCTAATTTAAAAAGTTCAACTTTTGAAAGATATCAAATATCTTTTCAAAGATATTTGATTTTGAAAGAAGATATATTTTCCTGTGTTTTCCTGTAAAAAAAATTGGGAATTCGCGAACGCGATACATATAACATGTTATCAAAATTATTCTCAAATTTTAGTAGAAAAATTTCGCTTCCCAATCGGTTCAAAAATCGGTTTTAAATTAGATAAATAACACTGACAAGAAGAAGGCACGGAAGTTTTCTTTAGTATCTCCTAAGGGTCAACGATTGTAAAAGAAAGGATGTGTTTTATAAAGCAATTAATTATTTCTCATTGTAGATATTATGAAATATTATAACTGCTTTGCATTGTTTTTGTAGATTTAGGAAATTTTATGAACATATTTATTGTTAATTGTTAAATTGGAAAAAAACATAAATCTACTTACATAAATCTTACATAATCTATTTACTTATAATTACTTGCACGAATCAGAATGATAAGTAATGTACTAATTATAATAATAATAATAATAATGAGGTTTAACCTCCGTTTTTGAGACACGACGGTCTATAACAGAGGCCACCTACATCATTATTTTTCAACCTTTATTAATTTTTTACTTTTACATTTTTATGATAAAAGTGGAGGATCCGGAGTTGCAGACTAGGAATTGGTAGGTGTACGGCTGCAGCCGATTTTGATAGGATTTATGTCGATGTTCATCTGGAGTTCGTGAAGGAAACTGCAGAAAATCTTCTCAAGCATAGCCGGTTACTTCAGTCTTGTCCATACGTCGACAGTTTAGTCAATCAACCGCCCCATTAATTTTTAATTGACAAACTATCGGTGTTGGGATTCCAACCCAAAATCTCCCAGTTCAAGTAGACACAACGCCTTAACAAGCGCGGCTACTGGCCTGGTATGATAAGTTATGTAAAAATATTCAATGCAAAACATATTTTGGCAATTATTTTGTACGTGTCCGTTCATTATTGAATTTTGCAATGGTCAGAGTGTTTCATATCGTAAGTAATCTTGAAAATATTGTAGTGAAAACGTCAGAATCTAAAGAAATGGCAAATTTTTCGGTAGAAAACGAAATCTTGAAGAATCTCTATATATTATAATTGCATATGATTACAGAATTATTTGTAGAATGGACAAATGACGTCAAAAGTCTAGGTATAATTTCAAAATTTTATAATTTGTTCCATAGTTATTCGGAGTCCAGAAAAATGTCTCGAATAAAAGTTCCTAATAGAGTTATTGATTAATTGATTGATTTATCTTGGGGTCTAAAAACTATTGCACTTCGACCTTATGGTTCATTGTGCTCCCCTTTCTACTTCAGTCCGACGAGATTCGCTTCTCCCATATGTTGGAAATAGCCAGGGGCTTGATTATCAGGTCTTCCTGAAGGTTCACATATTCGGGGTGAGATGTACCGAATATCCTATATCTGCTGTAACCTAGAGGTTCGTAGTCAAAGATAATGTGGCTGGATGTTTCTTCCTCCTCGCCACAGAATCTGCACACAATGGAACCGTTATGGATTCCCATTGTGTGTAGATGCTTGCGCAGGGGATAATGTTGGGTAATGAATCCGTTAAACCTCCTCAGTTGCATATTGTTCAACAGTTGTATCAGTGCATCGAGAGTATAGTTATAATGAACAAATTTTAGCGGAAGAATATAGTTATAATGAACGACTTTCAACGAAAATAAAAGTATTAGTAAAATTTTCTACATTTTCTTATGTAAAAAAGCAATTATTTAAAAAAAGTTTTACACAATCGGAAATAATTGATTGGTTTACCCGTTTCGTTTCCCTTAAATTCCTTATTGTATTTTGACAAATAAGCTGTCCTTCAATTTATATTGAATATGAAAATTTAATAGTCACAAATTCAGATAAAGAATTGATATCCCTTTCTGTCGTCCCTGGTCTTTAAAGTACAGCTCTTTTTTCAAAAGGGCTTTGGTTTGTGTTCATTATCCTACCAAATTTTATTCGAAACCTTTTTCAAATGTCGACTGAATAAATCATGCTTAGATAGATAGATTGCAGCGGCTGTCCAGAGCGGGCTACACTTCGCCCATAAGGTCCATTTTGATGCCTAAGGATGTGAGTGGAGAGGAAGGAATTTTTGTGTATAGACTAGGAATTGGTAGGATATGCGGCTGCAGTCGACTATGATAGGAACTATGCCGATATGCATCTGGAGTTCGTTAAGGAAACTGCAGAAAACTTTCTCAAGCATAGCCGGTTACTTCGTTCTTGTCCATACGCCGACAGTTTAGTCAATTAACAGCCCCTTCTTTTTTTTCTTAATAATTGACAAACTGCCGATGTCGGGATTCGAACCCATAACTTCCCAGTTTCAAGTAGGCATACTGCGCAGACATAACGCCTTAGACCGCTCGGATACTTGGACTTGTAAGGGTTTGTATGTGAACGTTAAAACATCTAGCGCAGAGGAAGAACATCAGCTAGGTTAGCCTACATTTGATAATTCGTTATTGATACTGACGAATGATGTAAATATTAAAATTACGCATTAAACATGTGATAAAAAGCAAAAATTAAAACGATTTCATTGATTCAAACAACAATTTTGAGTAATGACATAACCAACATAAGCAACCTACACAAAAGTATGTAACAGAAATGCTCATACCATCTTTGGTTCCGTTTATATATTAAACCGAGTGCTCTCAAAAATTTGCTTGATCTGTTTGTTCGTATTGAGAAAATGTTTTTTTGTTTATTTAAAAAATTATAATTTCAAGATCCATTTTTTGGCAATATTAATCTTTTGTCTTATTTGCATGAACTTTTATAATATCATTGTCAGTCGTACAAATTAGTAATTAAACTCAAAATTTGTATAGCAACTAATAATAAAAGGTGTGCGTAGTTTATTTAGCAAAACAGTTTATAGCTCGGCCACTTGGACTGGTTATGCCTATATGCATACTAGGTCATACCTATATGCATAACTATAAAATAGTGGAGAAAACGCTACTTTTATGACCCGTAGTACAAATAAATTCAATATCATTCTTATATACGATTATGATAGTCAATTATTAGTTTTCTGAGTAGAAATTGGATTCCGATCAACTTCGCTGTGATATAACTGTTTAGTGAAGTTCCGTGTGAACTATATTATCGCACCAGTAAGCGATTAGTTTTAAATGCACAAAGTGCTTATATCTTCATCTCACAAAATTGGAAAAACCTTATTTATGTAATAAAAGATGGAAAGTAGGTAATTCTCAAATAAATGAACCATTTGTTGTGAGAGCATGTAAGCTGAACAATATACAGTACATGATTTCTTTCCAGTAAATTAATAATTTAACAGATATTAAATAGTGAATATTTTAATATCAATAACAATGTTTTGCTGCCTATACCAAAGCATAACTCTTTTTACCTCTTTATACACCTGTAATAGAATACATTGAATAAAACCTGAAACCATGAGAGCATAAATGTAAACGAACTATACAAATAGGATGAACATTAAAATGATGCCTACTTGAAATGTAAATACAAATGTAGAAAATAAAATGTATTTCGTTCAACTACCTAATTCACACGGTACACGAAATAAACCTGTTAATAATGTACCCAATGCCTCATATAAACGTCACACAACAACATCATCTATAGTAAACGTTATCGGGGTAAAAACAATACAATCCGGGTTGATTCATCCAAGTAAATAGTTGGGACGTTCTCCAATATTATTAAACGTCTCGCAAATTTGTTAATTATTCTTATATTTCAAGGTCACTGAATGCGAATCTAAATCTATTTAATGCCCAGAAATATGTATATCTCAGCTAAATGGAAATTAAAAAAAAATTTGATTCTATAATCTCCATTGATTTAGGTTTAAAAATTTCACAGCAATTTTTGGCAAAGTCACTAATTTCTAAACATTTTATTAAAAAATCTGAAGCGACAATGTTATTTCGAATTTTTATATATTTAGTATAAAATATCATTTTAAAATCGATACCTACTTGAAGTACCAGGTACGATTCTGTGTATATGTATGTATTTAAGTAGAGCATGTACAGTCGGTGACCAAAAGTGGTGTGTATTATGCACTTTGTACACTGACTGTCCTAATAGACCACAAAAGTTGCGTTCAGTTTTCAAAATTTTTGTCAATCTGTACCTTATTCATTCTGTTTTCGGGAAAATGTTCTGTGTTTGGGTAACAGTTGTCAGTATATTCATTATGAACCATTTTTACCCGAAGTAGTTTTTCCAAAACCGACTGAATAAGGCACAAATGTAAAAAAAGATCACTAGTTCTGCGGCCATTGACAAATAAACATAAACACATACCTGCAAGATCAATAAATATGAAATGAAAACAAGAATTTTGTCCACTTAATTTGACAAATATATATAGGGTATTCTGAAATCCATATTCAAGAAAACTCTACCACGGTGTAGAGCTGGAAAAAACAAACAAAATAGTTTCATAAAGTTTTTCGATTTGATTTTTTTTTTCTTTTTTTCTTAGTTTTTGAGATATAATTAATTAAACATTGATAAATTCAACCGTTTTGTGGGTGTCACTACACTTATTGAGAACTCTGATTGTCTCTACTCTAGCATGGCGGCCCCACTCCACTACTGTGGCAACCTCCTAACACTATGCGTTCTGTGATTGGTGGAGTAGTGTAGCGACACTCAAAAACGCAAATGTGATTAGTTGAATTTATTATTAATGTTTAATTACAAACTAAGCGTCAAATCGAAAAACTTTATTGAAGTTTTTTGTTTGTTTTTTTCCAGCTCTACATCATGGTATAGTTTTCTTGAATGAATTTCAGGGCTTCCTGTATATAAAGATAATTTTAGAATGACAGGTCGCGGAATCGAAGCACGGCCTTCTTGTATACACGACAAGTGCCTCACCCATTCGGTCGCAGAAGCTATTGTGACCGAACATTTAATTTATCAACTCATATAGACTTAATTTTATGATTTGATTTACCCATGGTTTTTAAACTATAAACACGTCTGTTTTTTATCTATCTACTTTGTCAGAATATCATTATAATACATAGTTGTTGTCTTTTGATTCTATACATTGGTACTATGCATCACAGTAGCATTTTGATAAATAAATATACAAAAACAAAGTTGTGAGTAATAGATTAATTAGATTAAATTTGTGTCAGGTGGATAAATTGCATACCCGGCCATTATACTGTCTGTGGCCGAATGGGAAGGCGCTAGCCAGAGCTATGAAGAGGTTCGTGGTTTGATATCTTTCATACATGTAATTTTTCACTTCAACATTATTCTAAAATATACAGAGAATCGATAAAAAATTGGGACTAATTTAATACTTTCTGAAAATGTTGTAAATTTCATAAACAAAACTGTTTTGCTAAATTAACTACGCACACCTTTTATTAGTTGCTATACAAATTTTGAGTTTCATTACTAATTTGTACGACTGACAATGGTATTATAAAAGTTTATGCAAATAAGACAAAATATTAATATTGCCAAAAAATGGATCATGAAATTATAATTTTTTAAATAAACAAAAAAAAACATTTTCTCAATACGAACAAACAGATCAAGCAAATTTTTGAGAGCACTCGGCTTAATATATAAACGGAACCAAAGATGGTATGAGCATTTCTGTTACATACTTTTGTGTAGGTTGCTTATGTTGGTTAAGTCATTACTCAAAATTTTTGTTTGAATCGATGAAATTGTTTTAATTTTTGCTTTCTATCACATGTTTAATGCGTAATTTTAATATTTACATCATTCGTCAGTATCAATAACGAATTATCAAATGTAGGCTAAACCTAGCTGTCATTCCACTTCGCTAGCTTTAACGTTCACATACAAACCCTTACCAGTCCAAGTAGCCGAGCGGTCTAAAGCGTTGTGTCTGCGCAGTATGCCTACTTGGAAACTGGGAAGTTATGGGTTCGAATCCCGACATCGGCAGTTTGTCAATTATTAAGAACAAGAAGAAGGGGCGGTTAATTGACTGAACTATCAGCGTATGGACAAGAACGAAGTTACCGGCTCTGCTTGAGAAGGTTTTCTGCAGTTTTCTTCATCAACTCCAGATGAATATCGGCATTGTTCCTATCATAGTCGGCTGCAGCCGCATATCCTACCAATTCCTAATCTATACATGAAAATTCCTTCCACTCCACTCACATCCTCACATCGTTAGGCATCACAATGGATCTTATGGTCAAAGTCCAGGGCAACCTCTAAAATCTATATATCTGTCTATCTACAAACCCTTTCAATATTCTCCATTCCTACTTAAATTACGTTTAAACACAATAATAAAAAGGAATAATCTGCAATAAAATGTTTCAATGCATATTTTTACTGAAGATCGTTCCAGAGAGGATAGGGGCGCAAGATAGATAGATAGATATATCTTGGGGTGTATAATGTATTCCACTTATGACCTAATGTGTTCTGCCTGACAAAATTATCTTCTCCCATATTTTGGCAATACTCAAAGAGCTTGCTTATCAGGTTTTACTGAAGGTTCATATATTCGGGGTGAAATGCACCGTGTATTTTGGATCTGCCGTAACCGAGAGATTCGCAGTAAAATATGATATGACTGGACGTTTCCTCCTCCCCGCCACACATTCTGCAGATGCAGTCTCTTGTGTGCAGATGCTTTCGTAGTTAATAGTGCCCGGTTAAGAATCTGGTAACCTTTCAAATTTATGTTCTGTTGAGTACATCAAAGGATAGTCTCTTGGATGTATTCCCAAACAGTATTTGGCCGAGTTTTGGCTGCGGTATATTTTCCCAGTGATCACGGTGTTTAACATCCATCCACTCGTTATCTGTATATTGGATATTGTTCTAAAATGTTATGAATTTTTAAATTTTTTTGTTTCCTTGCGCCCCAACCAACAAATTTCCGGACAATGTCATACGTCAAAGGATTTTTTGTACAAGTTGTTACTGGAATAAAATTTAAAAACGAAATCTTTGAATAAAAATTAAACGTATAAAAAAATGTAGTGATTGACATACGCGATGGTCAGTCCATTCTATAGATTCTAATCAGGCATTTTAGATAACTTATCCACGATTACGAATATAAATGATCTCAGAAATGCCTCCCAAATTATAAGCTAAGCATATTTTTGTGCCACTTGGTAATACCAACACGGTAAACCTAAAATAATTTTGAAAATGCATACATTAAGTATTTATAACCATATAAAAGCACAATTGAAGATTATTTAATATTAATTTAAGTAAAGCAACACACAGAATAGTACAACAAGCACCGAATTAAACTCAGTGATGTTTGCTCGACTCAGAAAATAAGGGTAGTTTGTAATTATTTTATTCATTATTTCATTAACAAGTTTTATTGTAGAACATTACACATAATTTATTATAGAGTAAACTTGGGTTTAGTATTTTATTTATATGTTAATATAGGTAATAATTTATAAATATACATATATATATATATATATATATATATATATATATATATATATATATATATATATATATATATATATGTCCATTTTTACTAAAAAATTGGGTTTGAGATATTAAAATTATTTTCCATGTTTCTTATTAGTTATACTAGTTTTGAAATATTATTTCAAATTTTAATTCAAATTGAAAATGGATATAGTCGAGGTCCGAAATATCTGAAGAATTAATCATAAAATATATATAATCTATATATAATAAATATATATAATATATATAATCATATATAAAAAAAAATTCGTTACACAGGAGCTGCTTCAACTTAGCGAATTTCCTTACAATACATAAATTACTCTTTAGCGGTCACAATTTTAGCGTGATCAAAATAAAATATGGTATCGGATAAGATTTTAGTATTTGCAACTTACAAGGCTTATTTTATTAATAAATGGCATATGTCAATGGGGAATTTTAACTTTCAATCTTTAATTGTAAATATTTCTGTAAATATTAGTGTAGCAGAAAAATGTAAAGAAACAAAATTACAGTTAAACTTAATTACCAACAACTTTAGATTTTTCGATTTTTTGAATATTAAGGAAGATATGTCAAATTTTGTGTATCCCCCTCCCTCTAAACCCCCCTGTGACCGCTAGAGAGTCCACTGACACATTATATATATAATATAAAAATTTTAACGATAGTGATTTTTAACATCTAGTAGGTAGGATCGATGGACATTTGAGGAAATCGAAAGAATGGATGCATTTCCTTTGGAGGAAATTTGCTAAAAAACATTTAATTTTATATAATTTCATGTAGTTAATATATCAATAGGTGATTGTTCTAACAAAATATATTATTATTATCATTATGGTTTTTCACTTATATCGGTACAATATCGCCATATATACGCTCTGCGATATTTTGGAGTCAAGATTTTGTAGTTACGTGCCACATTCATATAAGGATGTAAAAAATGAAAGCTTGATCCACAGTATAGGTCCGTTGTCGACCTATCTTCTCGGTTCTGTTCTGGGTAATATCCGTATAAATTAATTCAAGGTATACAATTAAGAAATTTCAGCGATATTTTAGAAATTTCAATTGAGCCATTCTCGCAAAACGACATTTTTCATGTAATAAATGCAGAAAAGTTTTACAACACAAAATGTATTTATAATATTAATAAACGTTAAATTTTACCGAATTATAACCTTTAGGGGTTATGAAGTGTCTATCAATAATATTATAATAACAAGCGTATCTTTCAATTATGAAAATCTTTCAAGATTAAATACTAAACATGAATGAAAATCATGAACAGTATTATCCCTGAGGAACATAATTTGACAATCTTGTTTTATATTTAACAAATATTATTTAGTAATTAATCGAGAGGGTATATATTACAATATTTAATAAATATTAACTAATTGTTTCATTAGTTATATGGAAATTGTAATATATGTTATCATATGTATACTCCCGTTCAATAAAATTGAACAGATCTGAACTGAATCATTGATTATGCTTGTAGTAAATGTTGTTTACGATACTTCCATTTCTTTTGTCATACTTAAAATATATTGTAGCGAAAAATATATAAATGATGCGGTGGAAACCCCTACGCAGTTATGTAACGAAAAATAAGGGATTAGGGGAGTTAGAGTGCACAGTAATGCGGACGTGCAGATATTAATCGGGCCCAATGTGGGGATTAGACAATAGCCAATCCATTTCCCATATACTAATCCGCAGTTCAATCTCCCATTCAGGTGACCCAGGTACACCCTCGCTGATATAACTACAAATATTTTTGCTACTGAAATAGATTTGAGTTAAAGGCTAAAGCAATTAATGTAAAATGTAACAAATGTTCATTAGGTAAGCTGATAATTAAATCGAATAAATACAAAAATAACGATTTGGGTTAACAAGAATTAAATTTTGAAATTATTTATAACGTCTAATTAGACACAAGCTTAACAGCGTGTCATTAAACGACACATAACTAATAATCAAATATAAATATGAAATTTGGAAGTTTTATACGTAATATTTATCAACTACATCTTATTATTATACTGAACCCTAAGTAAATTATAAATAATTAACATAAATTTAGTACATAACCAAATATATTGAAAATAAAGTAATTGAAACTTACAATTTAATATCAAAGAATGAATTTGTGGTAACGAAACTATTTACAATTAACCTAACACTTACATATTTTTTATACACAGTGAAAATTACTTAAATGACATTTAGAGATAGCGTACATGATGCTATCTATTATTTGAAACTAGAAAAGTATTAATTAAATATTAAATTGAAAAAGGGTATAAACGCCACTTAAATATAAGATTTGGGAATGGACCACGACATCCGTAAGTTTTATAAATACATGGACGTAAAAAGGTTCTTCAATATAATTTGTAATAAAATAATCAGTATATTACATCAAAAACATATACATATATATAGATATGGGAAGTTTTAAATTTTGATATGAATTTAAAGAATACGTCGATAAATATCTAAATGATTTATCAACGTATGTAATTAAATAGAGTGTGTAAAATCGACACTCGTGTTACTATTTCAAACATTTCTTTGAAACTGCCTACACCATCCATCTTTGCAATACTACGACAAAACGCTACTAAAAACTACTAACGATTATCTTTAGAGGTAGATAAGATTGTAAAGGCTGCCCTTGACGGGCTACACTTCGACCATAAGGTCCATTGTGATGCCTTAGGATGTGAGGATGTGAGTGGAGAGGAAGGAATTTGTGAGTAGACTAGGAATTCGTAGGATATGCGGCTGCAGCCGACTATGATAGGAACTATGCCGATATTCATCTGGAGTTCGTGAAGGAAACTGCAGAAAACTTTCTCAAGCATAGCCGGTTACTTCGTTCTTGTTTATACGCCTACAGTTTAGTCAATCAACCGCCCCCTTTTTTTATATAATTGACAAACTGCCGATGTCGGGATTCGAAACCATAACTTCACAGTTTCAAAGTACTGCATACTGCGCAGACATGACGCCTTAGACGGCTCGGCTACTTGGCTGGTAACGATTATCTTTAATCGAATATTGAAATTGTAATGAAATTGAAAGAATGTAAATTTGACCTACCTTGGTAATTTTTACAGTTGCTATATAATAAGAAATTAGTGATTTACAGTACCTTATATATACTTTTGAAATGGTACGTGTTTTAAAACGTGTTCATAGTTGTACATTAACTATGAACACGAAAAAAGCTAGTAAAATAGCGATAATATGCCATAAACAGCAAGATGTTGCCGGATAGTTTTAACCAACCACATGGTATGTTTCAAGTCAGCAATTTCAATTAATTCCGTAGTAGAACAATGTTACTTGGTTGGTGGTCGGCACAAAAAGAGAGATCTTTAATTATCGACCATTAAAAAAGAAGCCGACAACAGCGATGTCTCTGCCGCCTATATCGCAAAATCGGTACTAAATAACAATAGTACCAACTTTATCAAAGCAAATACAATTAAATATCATGGTAGGTTCACATATAGGTTAAAACAGTCTAAAGCCAATTTGATATGTGTGAGCCGATTAAAACCGTAACAATATACTAGTTATCTTTGTTTATAAATGAATAATTAAACAGAAAGTTGCAAAAGTGAGGAGATATGAAATGTAGGAAAATTAACATTTCAGGTCTGTTCAATTTTATTGAACGCGAGTGTACATGTACAGGGATTATCAAGAATATATTGTGAATTATATGGAATATATCTATCCCTGTCCTAATTCTATTGCTACTCAAGAAACCTGAAGATAAAAAATATGGTGTGAACAGCTACATATTGATATTATTTCATAAAAAAGTATAGGTAAAATGGTATGAAACAAGCTGTAATAGCAGCAAAATAATAAGTAATCGAACCTGAACGACGCTTTGACGAAAAGATCAAGAATGAGATTATCACAAAATGAGAAAAAAAAATTAACAGTAGATTTGATTAGATACATCATTAGGATCATAAAACGAAAGATTTAATCATTTTAATTATTAGTCAACCATATGGGGAGTTTTATTTAAAATTTTCCAAAGAAAAAAAACTTTTTGAATTCGTTTTAATCTTAAAATGAATAATAAGCCAGGCATAAACGATCGTCGACTTTATGATGAGTTGATTAGTTTGAGATAATTTCGAATTGAAAAGTCAAATAAAGAGATTTATCTAAATGTTTCGATTTCAATCCGAATTCCCTACAACTATTCTCGTCCCAGTAGCTACTATAGAAATTTTCAGAATTAAAATTAATAGAAACTTTTACGTGGCATAACAAAGATTGATAGATTTATGTCTCAGTCTATAGAGAACGAGATCAGAGAAGATTTAGACTTTAAGAAATGATTCAAGATGTTATGAATAAAAACCTTGAGAAGAATTTTAGGTGCGATTCAAACATACACGATTTTCTCCTTGGTTATTGTAATGATAAGCATCAATAATAAATAATTTATTTTACTGACATTTAACTCTTGGTGGACCTCAGAGTTCGGCACTCCAAGATTCCCTTCTCCCAAAACGTCAGCGCTATCTATATGTAAAAGAAACTAGTTCGTATTTTAACAAAATAAAAACTACTAAACTATTAATTAATATTATTAATTAATACTATTAATTAACGATTCAAACTGCAATATCTCAAAAATGGAAACTATTACTATTCACCAAAAAAAGATTTGGAGTTTTCTGAAATATTGGCCTTAAAAAGACATATCGAATGAACTAGAGAAGCTATACGATTCTAGAAAATTAGAAAAATTTATATCAAAAAACAAACTTGGTTGGTCTCAAAAGCTCAAAAGCTCAATTTTCAATGGATATTATCATATATAACTTTGGTATGTCCTAGCTTTTATTTTATTTTTTTGGGGGATATTTAGACTCTTTATTTATCCACATAATGGTAAAACTCTGATGAGAAAACGTAAAGCTTGGATAAGAATTTGGATCTGGAAAACTAGAAAGGAATCCATCTAAGATACGATACGAAGCAGTTAAATATTATTTAGAAAATCAATTTTCCACTAAATTATAACGTTTTTACAGAATTTTAAAACAACATTTTCAACACGGTCTAATTCATGAGATTAGCTAATCTTGAGATATATGGAAAAATGAAAGTCCAAATAATACAACAGAAGCCATAGATAGATCCAAACCATTCCAGTTTTATCCCCACAACCGATCTACAAACGAATCCTAACCATTAAATTTCTATATCTGTTTTTTGTTTAAAATCAGACTACGGTTAGATGGTTAGATTTTCTTACCAGTCCAAGTGATCGAGCGGTCAAAGGCATTATGTCTGTGCAGTATACCTACTTGGAAACTGGGAGGTTATGGGTTCGATTCCCGACATTGGCAGTTTGTCAATTATTAAGAAAAAAAAGATGGGGCGGTTAATTGACTAAACTGTCAGCGTATGGACAAGAACGAAGTTACCGGATCTGCTTGAAAAGGTTTTCTGCAGTTTCCTTCATGCACTCCAGATGAATATCGGCACAGTTCCTATCATAGTCGGCTGCAGCCGCATATCCTATCATATCCTCACATTCTTAGGCATGTACCTTATGGTCGAAGTGTAGCCCGTCCAGGGCAGCCTCGACAATCTATCCATCTGTCTCTAGATATCCTTTATTGAATAGTACGAATATGGTTCCAAATGGTACATGTGTCATTCACATTTTTGACAGTATTTCTAGAAAAAACATATTTTCACGATATTTGTAAATTATTTTACGGTTTATAATTGACATAATTGTCGTCACGCATGTTTGTTTGTTTCTTTCCCGTCTGTCTGTTCGTTTACTTCCCATTTACTTCTCAATGGATTTTGATTCGGTTCTCACCATTATTTAGAGCATCTTCCGGAAGAGTTGTGTATAATACATTTACAATAGGGAATATGCATGAAAATATTTTTTCACTTGAATTGAAGCATGTTTACTTGACAAATATCAAGGTAAAATTACTTTTTAAATAACTTTGACATGTTATGTGACGTCATATTACACTTTCACCATTTAAAATACACGCAAAACTCCGTTTTTAGTATTTTTGCAAGAAAGAGACAGATAATAATCTTTAAAAGCTTATAGCTTCCTTGATATTTGTCGGATTTTAATTTCGTTTTTAAATATTATTACGGTATTAACAGTATTTTCATATTCTGAAAATAAATGTGAAAAAAAATTTTCATGCATATTCCCTATAGTGTATAATACATTTATATTAAATGTAAAGATAGTAGACAATTTTCGATATTTTTTAATGGAGTGGTAAAAAGACACATTATACGTCAAATTAATGTACTACAGAATTGTAGGTCTTAAAAAGGCCTACAGAAAAGTCCGCAATAGAATATGCCTATGTTCTAAGGATGCTACACAGTTCCCATTTATCTTTCAATTTCACGTTGTTCCATTTTGCCAGCTGTAGTAGTGCTTCTAGACAATCCCTGATTATCCCTGAATTTATTTCAGTTGCAGACTTTTAGAGTAGCTAGACTATCCGAGAGTATTAATAGGTTCTGGCTAATTTAACCCCAAAGTAGGTTCTCCCGGACGCAACCCAGTATGGCGTAGATCTTTACCTGAAAGACGGTGGCATATTTTCCCAACTTGAGGCTAATTTCAATTTCTATTTTGTTTGGGAAAATAAATGTAAAAGATTTAAACCAATTTTAGTAAAACGAAACACTTTTAACGATATACAAATCTGCCACTTTCGCTCAGTAGTAATAGCGGTCTTATACAATGCCATCGATTTATGCGTATAATTGACGAAAAACCGATAACGATACCCGTAATTTTTCACTAAAAGTGAAAATCAATATCTGAATTGTTCCCAAATGAGGGAAAACCATCCTGTATGCATTTGTACACTTGATATTGAATGAAACATTTATATTGATAATTAAAGTTGATTCACAAAATTGAATGTGTTATCTGTTATGTAGTAACTAACTACTATATTACGTTATCAAATAACAGATTCTGTCAAAATTACTAAAATTTATAGCACAACAAACAAAGCCTGAATATTACAATTGACTGTAGTCAATTATTCATAGAATATATCTGAAGGTAGTTCACTCGTGTAGTCATTTTCGGAATAACTGGATGAATCTAAGATATGACATTAAGCTTGTAATGTACTCGATTCTATATCTTGGATTTCTTCAATATTTAGACACCTTTGAACCCCTTTACCCTCATTCAAGAAAACTATACCACGGTGTAGAGTTGGAAAGAATAACCAAAAAACTTATAAGTGTTTGTCCAAATTCCTTACGGTTACGTATGACAAACTGTAGAAGACTATAGCGTATACCCGACACATTTCATTGTCATTGAATTTATTAATTAAATTAAATACTGATATGAAAAAATTAACTCGTCAACCAGGAATCGAACCTCGGGAATCTTCTACAGTTTGTCATACGTAACCGTAAGGAATTTGGACAAACACTTGTATGTTGACACGAAAGTATACACAAATAAACAAATATTAAATAAAAATATCACTTCAACGACAAGTTTATACTGTCTAATAAATATATAAAAAATATATATATATAAAAAAATTAGAATAATATGAAAAAGTTGGTTGTCACATCACAATCGTCTTTGGTGTAGAGGATGCACACTGGACCGGTTATCCAGAGGCCCGAGGTTCGATTCCTGGTTGACGAGTTAATTTTTTCATATCAGTATTTAATTTAATTAATAAATTCAATGACAATGAAATGTGTCGGGTATACGCTATAGTCTTCTACAGTTTGTCATACGTAACCGTAAGGAATTTGGACAAACACTTGTATGTTGACACGAAAGTATACACAAATAAACAAATATTAAATAAAAATATCACTTCAACGAGAAGTTTATACTGTCTAATAAATATATAAAAAATATATATATATATATATATAAAAATTAGAATAATATGAAAAAGTTGGCTGTCACATCACAATCGTCTTTGGTGTAGAGGATGCACACTGGACCGGTTATCCAGAGGCCCGAGGTTCGATTCCTGGTTGACGAGTTAATTTTTTCATATCAGTATTTAATTTAATTAATAATCTCAGAAACCAAAAACAGGATTGTTTTGAAATTTGATCCAGGTGTTTATATGACTGACTGATCCAGGTGATAATTATTATGACAGTTTATCATAAACCTGACATTTCTGGTGGTCGAGATATCGATTTTTGTAATAATGTATTCATCACCGAGTCCTTTTAAACTATGTAAAAAACTCAAAATTGTATCTTTAACATTTTTTTACTAAAAAACTAAAAACAGGATCAAGTTCAAACTTTGACAGACACTAAATTGAATTTCCTTCATGACAACCTTAAAACATACTGGTTCAGCGTTGTTACGTTCCAAGTGTCATCATACTCATTTCTATTACCTGTAAAAATTTTATATTTTTCTGATATGAAGAAAATATTCCGTATTATTATTATCGGACAGTAATGATTTTTATTTTTCAAAATTCAATAACAAAACTTGTGAATGAAAATATTATTGTAAAAGTTACAAATATTGGATGTTATTACATAACAGTAAAATTTAAACACATAACATAAAATCTTATTGGATATCTGTTATAGTTACTGTTATTAGTATTCCGTTGCAAAAAGAAATCTAAAAACTACTTTAAATCTGATATTGTATGTTAACTAAACATTTAAAAGGAGAATATTTTTAAAAATTTTATTCATTTCCCTTCAAACGGAAGACTCATTTACAATTTTTTTACAGCACCCAGAACTGATTACATGAGTGCCAGATATGGCCTTAAAAAGCAAAGTGTATCACAAAGTGTCTTCGGGCCTTTTTTGTCGATCATTTTATTTCCCTCAAATTAGTTCTCGCAAAGTTTTCGGAATTCTTAAAGCATCTATAGTTATTTGCATTTAACTGTGAATAAGTAACATTTAGAACAACTGAAAATAACAACTAACTGAGTTTACTGTGTGATAGAAATGAGAGTATTGAGCATTTGATAGAAGACTGTCCAGGAACCGCTGGTCCAGAGAGAGATCTCTTACATACATATAATAATTTTTCTGCCACAGAGAAAACATGAATATGTCGAGACCTGAACTAGTGTAGCCAGTTTCACAATACTTGAAATACATAATAGATCAAAGGTATCGATACATGTAAGAAGAAAAAAAAAACAAAACAAAATAAACAGTGTATGTCTCAACTACCCATACTTATAGAATAATTTATTGATTTAATTTTCATTTATTTTTATCAAATTGGGTTTTCTTAAATTATTTATAGTTCGAATATCTTTTCCAACCAGTTTTATTTTATTTCTATTATATTTTTTTCTTTTTTAATTTGTTTCTATATTGTAATTTTAATTGTAAAAAAAGTTATTTTTTTATTTATGTCAAATAAAGTTAAATTCATTCATAAAATGACCTAACTAATCCATTTTCGCAAATGTGTCTCTCCGTCCGTCCGTAAACACGATACCTAAAAAACGAAAAGAGATCCATGCTGAAATTTTGTACACTAGTGCTGAGGTCAAGTAAGGTCAAGTTCATGAATGGGCAAAATCGGACCATATTTGGGCAAAACTGCATGCACTTCAAATCGTAAGAGATAGAACAAAAGTTGTTCAAGACAAAAAGTGTTTTTTAAATAACTTTTTTTAAATAAATCTTTTTTTAAAATATACAACTTTTGTAAGGAACTTCAGTATGGACCGGATATTTAAGCAGCAAACTCTAGTTGTTAGTTGTTTTCTATGAATGTAATGAAATTAGTTATATATATATTCAGACTTAATCGATTTTTCATCAAAAACATCCAACGGCTATAAAAATAAAGATAAACTAAGAAAGTTATATATATATATATATATATATATATATATATATATATATATATATATTATAAACAATTTGTCGGTTTTTAATTAAATGAGTTTTATAAACATATTGTATTAGCTATAATTTTTTCTTTTGCGCCTGTATTTATGTCAAAACTATTGAATCTATGAAAAAATGTTCCAAACTGTTTTTTAATAATTTTTAATCAGATAATATGATAAAATCTGATAAATTATTAACAGATAATCATTTTAATGAAAAAGTTGAACTTTTCAGTCAGCTTCCTGTCTAGCTTTATAGTATAGTAGATTTGAAGATTTTTATTTTAATAGCTCTGGGCACAGCTACTACATAGCGTGGTAAGATGAACAATGATTGAAATTGCTTATCTATTTTTAAGGAATGAACATTTTTGGTCCTTGAACTTTTTCTCTATCTCTTACGGTTTCAAAGTTATTTCCCCTCTCTTTGAGTGGTAGGCGGTTGATTGCTTCATAAATTTGCAAGTTGTTTATTTTTAAAGTATATGGACATTTTTTGTCTTTGGATTTTTCTTCTATCTCTTACAATTTGCATTTAGATACTTCCACACCCCTGGGGAGCGTTGATGGTGTTAGGGACAAAGAGTGACTTTGTAAGTTGTTTAGAAAATTTTTGGTCTTAAATTTTTATTCTGTCTCTGAGAATTCACTTAAACAACAAGAAAATGAATTGTGCATTCTTTTAACAAACCAAAATACGTAGTTGATCAGGCAAATATCTCAATCTAAATATATTTTTATTATACTAAAGAGCAAACTTCAGAAAACATAACCGCTCACAACGACGTATAAATTCGTCACTACCCGTTTTTTACACTGTAATATATATTACACACTTCAACATTTTTTCGTCCCATTACCTGTTTATATACACTTATTTTTGCCTTACTGTTTGTGAGAGAAAGAATAGTATTTGTTATTTTTTGACCGTGTCACGTTTGTTTAATCTTAAAAACGTATATAACCATATTTAGTCAGTCTTCGGGTTAGGTAGACAGAATGACAGAATGGCAAAAAAGAACTATCAGACGAAGTTGCAGTTTGAGGGGCCATCAAGCCCCCCTTATATATATATATATATATATATATATATATATATATATATATATATATATATATATATATATATATATATATATATATATATATAAATATATACATATATATATATATACATATACATATACATATACATATATATATATATATATACGTAACCGAAATAGAATTTGACAAATATTGTATTGTTGACGCTTAAGTATACACAATTAATAATAAATATGACTCTTTAGCGGTAAGGACTAGATATCGAAAGGGCCAAGGATCAATTTCTGGTTGACGAGTTAATTTTTTGTTATATATATATATATATATATATATATATAATATATATAAGAAAAAATTAACTCGTCAACCAGGAATTGAACCCCCTCCCTTTCGATATCTAGTCCTTACCGCTACACCAAAGATGATTCTAACGTAAGAGCCATATTTATTATTAATTGTATACTTAAGCGTCAACAATACAATATTTGTCAAATTCTATTTCAATAATCCAAAAATATAGGTTAGATTTGTTAAAACGTGATTTTGGTTTGCATAATGAAATAAATAATATTTTCTTTATTATAATACAAATTGCTATCAATCATATATATATATATATATATATGTAGTCCAAAAATTTCTTCAAATGTCCATTTATACATATAATCCTATTAAATTCCTACTAAAAGCTTAACGAATAAACAGTTTCCCATTTGAATTACATAAACCAATTTTTTCAATAATTTAATAATAAAAGCAAAGTCTGGTAGGAAATTAAATTCTTTACAAAAAATATAGTAAGTTAAAAAACTTAACGTATGCTTAGTTGAGTTGAGAATGACATACTAAACAAATTTGTTAAATTGGTACATCCTGCTTTGAACGTTGAACACTGACATACTCTCTGATTCCTCTGCTACAGGTGTTGGTGCACTTTTGCAACAAAAAAATAAATAACATAAAAATATATGGGAACATTTAGTATTCACAATAAGAAAATTGTAATCATGTATACATGTTTTAATGTATGCAAATAATGAAATAAAATGTTGCTACAATGCGCATAAAATGAAACAAAACCTCTGCGGTTAAACGTCGGCTGTATTTTCCACTGTCGGATACCGAGCTGGCAAATACGACGCACCAGAAAACGGACTACTGGTATGAATGGTCTTATTTACTGCCTTTTATTTGAAGGCTATTCAAATGAGAGAGTAAGTGTTTAGAGAGTAAGAGTGAGAGTAGGTAATATTTTATATGATTTTTCACTTTTTCCTGAGTTTATTATAAATCACGGTCCATTCAACTAGTTATTGTTAAAACCAGCCTTCATTTCATAAACACAAGGCAGATACACTCAACTTCACTCAATTTTCATAATTAGCGAATTTTCTGAAAGTAAAGACAGCTATTGGTCTCGTACCGACTTCAAAATTTTCCATAAAATTCTTCAAATGTCCATCGATCCTACCTAGTAAATGTAAAAAATCACCATCTGTAAAATTTATATAACCGGAAGGTTATGAGTTCGAATCCCAACATCGGCAGTTTGTCAATTTAAAAAAATTAATGGGGCGGTAGATTGACTAAACTGTCGGCGTATGGACAAGAACGAAGTAACCGGCTATGCTTGTGAAGGTTTTCTGCAGTTTCCCTTCACGAACTCCAGATGAATATTGGCATAGTTCCTATCAAAGTCGGCTGCAGCCGCATAACCTACCAATTTCTAGTCTGCATATGAATTCCTTGTCCTCCACGCACATCATAAAAAAATTAATAAAGGTTGAAAAATAATGATGTGGGTGGCCTCTGTTATAGACCATGGTGTCTCAGAAACGGAGATAAAACCCCATTATTATTATATATATATATATATATATATATATATATTGTTGTCTATATATATATATATATATATCCATATATATACTGTCACGGTATCTTGGCTCTCTATTTATTCTTCAAAAGGATTTTTATTCTTTATGCCCCCCTTTCCCCTTGATGTATGTCATTTATTAATAAAATTGTCCTTGCAAATACTAAAATCATATACGACATTTCATTTTGATCAGACTAAAATTGTGACCGCCAGAAAGTGATTTATGTATTCTATGGAAATTTGCTAAATTCAAGCAGCTCCTGCGCAACGAATTTTTATTAACCTTGCATCCAGAAGTGCAACATTAAACACGATATAACTATAAAAATATTAATTTTAGACAAAAAAGTTTAAATAAAAGTTGTAGGTAATTTGTAGATTTAAAAGTTAAATTATTAGCATTTTATTGTTTAAACAATTATTACGAGAGATATCAGTCAAAAAGCCAATAAATAAAAAATTAAAAGTCGTATAAGTCGGTAAGACGGTAAGTGATACAAAAAAAGAAACAAAAAACGAAAATCTAATTATCTACAAGAAAGGTAATTACCATTTTGGGCCTAAAGTACACGGTAATGGAGATATTGGCCTATATATACAGTTTTATACAGTTTTTCTCAAAATGGCGGCACTTACAGGGTTCGAAATTTGTAAGGATTTTGTTTATGTAAATTCAGTACGTGATACTGAACCTAATTTTAAAAAAAATACTCCTGTAATTTAATGCAGCGCATTAAATGCAGCAATATTTAATGTAATTTAATATTCTCTATTGATTGTACTAATATTCAAAGATATGAATATTTGACTTTATAATTTATAATAGATATGTTCAATTTTGACAGCTATAATAATTAAGAATAATTTATTGTGCTTTACACTTTTTGCTATGACAGTCACAAGTGAACTTCTTTATTCTAACCTTTCACCTACCGAGATAATTTTTATACCCGGTTTATATTATATAGCAGGGTTAATTAAGTTTAGTTCCGAATTGTAACGGCTGTCCATCTGTGAACTCGATAACTCAAGAACGAAAAGAGCCTATCTTTGAAACCGTAAAGTACAGAATAGACGCAGAATATGGTTGCAGCAACATTGAACTCCGCCTATAAAATATTTTCAGTACAGACGCTGCAACCAAAGTTTAAAATTTAATTTTATTATTTTATGACTCTAGTCATAAAAATTCAAATATTTCTCATCATGTCTCTATCTATCTCATTTAATTTGTACAGTTTATTTATATGTATGTATCTATAGTAAAAACTAGTGTTGGGATATCTATATCCTATACAAATAATAGAGTATATATAGTGTGTCTACTTAAGTGGGCTCCATATGGAAAACTTTTTTATTAATTATAAGGTTTACGAAAAAAAGTTATTCTTTATAAAAATCTCTGCATTCGAAAATATTAATATTCAGCTATTCACTTTTGACATCAAATGTATAGGGTGTCTAAAAATTGAAAAAGTTCGATAGGAATGTGTTGACCACTTCAATTTTAAATTAAATTTTGTATATTTTTGTTCTAAATGTAGACCATATAGAACAGATTATACGGGAAACGGTTCAAGAAATCACTCCCGAGATATGTAGGAGTGGATTTAAAGAATTTTGTAAAAGAACAATTACATGTATGGAACGCGAAGGTGGATACGTTGAGGCAAAAACGAACTGAAGATAACTGTTGTTACTTACGTCAACAATAATAATTGTATTTGTAATGTAATGTATGAAAAATAAATGTTCTGTATTCATTATTTTGTTACATATCATTCATTAAATGTTTCAAATCAGCAAATAAACATTTGAAGTACGATGACTGGTTAATTAGAATAACAGATAACGTGTTTTATAAGTAGGATTTGCAAAATTTAATTTAAAATTGAAGTGGAAAAAAAATTCCTATCGAACTTTTTCAATTTCTGCACAGCCTGTACATTCGATGTCAAAAGTAAATAGCTGCATGTTAATATTTTCGAAAGCAGAAATTTTTATAAAGGATAACTTTTTTTCGTAAACCTTATAATAAAATAGTTTTCCATATGGAGCCAACTTAAGTAGACACACTGTATATATTATATATAATGTAAATTGTAACCAATATAGGTAATAAAACATAATAAAATATAAGGAAAGCATAACATTTCAGATAATATGGCAATTTGTATATGGACATTTAACTCCTACAAAATATCAAATAATTTTTATTTTTGCAGCAACCGTTCAAGGTCATGTTTTTTGTTGCTGCAACCACTATACACACAGAGCAACATACTAGGTTGCTGTTCAATGTTGCACGTTTGTAGTGCCTATAAGAGATATAACAAAAATTTGTTAATAAGAAATCTTCTTCATTTTAAAATAAATAAACTTTTGTTTGAAAAGTTTTTCCATAAACTCAATATTTTTCTCATAATTTTTGCTCAAAAGTTCCTCGGAAAGCGAAAAATATGCCCATCTTTTAAACCATAAGAGATTTGTTTTTAAATTGTGGGATAGTTCAAAAATTATTAACAGTTCAATCATTGATATACAACCAGTATATACTAGGTATTCAAATAATTAACTCAGTTGTTGCATTACTTGTTTGAAATTCATTTTAATTTAATCATTCATTTTATTTGATAAAATTATATAGGGGTCAGAATCCAGTGTACATTCTCTAAATGTCTTTTTACAATAAATAAATAAATGTTGGATGCAGAAACACATTTAAATTTTACAATAGTGCTGTTTTTACTTAAAATAAGTTTTTAAAAACTTTTAGTCGATGTGGCATTTTTATTATCGTACTCTATTTCTTTTTATTTAGATTTCTTATCATTAAAAATTGAAAAGTATTACTTTGTTTCAAACGATTAGTATAATGACTATAAAAAATATAAAATTGATTTTACTGTAGAACTTTAGAGGTAAATAACTCAATTAATGTTGTCGTGAGAGGAAAACGTTGTCAGTATTATAAAGCGGAAAAATTATCTGAGCTTATATTTATCGATGTGCTATGGAAGTATCCGAACTCAATGTGACACAAGGCGCTTTGGTAAATCTAGAACAATATTTTCAATATTAACTGCAGGCTTATCGGGCAGTTTTTCGCAAACAAAATATGAATGGGTGCGAGGAAATCATAAGAGATTTCAAAAGATCTTTGGTTTTTACGCAAGATATTTTGTCAAATCTAAAAAGTGTTAATATGTGTAATTTTTTATAGAGATTCCTACAACAACACATAATACACGAAGATCTACTTCGCAGACATGTTATGACAGTAATTTAAAACGGGCATGACCCATACACCGGCGGGGGTTAACTCTATATTGAAGTGAGAAAAATATATAAATCCATCATTTATGAATGGAATTACTCAGTGGCATGGAATACTGTAAATCATAGGTGGGCAGGGTTTGATGCACTCAGCTCTGAGTGAGAGGTAGGAAGAGAGATAGAGTAAATACAGGGTAACCTATCAATTATTATTATTTTCTTTTTATAATTAAAACATTTTATGAAAAACTAATAATAATACCAACTCTTTTTTATGGTCACTATTATACAAAGTAGATAATACATACAATACATTGAATACATACTCTGGAATTTTGGGCTGGTAATTTGGGGCATAAAATGTACCTTTTTAATATATTTGTGTATGAATAAAATATAAATGTTATTTATAAATAAATATATAATATATAAATTATAAATATAAAATATAAATCTTTTGAACCTTTACTTTTTGATTCAATGTTCGGTGGGACTGAACTTGAAGAAGAATGTTAAAAATTCGTTAAAGATGTCCCAATATCTCGTCGAACAATAACACGACGAGTAGAACCAATTGATGATGACATGACAAGTCAATTAAATGGAGACATAAAGTCTTGTTATTGCTATTCATTGCAGTTGGACGAATCGACTGATGCAACAAATACTGCCCAAATGTTAATTTACATTCGTATGGTTTTCGATGATTTATTTGTTAAAGAAGAACTCTTTGCGATGATTTCCCTACTATTATTCCCTGTTATTATTATTATTATGTTTTTTGGTGTATCTCTCCATATTGTAAAAGATATTTCTTAAACAATAAATATTTTATAAAACTATTTCTAAATTGATTGAATAAATTATTGGGAAATAATCGGTAGGACAACCTGTATTGAAACATCGTTCTGTCTTACTTCAAAACATACCTTTTTTACTTACTCTCACATAGCTAATGGAAAGCCGTTCGGCTCCGGAGAGCCGTCTGCGCCCACCTGAGTGTAAATATACGACAGCTGTTGTTGGATATAGCTTCCGTATTATTATTTTTAAAACAAAATGTTACTTACTGCCGAAGCTGGGTAAAAGTTTCTCCCAAAGAGAATATTGCTTATTGACAATTGCGAATAATTTCTTTTTGATTGTGATAATTGAACATATAAATTGATACTCAACACAAAATTTGTCCATAAAAGTACATATTTAGTAGAACTGCCAACATCTTAGATAAAAATGATAAATTCAAAGCCAAAATATGTTTAATGCACGCCTTACATTTCTCACCTTCGTTAAGCTAGCAGAGCAAAGTAGCAAAAATGAATTTACTATGTACCAGAATTATGTGCTAATTATGTGCTGCAATTAAAATTTTTGTGCTTTTTTGTTTTCGGCGGAATATGAAAATTAAAAATGTTCGGCTAGCTTAACATCAAGACAGCAGAGCATCGGTTATAAAGTCCCGAAAAAGAATTTATACCTACCAAAATTAAGTGCTTTTTATGTGCTAATTATGTGCTGCAATTAAAATTTTTGTGCTTTTTTGATTCGGCGGAAATTGAAAATTAAAAGTACCTAGATTAACATCAAGACAGCAGAGCATCGGTTATTAAGTCCCGAAAATAAATTAACTACGTACCAGAGGTAGGTGAGAAATATGCGCTAATTATGTGCTGCAATTAAAAATTTGATGCTTTTTTGATTCGGCGGAAATTGAAAATTAAAAGTACTCGGCTAGATTAACATCAAGACAGCAGAGCATCGGTTACTAAGTCCCGAAAATAAATTAACTACGTACCAGAGGTAAGTGAGAAATATGCGCTAATTATGTGCTGCAATTAAAAATTTGATGCTTTTTTGATTCGGCGGAAATTGAAAATTAAAAGTACTCGGCTACCTTAACATCAAGATAACAGAGCATCGGTTATTAAGTCTCGAAAATAAATTAACTAACGTACCAGAATTAAGTGATAATTATGTGCTAATTATATGCTGCAATTAAAAATTTGATGTTTTCGTGGAATTTGAAAAGTAAATGTGCTCGGCTAGCTTAACATCAAGACAGCAGAGCATCGGTTGTAAAGACCCGAAAATAAATTTACCACGTACCTGAATTAAGTGCTAATTATGTGCTGTAATTAAAATTTTTGTGCTTTTTTTTTGTGTGCTTTTAAATTTTAATTTCCGCCGAAACACAAAAAGGACCAAATTGTTAATTGCAGCACATAATTAGCACATAATTCTGGTACGTAGTAATTTCATTTTCGGTACTTTGCTCTGCTAGTTTAACGGATGTACATTTCTCAGGTGAATCCTATAGTGAATGACTGTTGTTAGCACTTACTTGATTCAATAATACATACCTCTTGTATATGTACTTAGAGACAATATAGACAACCCTCTCGTGGAAATGTTTATATATTATATTTTATCTACACAAAATAATGAACTTTTATATAATGTTTTTTAAATTTGTTTTTTGTAAACTAGCGTCTATTTATTTCCATTGTTAGTATGGTTGCCTATCGGTTATATTATACCAACGGAAGCGACTAGCGTTTACTTACTTTGACATTTAAGTAATATGTCTGAACATTGATAACATTTTTTGGCATCAAATGCTTTTTTACTAATTGGTGTAGGAATCATGAGGAAGTGGAAGAGTTGGAAAATCTTAAGTACTCTTAATCTTCCTCGCGATTCCCAACACAAAATTAGTTTGAAAGCTTTGCCTGTCTATCTGTGGCGTCGTAGCTCCCAAACGAATGAACCGATTTTTACGTTTGAATATAAAATAATTAATTGAGTTTGGTTAAATAAGGTTATGGATTGAAACATCGTGTTATACAAATATATCGACTAATTTTGAAGATAAATAAGAAGAATGAAGAAAAATACATATCTCTCAAGATTTGAATATCTAACTTGTGGTTACGGTGCGGCAACCATTTAGCTATAGTGGCCATTTAAAATAAATTATTAGCGTACTATTGAATCAAGTAGATAGATAAATTGTAGAGGTTGCCCTGGACGTCTACCTTCGACCATTAGGTCCATTGTGATGCCTAAGTATGTGAGGATGTGAGTGGAGTGGAAGAAATTTTTGTGTATAGACTAGGAATTGGTAGAATATGCGGCTGCAGTCGACTATGATAGGAACTATGCCGATATTCATCTGGAGTTCGTGAAGGAAACTGCAGAAAACCTTCTGAAGCATAGCTGGTTACTTCGATCTTGTCCATACGCCGACAGTTTAGTCAATTAACCGCCCTCTTTTTTTTTCTTAATAATTGAAAAACTGTAGACTTGTACTGAATCCATTTCAAGAAAATGTCTCAAACAATTATTGTTCGTTACAGAAATGCTAACAACTTTTACTCTATCTTTTAAAGCTAATACGTACTCTATTAGTGGCGTATTGGAAAAAAATGCCACTAATAGAGTCGATTTTACACATTATAATGTGTGTATACAACCACATAGAATCTGAATGGGTAAATGGCTTGTCGCGAATTCTTGTATAGTAGACGTGTATATTTTTCTCTCCCATATGACTCGTTTGTATTCATTACCCATTAAATAAAATTTTCTACCACACATGATGAAGCTGTCAATCACTTAAACTATATTTTATATCTAAGAAAACTGATTTACAATTTAAAAAAATCATTGAAAGTTTGTGTGAGTGTGTGTATGAGTGTGGGTGTGTGCGCGTGTGTGATTATGTGTGGCTGTGTATGTGTGTGTGTAATCGATTTTCATTAGAAAATTTTTTTTCAACAATTTTTTTGTTGTATATAAGTAAGGCTTAGTTACGGTGAGTTTATTTGTTCTATTTAGACGATATAGTTTATATAACGCAGAAGTCCAACCGGAAATTGCCAATGAAACTACATAATACTTCGTATTTTCTCATTGTAATCCAAGCTACATCATCTTACTTGCAGTACGTCTCTAAGGACAACGGATTTCAACACAAAACTGTACTCTAACTTTACTTTCAACAATATAAACTTGAGTGTTTCTCTGGATATATATAATATGTTTCTATATATATATTTCTCTCTGAAGATGAAATGTCCATCTATAGTTTACATATTCTTTCTGTCGATTATAATTTATTTCAAATAAACATCTCAAGAATTGTTTTCAATTTAAATTGAAGTATTTACCGTGTATTACTATTTAAATTGCAAGTATTATCGTGGTTACTATTCGACAGGAAGGTAAAACTAAAATAAACCATATTTTGACAAAATGGAAACCCGACTTCAAAAATCAAATATTCAATAAAAAAAAATGCACTAAAAAGTAAAAAAATAATTGCATATTCTTGTGCCAATTATAGTTCACCTAAGCAAAATTTTTTAAATACATATGTACAATTATTGTTATTTTTGGAGGCGGTGTCAGCATAGAGAAATTGACATAACTATTGGACACCGCCTCCAAAAATAATAATAATTGTACATATATATTTAAAAATTTTTGCTTAGGTGAACTAAAATTGGCACAAGAATATGCAATAATTTTTTTGCTTTTTAGTGCATTTTTTGTTATAGAATATTTGATTTTTGAAGTCGGGTTTCCATTTTGTCAAAATATGGTTTATTTCTCGCTTTGTAGTGACTTTGAAGTTCTATAACTGATTTTATTTGCTAAACGACCTACTAATTTTTAGTGCATTTTTTTAGAACACATTTTTTTTTTACCCATTTTTTTTTTTTTTAATTTCTAGTGCATTTTGTTATAACAGATTTTCAGTTTTTTTTACATACATTTTGTATTTTTATTGGAAAAATTTTTTTTTTTTGGGGTCGGTTTTTTTTGTAAAAAATTTTTTTGAAGTCGGTTTTTAAAAAAAATTTTTTATTTTCCCATTATGAATGAATGTTATTATGAATGTATACCCTTTCAAAAAAAAAAAAAAAATTCGCAGAAATCGGTTATCACATATAAAATGAGGATTTTCCTCGATTTCCCGGGGATCCCCTCATCAGAATGCGATTTGGTGCCAATGGGACCAATGGGAAACCAAACCCTTTAAAACAAAAAATTCTAAATCGGTTCATAAATGACAAAGTTCTGAGATGACACACATAAAAAAAAAATATAAAAAAAAACAGACGAATTGACAACCATCCTCCTTTTTGAAGTCGGGTTAATTAACCGTCCAAGAAATATAGCCCCTAGAGCTATGAAAATTATTAATTCTTGTGGAAGTAAATCTTTAATTTTAAAAAATAAACTTAAAAACAAAAACTTTTTTTTGTTAATTAGTAAATAGCGCATTGTAAAAGCATGGGACGGTTTATGCTGAAATAAGACCATCCGCCTTTATCCACACTATAGATCTGTTCGATTTCAGTCCCTTACTTCTCCGATGTCAATACATCTCAAAGAATATTTTATCGGAGTGAGACTGGAGCGATATCAGTCTTATGTTGGTAGTGTGATCCACTGCATTGCCGACCGTTTTGATACTAAACAAGCTTTGAGATAAAAATATTACAATTAAATAAATCATGTTTATTGATTAAATAAAAGTATTACTAGAATTTATAATTTATTATTAGCAATAAAAGTGGCAAACGTTAACCTTTTCGTCTTCTTCGCATTCTTTGATTTTTTTCGATTCAGCATCTAAAAAATAGCTAATTCTTCTAGCTAGAAATACACACAGAAAAAGACTGAAACAAAACTTAAACCGGAACAGTAGTGTGCATATTATGAGATTTTATCGAACCTTGATCGTATCGAGAATGGACTTATACTGTGGATTCAGCTTTATTCGTCTAGGAGGTATTGGCGCATAAGATCAAAAAACTATAGGACCAAAATTTGCTTACGTAATTCGCTTCAGTACTGATAAATATATAAGTTTCAGTAGAGGCACCTTGGTACCAAGGTGCATTAAATGTCTGATGAAGTTTTGGAAAAACTTTAGATTTTCAATGGTATGAATTTTGTATAGTTTGAAAAATCACAATTTCTATAACTTTTGTGTGTTACCTTAATTAACAAATTTCAACACAGAAAAAATGAGGTAAATTGCGTAGTTAATTCAACTACACAATAGGTATAAATAAGAAGAAACGAAGGAATCAGAACAACTGGCTATAACTCTAAAGTATATATTATTGAAATTCAAAGAAGAAAATTTCATTAGATGTGTTACTCATTGTTTTTGAATTGCGACTTGAATTAATCACTGATCTTTACACTTTCTACAGATTGAATATCAAACCTACTTGACTGATCACTATACTATCTCACTATTTTAATATAGGCTTTAGCTACCAGCCATAATGGTTTAATTACTATATATAGCCATCACAATGGAGCATGTCACTGGCTAGAACTCCATTAAATGAGAGTAAATTTTTTGTTTTATATTATACATTTCATTATGTAAATCATTTAACACAAGTTCTAGCGACGATAGGGGTACACCTCTGCCAACAAGCGGTTATTAGGGCAAGTGCTCCCTTTTTTAATTTAAAAAATAAATTTTTATAAGTTTTGATTTTACCTTCAGAATGTACAAGATAATTTTATAACTTTAAAAGTAACATTTTAAACATTCTGCATGGACAATTAAAAGTCATATAATAATAAAAACTTAAAAAACGAACCTGCTCTACAAACCGCTGATTGGCCAAGTTTTGAAATTCAAACTTTAATATATTTACCAACATATTCGCTAGAATTTGTGATAAGTTATTGCACTTGGTATATGTATTGTATACTTATGTTTTATACAGTCTATAATCGTCAAGACTAGTAAACCAGTCAAGACTTTCGTATGGGGGTGCGAAATTTCCAACACTATATTTAATGTGCACTTTTTTATTTATTTGAAAGAATGCGCTGATACGTTTGATAAGTTTGTTAAGTACCCACCTAATATGTTTTTTTTAATGACTCCACTACTAACTTAAAAATTAGTTTACTTTAAAAATACACTAAATATAAAAAAATTCGTTACGCAGGAGCTGCTTCAACTTAGCGAATTTCCTTAGAATACATAAATCATATCTAGCGGTCACAATTTTACTCTGATCAAAATGAAATGTCGTATATGATTTTAGTATTTGCAAGGCCAATTTTATTAATAAATGACATAAGTCAAGGGGAAAAGGGGGCATAAAGAATGAAGAAAACAAAAAATATAAAATATCTCTCTTAATATTAGAACAATCGAAAAATGCGTAAGAAATAAAGTTGTAGAAAATCATGTTTGTTACAATTCATCGCCATATCATTTTTGCTCAAACTCTAATGTGTACAGAGATATTAAGGAATTTAATTTTCAATCTTAAACCGTCAATATTTCTGTGTAAATGTTAGTGTAACAGAAAAAATGGTAAGAAACAAAATTATAGTAAAACTTAATACCTACAACTTTACTTCTTATAAACTTTTCGATTTTTCGAATATTAAGGGAGATATGTCAAATTTTGTGTTTCCCCCTCCCTCTAAACCCCCCATTCCCCTTATCCGATTTTACCCATTAACGAACTTGACCTTTTGAATACCAAAAGCACCTCAAATACCAAATCTCATTCCGATAAAATGAAAACTGTGACCGCTAGAGCGATTACAGACACATATATATATATATATATATATATATATATATATATGTCCATAGATATATATATATATATATATATATATATATAAATTTTACAGATGGTGATTTTCGACATCTACTAGGTAGGATCGATGGACATTTGAAGAAATTTTTCCAAAATTTTAAAGTCGGTACGAGACCAATAGCTCCATTTCCTTTCAGGAAATTCGCTAAAATTACACTTGTGCCTCGGAGATGAAGCAGTGGATATCGTTCACACCTTCACCTCGGATTCGCAAGGAGTCACATCGTATAAACACTCTTTTTTTACACCTCAGAGTTGGAGCGATCGACATCATTTTAATTTTTTTTTGTTGGATACGAAATGAAACTAATTAGTCTTATAAAAATTTCATCTACGATGGAAGTATTAATTTAATTGAATATGGTAACTAGTATTTTTTTTTATTTCATACATTTGTAGTAAACATATTCATTTCGTAAAATTTTTTGCATTGCATCTTGGAATAAAGCATTAAATTAATTTACTTTTTAAATGCTCAAGATCATGATAAAGTATTCATATTTTATAATACATTTGAAGTATTATCAATCAGTTGGAATTTGAAGTTTTATACCTTTGAATTTATTTTACATTACTAATAAATTAAATTTATATTTTTTCATTTGGTAATAAATCAAATGAAGTGTTTATTCATTTCAAATTACAAAGTATCGTTCCTTTATATAAAGCTAAGTGTATGTCTTATGATCTCGAGAGAAAGTCTCGAGATCAATCTCAGGGTATTGCCCATTTGAGATCACTTTTGCTCTCGTGACAACTCTCTGGGACTCGATAATCATTGCAGTCTCAAGACAAGGATATTTCGTTTCCACTTGAGAGTCTACTCACAGCTGTGACAGTTAATAATAATAATAACGAGTAATGTAACAACTAACTGAGTAAACTGTTTGAATACCCAGTATATACTGAGTTGTATATCAATGTATGTTTGAATTGTTAATATTTCTGCCTATTCAATGATTATAAAATATGAATTAGTTGTAAATGTTTGTTGTGTCACAATTTTAAAAAAATATCTCATGATCTTAAAAATGGGCACATTTTTTGCTTTCCAAGGAACTTTGAGCACAAATTATGAGAAAACTATTAAGTTTATGAAAAAAATTTTCAAACATAAGTTGTTTATTTAAAGAGAAAAAGATTTTTTGTTTGCAAATTTTTTTTCTACTTCTTACGGTTTCAAAGATATAAAGGGGGGAAACACGTTTCGATTTTGCCCATTAACGAACTTGGCCTTACTATTTTGCTCTAGAACACACAAAAAATTTTCAGCTCGTTATCTCTTTTCGTTCTTGAGTTATTGTGTTCAGAGACGGACGGACATGCGGAAATGACCGAATTAGGCCATTTTTTAAATACCTTTGTGAAGCATTTTTGTCAAAATTAATATACCTTGTATACTTACAAATATACTGGGTATAAATATTATGACATCAACAAACTATATTTCTCTATGGATATGAACCATAGATAAAATATAGTAGTGGGTGAACAACAGTAAGTCTCCGAAAGCTCGTAAACTCTTCTAACACGGACGGAAGACTGGAGACTGAGTCTCGAGAGCATTAATATACATGTCCACCTGTGATCTGTGCTCTCTCAGCCCCCTATCCATTTGTGAGTCGAGTCTCGTGACTACTCTCGAGATTGTTTTGTCTCAGATGGACCCTTATCTTAAAGTATGTTGGGTTTATTTAATATAGTCCAAAACAAAATTTTTTTTACTTTCAATATAAATAAGTCAAACAAAGACATGCATTTATTTGTAAAGAGAAAAAATACGTAAACATGTATTATTATTGATTCTTAGAAACAATAATTATATATGTGCATGTCTGCCTCTTTTTCTCTTTACAAATAAATATATGTCTCTGTTCTACTGAATTATACAGTATTGTAAGCTGTGTATCCCAATGGCTAGTCTTGGTGACTTTATATCCTGCATTCATGATTGAATTATTTAGTTCCTCGATTTTCTATGGTTTCCTCAGAATAGCACTAAAGTTAATACTGGTATAGTTCACAACGAAGACAGCCATTACTGCATACTTTATCTTTTCTTCAGTTATCCAATCCCACTAGTTAGAAATGTTCTGTACAATGTATTGTTAACGAAATAAATAATTAAGATCATTATTATAATGATTATTATTTTGTTATTTAATGTTTATTTACACTATGCACAAAAACTGAACATCTAACAAACCTAGTTTGTGGCTTGTCAATACGAACCATCATGAGCAATTAAGGTTTGTATGTTCTGCATACAATAGGAGTACGTTTAATATCACGAATCATGAACCATCTATATGTCAGACAGTGAATGGTTCGTGGTTCACCGAACCATGAGCTGTGTATTCTGGCTTGTAAGTTGATAATCAATCACAATGCGTCCTGGTATATCGATTATGATATCTATGATGGTAATCGTGTTACGTGCTATGTTATGTTCTATGCCTACTTGTTATTTGTATAATTAAAGCTACATTTGCGTGTAGAAGTGTATGCAAATATTTGCTGACACTTTTCGCAGTAAAATTGACGTAAATATCAACAAATTTGAGCAGACATTAAAGTAAAAATAACAACTAATTGAGTTAATTGCGTAAATATACTGCCCATACTGAGTTCGTTATCAATGCAGAAACTGTAAGTATACATGTTTGAGCTGAAATTGTGACAAAACTATCCAATTTATGCGAAATAGTTTCGAACAAATATTATGTATTTTTTAAAAAGAAACATTTTTTGTTCAAAACTTTTTCTTTTGTTTATTACGATTTCAAAGATATATATGAATACACTGATTTTGCCCATTCACGACCTTGAACTTACTATTTAGACAAACTTTTTATACAAATTTCAGGTCGTTATCACTTTTAGTTTTTCAGTTTTCTACGGATAAGCAGGCCTACGGAAATTAGGACATTTTATAAAAATCTGTACCAGAAAATTTTATTTTTACTTTTGCAATTAATATTATTAACCGTTACAAAATCGGAAAATATTGGTTATAAATATACAAAAAATTTGAATAAAATGGAAATACATTTTCTGTATCTCTGTGGCTTTCCTGGTTTGTTCGGGATATGCTGTAATTGATAAGGGGTAAACAACTAAAAACTTAAACTAGATGACAGTCTCACGAAACAGTGTTAATGAAACGAGAAAGAATTTAAAAACAATTTACTTTGTATGTATAGGGTTTCCGGGGTTTTCCGGGATATGCTGTAATTGACAAGTATCTAACAACAAAAATCTTAAACTGCATGGCAATATCAACAAAAAAAATATGTGCGTCATAAATTTCCATCAAAAAGTGGGGTGGGGGTGGGGCGTAAGGTCGGTGTATTCTAAATAAGGCCCGTTAATTGACTCAACTGTCAGCGTATGGACAAGAACGAAGTTACCGGCTATGTTTGTGAAGGTTTTCTGCAGTTTCCTTCCCGAACTCCAGATGAATTTCGGAATAGTTCCGATCATAGTCGGCTGCAGCCGCATATCCTACCAATTCCTAGTCTACATACTAATTACTTGCCCTCCCCACTTACATCATTAATTAGCAAAGTTTGCAGAATTACGACGTGGGTATCCTCTGTTATAGATCATGGAGTCTCAGAAACGGAGGTAAAACCCTATTATAATTATTATTTATTGTACTTCTCTGCATGTGGATTTAGTTGAACAAATTTTTTATTCGATAATTTTTTTAAATGTAGAAAGTGAATGCCTGTTACTTCAAAAATTAAAGTTGTACCTAAATTGATTAATTGGGTTGGAAACAATGATATACTTCCACAAACAAAGGCTCTTCAAGAAACATATTAATTATTTGTATCGAAGTTAACAGATTACTGCCATACATAACTTCTTAAAAACACTGGACGCATCTCAATTCTACAAGGCTTTCCTAAATGACATTTGATAGAACGTTGATGGCATTAAAAGATATAATGACCAACGTTTGGAAAGAATGTTTTCGAAAAATAAATAGATTCAATGATACAACGAACGTTAACAGTGTATTTCTATTATGCCGGCTGTACACACTCGGCGAATCAAGGCAAGACATAGCGAGCACGAGTGTGGACTCACAACGCTCGGCCTGCCTTGTGTCGAGTCGCCTCGCCTCGCCATCCCTCCATTAAAAGTAGTTTTTTTTAACACGAGTCAAAGAAAGCGAGTGGTTAATATATTTGACACGAGCACAAAGGACGCTCTCGTCTACATTCGATTCAACGTTCAACGGCTATTTTTAAATATTCAACTATCAACCACTTTAATTGTACCCATTAATCTTAATAGTATAACACGAAAATAACTAAAAACTGTATAAATTTATGAATACTTTTTGTATTCTTTTAGTGTCCTTCAATACTCATTTGAATAATAATTATTTTTAATAGTTTAATCAAAAAATTACTACTCCGTAGTTTTTAATTTAATAATGTCATTTTTCAGGTATACCAACGTAATTTTGTTGACTGACTGACGAGATCTGTATTGCTGGCCGAACACTCGGCGAAAGTGTACACAGCTTCGCTTGCCTTTCGGATATCTCGCCGAGACATTCGCCGAGTGCTCTCGGCGAATGTTTCGGCATTATACTTTTTACTCTAAATATGTATCGGACGCCGAACCATGTGGTAAGTCGATTAACTATAAAAACTACCAATTTGTTAAACTTCCAAAATATGATTCCAAAATAGCAAACACTAAATTTTCAAACTTACCGCAAATCAATTACGTATTGCGTAATCGGTGAAAAATGGGTATTTGGTGGAGGCGCCCATGATAAATTAACTGTACGTGAAGTAAAACCCATAACCATCGGTCGTCCTGGTGGATCTGGTACATCTGTAAATATTTATAAAAAAGATTAGTAATCGATTATTTATTCTATAGCATAATTAGCAATATATGACATGTAATATTAACAGGAATATCAATAATCCAGCTGTTATTAGTATTTTAAATAGAGCCTATTAGAAACTATTTAAATTAATAACCTATGAATAATATAATTTCGATTGCTTAATCAGTAATTGTAAATTCAAAAAATGCTGAATCTAATCCATTAACTTATTCAACATTTAAAACCTGTTAATCGTTTTGAAAACAAATAAATAACATCTGAGCAGGTAACTGAGTAAATTTCCCAAATGCATATTCCCTATCTATACTACATTATCAATGCGTGAAATGTTTATTTTACTTTTTACACACGCAATAAACATATAAAAATACAAAGTATATAATATATAAATACAAAGTATATAAAGGTGCCTATATACTCGTACATATTATTTTCTCATACGCATGCTTTTTTAGTAACTACAGATATTTAAACGTATAGAATGCCCGGTCTTCGACCCTTTGAGATCCCAGATCCTAACAAAAAACGACATACACACCAGCATAATAGACATTCTCCAATTTGACTCCACAAAAAAAGTAAATTATATTTACCAATATCTGGATGCCTGCTGCAAAATGAAAACCTAAACTACATTTATCCTGATTACTACCTGTTACGACATTTTCTCACAATTGTCAATTGTTACTGAGAACTCTGTTACATTATCTTTTATAATATGAGAAAAATAAAATACTACATTTCTTTTATTTATATCTGTTTTTGTTAAGTTTATGAAATGTTTATTATTAATCTGTTTATATTTTCGTTAAAATTCTGGCTTTAATCATGTTAAAATATTAAAATATCTATCTTGTTAAAATATTAAAATTTTTCTGAATTTCTATGGTATGTTTGGCTAAATATATGTCAAAATACTATACGCTTGTAAAATATTGTATATTATATTATTCAAAACAATAAATACTACTACTACTACTATTTAAACTGAAATTGTGGCAAAATTTTTCAGTTTATGGAAGAAAAAAAACTCCAAACCAAAATTGTTTATTTTCAAAAAGAAATATTTTGGGGTCTTTAAATAATGATTCTATAATCTTTACGGTTTCAAATATGGATATTTCCATTCCTAGCGGCGAGATATACAGACCGGTTTTGGGTTTTGCCCATTACCAAACTTGGAATCCCATTTTAGCTTCAGAAAACACACACAAAGTTTTGGTTTATTAACTCCTTTTTTTGTAAACTAATTAGGTGATTTTATGAACACCTACAACAATAATTTGTTTCTGCGATTACTATTTTCAATGGTATTAATTTATATTATTTATTTTTAATTTCTAATTTCTCAATTATTTTATAAACGTCAGGTTAAAAATTTGTAATTATTAAAATGTCCCTTAATAATGAAATAAAACAAATATTTGAAATCTTCGTAAAATATGAAATGTCCTTTAATAATTATCAGACAAAGGTGGACATCATCATTCAAACTAGATTTAAAACAATATATCTTAATACACTGTACAGCAAAAAAAGCGGCGCACTTTGAAAAATTCATTAAAATTATTTTCTTTCGATTTTTTTTTTTTGCATTTCAACTATATTTTTATAAATTGTATATTTTTTTGTTGATAAGAGGGTAAAATTGTAAAAGAAAATCTTTTAATTTACAGAAAAAAAATTTATTAAAAAAAAGACAAATTATCATTAATTTTAAAATTTAATTTTAAGAGATTTTTGGAAACAATTAAACTTTTAACAGTAGATATTACTGCTTTTGCTCTAATGACTGCCTCAAGCCTTGCAGGCACACTTTTAACTAAGTTCGCTACGACATTTTGTAAGCCTCAACTTCCAAGCAGAAGTCTACGCCATACTGGCTTACGTCCGTGAGAACCTACGTAGAGGCTACATAAACCAGAACGTATGTATTCTTTCGGACAATCAACCTGCTTTAAAAGCCTTGTCTGGAACTGAGGTCACCTCAAGGGTAGTGAAGGGTAGTCTGGAGGAACTTCTGAAACTGACAAAACGGAACAATGTTAAATTGGTCTGGGTGCCGGGTCACAGTGGTTTCAAAGAAAACGAAAAAGCAGACACCTTAGCAAAGAAGGGAGTTGGAATACCTTTCATTGGCTCAGAGTCTATCTTAGAAATTCCAAGCACTGCATGCAAACAGGTGATCAACGAGTGATTAAGTGCTAAACACCGTGATCACTGGGAAAAAGTACCGCGGTAAGAGCTCGGGAAGGTACTGCTTCAGAGTGCAACAAAGAGGCTATCTCTCGATGCACTGGATGCAACTGCGGAGTGTTACCCGATTCATTACCGGTGCATCTCATCCCGAATATATGCACTTTCGGGAGGACCTGATAAGCAAGCTCCAGGCAATTGCCAACATAAGGAAGAAGCGAATATCGTTGGACTGAGGTAGAACGGGGAGCACAATGGACCACAAGGTCGAAGTGCAATAGTTTTTAGACCCCAAGATGAATCAATTAATCAAACAACGACATTTTGGGTGATTATCTCCCTTTCCCGCATTAAAGCTATTATGAGCCTCTGTGAGCTACCAGGAGGGTTAATTCAACGTCTTATACGTCGGACAAGCTCATCCCAAAGACATTCTATGGGAGTTCACTCTGGGTTACGTGGTGGCCATCTCAAAATCAGAATTTCGATCGTTTTATTTTAATGTACACCCTTCGGATTCGTTTTTCAACTACTTTTGAGACTGTGTTGACTGTGTTGACTAAACGTGTTTTAAACCTTGTATTTGCTAATAAAATTAAACTGCCGATAGCGTGGCTCTTCGAACCCATTGTAATTTTTTTCAATTTTCTGGCTAAATACAGGATAATGGACCTGCCTTCACACAGGGAAACACAATCCAAGTCCAACAATACATCGGTCTTCTCCTAAAAAAGTATCATTAAAGAAAGTTATCTAAAACGGAACAATTTCACGATATTAACTTTTTTAAATTCAAAACACTAGATCAATTAGAACTAGCCAAAATTTGGATTGCAACATTGGAGCTAAACGTACAAAAATTTGGAGTTAAATTAAAACTTAACAATAAAGGTTTGTTGTTGCACTATCAAGTTTAAAAGCAAAAAAGATCTTATATAAGTTGAAATTTCTGAACCGTAGCTAAAAAGAGGTTTCGACTTAGTAATTAGGAAAAATCGATCCATGCTTTCACCAAAAAAACTAATTTAAATCATAAAAAATAGAAGAAATACAAAAACTGTCTGAACATTTTTTTTTCATCAACTCAATAGCTTTCGGTAATAATTTCGGCTCAAAATATATTTCTTTGTAGATTTCTGCGTACACAGAAACATGAACATTCGTGTGTATCTAACCTACGTGGTCTCAAGTTGTTGGATAAAGAGTAGTGTTGCACGTGAGGCTAGTAATAGTGGTAACAGTAGTAGCGGTCGAAGTCTGGCAAGTAGACCTTTCTAGGTCGTTTTTACCAACCTCTAAAGAACAAGGGATTTGTATGTATACTAACTGGAATTGGAAGTTTATGCGACTGCAGCCGACTTTGTTAGGAAATATGCCGGTATTCATCTGGAGTTTGTGAAAGGAAACTTTCACAAGCCGCTAACTTCCGTTCTTGTCCATACACCGACAGTTTAATAAATAACCACCCCATTAATTTTATTTTTAATTAATTTAATTGACAGTGTTGGGAATCGAACCAGCAAACTCCCAGTTCCAAGCAGAGCCTTTAACAATTCGACCACACGGACTGGTGAGGCTAACAACTTTTCGTCGTAAAAACTTTGCGTAGAAGTAAAATACACTCATAAAGATCGCAGTATATATAGAGTATTTAAACAAATATATCAATTACATTTCAAAATTTGCCCCTATTCCTAGAACATTTGTTTGTAATTAAATTAAATACTGATATGAAAAAATTAACTCGTCAACCAGGAATCGAACCTCGGGCCTCTGGATATCTAGTCCAGTATGCTTCCGCTACACCAAAGAAGACTGTGATGTAATAGCCAACTTTTTCATATCATTTTTATTTTTATTTATTTAGACAGTATAACTTCTGTCGAAGTTATTTAATATTTGTTTATTTGTGTATACTTATTTGTGTATAAATAAAAATAAGAATGATATCAAAAAGTTGGCTGTTACGTCACAGTCGTCTTTGGTGTAGCGGAAGCATACTGGACTATATATCCAGAGGCCCGAGGTTCGATTCCTGGTTGACGAGTTAATTTTTTAATATCAGTATATAATTTAATTAAAAATTCATTGACAATGAAATTTGTCTGAGTAGTATACGCTAAAGTCTTCTACAGTTTGTCATACGTAACCGAAAGGAATTTGGACAAACATCGTTATGTTGACGCTTAAGTATACACAAATAAACAAACATTTGTTTGTATTTTATAAATACGTATTTCGACTACAATGTGGTCATCATCAGTATGAATTAGCTAATCGTAACTATCTCTGGGATATGGATTCAGAGATATATGTTGCATGTTGCTAATTTGGTTCGTGTCTCACAAATGTTCTAGGAATAGGGGCAAAATTTGAAATGTAATTTCAAAAAACCTAGAGTTCTCTTTGATTATTTTAATAATCTTTATAAGTATATCAGTTAATTAAATTTCAAATTTTTTGAATAATTTTTATCTTGTAACGTGGGGACAAAAATTATATTATACTAAAAAATTATTAATTTTTTTTTGTATCCATTTTAAACTGTGGCACCCTTTCTCTCTTATGTACAATTTAATAAATATTATAAACGTAGTAACATCATATTATACGTACGTCTCTTCTGCATGGAGACATAAATTCTAATTAAAATGGCTGCTTAATAAATTAAAAAAATTAACTGAAAACTTAACTGTTGGGAACTGTATTACCTACTCACATAGCCATTATTAAACAAAACCACTCATTTATTAGTATAACAACATAAATATTGGGTGTGCAAATACAAAAACACCGATGCAATTTTCTGAAGACATTATTTAAAATTATTTTTAAAAAAATCGTTGGTACGCTGATTTAGATTTTAAACTTTGTGGAAATGTTCTATTGGGTCTCAAATACGAAAACCTACGATGATTTACTTTTTGCACGCACCACTTCTGGTCCACACAAAATAATTCAATTAAAAAGACGTATTTTTGGGGTTTACGGGTTTACGTAAAGCTAAAAGCAGTTTCTATATTTTAATGATTTATGGTGATTTTCACGGCACATGTGCTATTGAATGTGATATATTGTCATAAGTGCACATATTCTACGAGAATAAAAAATCAACTTGTTTCGTCCAGTCGCCATAAAAAAATCTTGAAGCCGGGAATTTTAAGAATTTTGAATATTTTAAGATATAAGTTGAACATGTGGCAGCAAAAATAAAAGTTTGAAAATTACAGGATAATTAATTCTTACCACCAACTTAAAAACACAAACTTTAAATCTCTCGCGTGGTTTAAATAGAAACAAAAAATACAATGATTAGTTTCGCTACCTACAACTTTATATTCTTTCAAGTAATACTTTTTGCATAACTGTGTCGGAACCTTTATTATAAAATTGTGTCGTATTAATATGTTAGAATAATTGAAATACTTAAAACAAATAAATTAATTTATAAGTAATTTAATCACTAATTAATTACTCACTAATTAATTAATTAATTTTTTTGTTTTTAGTGTCTTAATTGTTCTCAATTATATACGACATAGTTTTATAACAAAGGTTAAATGATTTAGAAAATGGAATGACTCAATATTAAGTATTAAGCAATCAAGTGGTTGTAGAGACTTTTATATCATGGGAATTTTGCAGTAGATCAATGCATTTCAATTTTAAATAATTACATCTCGGGTACAAAACAATAAAATCCTTTTGTTTTCTTGATTACTTGAAAACCCATTTTATAACCCCTTTTTCAAGATCCTATTGACACACGTATTTTATAATTGAAAAAGTTTTACATGCGTTAAAGAAGAGAAGCCCCAACAAATTGCTAACTTTGTTATTAATAGGGAATATGCATGAAAATTTTTTTTCACTTGAATTGAAGCATGTTTACTTGACAAATATCAAGGTAAAATTACTTTTTAAATAACTTTAAAAAAAAAGCGAGATATTAATGATTGAAATTCCCGATTAGACAAAGAGGGTGATAGCCCTCTTGATATGTTATGTGACGTCATATTACACTTTCACCATTTAAAGTACACGTAAAACTCCGTTTTTAGTATTTTTGCAAGAAAGAGACAGATAATAATCTTTAAAAGCTTATAGCTTCCTTGATATTTGGATTTTAATTTCGTCTTTAAATATTATTACAGTATTAACAGCATTTGCATATTCTGAAAATAAATGTGAAAAAAAATTTTCATGCATATTCCCTATTATCTCGGGTTCTTTAATAGTCTGATCCTGAATGATACTGATAAATGAGCCACTTTTTAATATCACTGACAACTTATTCTTCTAACAAATTATTATTTGTGTATACTTTCAGCTTATACAAGTAAAATTGTACTTTATTACACAAGTAATATCTTGTACTTTATTTTTATGGATGAGTACAGTTTCTCACCAAGGAACGGTAGCCCAATTCTACTATTTTAAACACAGCAGGAAAGGTAAAATATCGATTGGATAGTGTTTCAGGAGGCCCAAGGCAAGGAGAGGTTTTGGTATTAGCTCGACTCGCCTCGCCATTTTAAATATCACCCTCGCATTCTACCCGAGGTAGAATGTTACTAGCCTCGCCTCGGTTGGGTTAGCTATCATCCTCGCCTCGGCCGAGGTAAATTTTTACTAACTTTGACTTATTTTGCATGAATGTACATAATATGGTTGAAAAAATAACGTAAAGAACTTCGTTCCTGACGTGGGTCTCCCGACCGCACAATTTTTCTCTCTCTCTAAAATAAGAATAAGCAGTCGATCAATATAATAAAAATAATACATTTACTTTTCTTTATAAAATTTGCAAACCGACGATGAACAAATTTATGATTATTATTATAAAAAGTAATCATGGCATAAAATTTCTTTTTCCTTTAAAATGCATCTATTAGTTCATGTTTTTTGTAAAAATATGAAGCTATATTATTTTATAAAAAAAATTTACTCTTTGTAAATTTGCCTCGGCCGAGGCGAGCTGAAACACTTCCTTTGAACCTAGTCATGAGTGCAGTTATGTAACTATAAAGAAGAAAATTTTTGTTTTTTTTGCTATTCTCGAAAATTGTCAGTTTGCAGTTATTTCTTAGTAATTTACACAATGAAATGGAATACTTTTTTATTAGAGTTGTGGATATTTTCAGTTTCGTACATTGACATTTTTGTCTACATCCTAGCTTTGATTAAAATGTTATTAGAGACACGATACTTAAATTTTGTGAATATTAGTACGATTGGATGCAATCGAAAATCTCATTTGAACAAGCCCTTTTTATCATTTTTGGGATTATTTATGCGCTTGTGCAACATCGTTGCTATTAAGAAATATTTTAAAAAAGAAGCCTTATATGACTACTTAAAAACTTGTGATCAAAAATCATTTTAGGTAGGCTGAGGTTTTTTGAACAAGCTTGTATCTACGGTACACCAAACACTAACTTGTATAATATTCTGTCCTCTCATAAATTTAATAACAAATTAAATTTCATTTTACCGAATTTCATAATATATCAGTTATATTTTTAGCATGCCATTTTAATATATATAAACTGTTTGAGAAAATGTTTAATTTAAATTATATTCTCAGAATAATCTTTATGTTTTGCATTTAAAAAATGCCAGAAGAAACCTTACACAAGAGTTTTTATTCACACGTCTAACTTTGGACTTTTGGAAAAAAACTATATCCTCCCATTTTAGCGAATATTCAAATTGCTATTGGTTTTGCCTAGTCACTATATATATAACCAATGGCAATTTGAAAACTCACTAAAATGGGAGGATATCCCTTTTTTGTTTGCCGCTCATTGTCATCTGCTGGCGTATGGACAAGAACGAAAGTAACCGGCTATGATTGTGAAGGTTTACTGCAGTTTCCATTCACAAACTCTTACTAAACATAGGCATAGTTCCTATCAAATTCGGCTGCAGTTGTGAATGCTACCAATTCTTAGCCAGCATACAAATTCTTTGTCATTTGCCAACATCATTAATGTTTAGATATCACAATGGACCTTCCGGTCCCATCCGTGGCAGTCGCTACAACCTGATCTAAAATAATGACTAAATTTTATGTCCAGTAAATAAAGTCGATTGCGCTATTAAGGTCTTGAGGTAATTCCAGGGTACAATCACTATTCAACAGATATTTTTATACCCGGTATATTAAGTTTAGTCCCGACTTTACTGTCTGTTTTTCCGTCAAACAATAACTCAAAAAAAAAAATGAGATACCAAGCTGAAATGCTTGTATGTGTATCCTATAACTAAAAAGCAAGGTCAAGTTCGTGAATGGGTAATATCGGACCATGTTTGAGAAAAATGGGCAAACTATCCATCTTTGAAATCGTAAGAGGCAGAACAAAAATTTAAACACAAAAAATATTCTTTTTTGAAAAATAAAGAACCTTTTTTCATAAATTAAGTATATACCGGATATTCAAGCAATTAACTTAGTTGTTATTATACCCGCCCATTTTAGTCAATTTATCCTCGAATTTTCAATTTTGCTATTGGTTTTGCCTAGTCACTCTCTCTCTCTCTCTCTATATATATATATATATATATATATATATATATATATATATATATATATATATATATGTATATATATATGTATATATATATATATATATATGGGCAGATCCATTATTTTTCGATAAAAACGTGCGAACTCAAGTCATCGATTTGGCAGTTGATTTTTTTATCAAAAGTGCCTAGAAAAAAAAGATTCTCACAATATGAGCTTCATCCGCTAAAATCCGGCGGGTGTGGAATTTTTTGAAATTTTGAAAATGTTCGATAGCGAATATCTCGAAAATCATAGCAGATACGAAAAAAATTATTTTACACATTCATGTAGAAATTATTGTCAGCTTCAATTTTTAAAAGTGTAATTTTTTCGATACGACTCACCGTTTTTGAGATATAAGTGAACACCCCAAAAAAGGAGTATTTCCCCCACTACTTTCACCATAGAGCGGTAGGGGTAGGAGCGGGGTTTATGTTTAATTCTTACGTGCCTTTGAAAATTCCTAATTTCAAATAATTTCCCCCTTCCATGTTGTCTACACCCCCCTTTTGGCCATTCAATGACTATTTAGTCAGTTGACACCATAAAAATGATTTATTAAGCGAAAAACTAGAAATTTAAAAAAAATCATAGCTCGTAAAATACTTCGAACCCAAAGTTGAAACTACCAGGGTTGTTTTTGGGACTTGATGAAATATATTCCCTCATATTTTCAAGCGATTTATAAATGGAATAAAAAAGTTACAGCTATCTGAAAATAGGGATTTTTCAAAAATTGATTGACTTGGCGAGGTCATATGTCAAAAGGGAATAGTCTATAATTAAAACTGATGGTAGTTATCAATAGAGTAGGCCAAAACGAAAAATATGAGCGCCTATTTAGCTTTCTAAATAAAAAAACTGTTGACCTGAGAGCGTTTCGAAATTAGGCAAAATTTAGCTAAAACAGTGGGTCGGGTAAAAGCTAATAGTGGAACAAGATTTAGATTTTAAATCAAGTTTGTGTACTTTCCTGAAAGTTCAAGCTGAGTGGAAAGCAATGGTGTTTGTATCAAGTTTTTAAGTTTTTCAGAGACGAAGATATGAGCTTCTGAAAAGGTTTTTATCGAAAAGTAACGGACCTGCCCATATATATAATATATATTGGGATGGCCCAAGTGACCGAGCGGTCTAATGCGTTATGTCTGAGACGTTATGTTAATTGGAACTGGGAGGTTATGAGTTCGCATCCCGACATCAGCAGTTTGTCAATTATTAAGAAAAAAAAAGGGCGGTAAATTGACTTAACTGTCGGCGTATGGACAAGAACGAAGTAACCGGCTATGCTTATGAAGGTTTTCTGCAGTTTCCTTCACGATCTCCAGGTGAATATCGGCATATTTCCTAAAAGAGTCGGCTGTAGCCGCACATCCTACCAATTCCTAGCCTGCACATAAAAATTCCTTCCACTCAACTCACATTCTCACATCCTTAAGCATCACAATGGACCTTATGGTCGAAGTGTAGCCCGTCCAGGGCAGCCGGTACAATCTGTCTATTTAAGTAGCGCCTAGCGTGAAATCCTATAAAGCATATTTGGGATGAACTTTTCCGTTGTATAATATGATGAATTAATCCGCCTGGTAGCTCACAATAGCTTTAACGCAGGAAAGTTATATAATCACCCAAGATTTATATATAATCACCCGAACTTAATTAAAAGTGTGCCTAGAGGTTTTTCAGTCATAATATCAGGTAATATCTACTGTTAAAAGTTTATTTCCTTCTAAAAATCTCGAAATAAAATGCCTTTTTATAAATAATACATTTATGAAAAAATAATTCAAATGCATTTTATAAAGTGCCCCACGTATATTATATACCGTCTGTTTAGTTTACATCTTCGTATAATAGATCTCCCACGAGTATGAGAGAGTACATGTGTATACATTAAGCAATATGTATGAGAAGTAGGTCTTATAGGTTTGATAAACAAGCATATTTTTCAAAATAGTGAATAATATTCATAACGAGTATGAGAGAGTACATATGTATACATTAAGCAATGTATATGAGAAGGATGTCTTATTGGTTTGAGTGGTTGGTGACCACTCGAACAGTTATGAAAAATATGCTTCTTTATCAAACCTATAAGACCTCCTTTTCATACACATTGCTTAATGTATACATATGTACTCTCTCATACTCGTGGGAAATCTACTATACGAAGATGTAAACTAAACATAGTGTATACATTGACATCAATACAATAAACAAGGTACACTGTAACATAACATTATTGGGATCAAATAAAAAATTATCGGATGTCTTGATCTGATTTTCCTTAAATTGTCGAATATTTTCCTTTCACACACACAATCATATTTATAAAAAACAAAACAGAAGACAATCATCTTGTCATGGTGATTAAATAAATTGTTGAAAAGATGTCACATTGTCAATAAAATATAAATGTGTGTGGTGTTAAGAATGTACGAGCACTGAAGCTTCAAAAAGATTAAGGCTTAATTTTTTGTTTACATGTAGTTGAAGTGCATATAAATCAAATATAATAGTTTAAGGGGGGGGGGGGGAGGTTACGGGGGTCTTGATTTAAATATTTAATGTTATAGTTCGAGTTTTAATGCATTGCTCTTGTGGAGAAACTCATATTTTTACACATATTTTGATAATTTTAACTTCGAATAAAATAAGACGAATACAAAAAAACTACGCAATTGAAAATAGAAATATTAATAAAGAGATTGATTCAATAAAATTCCGATATGACGGGCGTAAAAAAAAGATATTTAAGAAAACAATTGAGATTTCGAGTAAATTTTATTTCTGTCGGCGGTAGCTTAATTATCCGAAATCTCTGATTTTTTTCTAAAATATCTTTTTTGTTGAGCCCAGTATAACGGGCCTAAATAAAATTTTAATTTTAACTTACGACAAAAAATAATAAACATTATTGTGGACATTTATGAATGTACTATGTAAGATTTTGAAGAGTTTTATAAATGGACTATACATCAGCGCTCGTACATCTTTAAATGAATCTGTGAATTAAAAAATTAAATAATTTCTAATTTATTGTTAATGTATTAATATTTCATTTCATAGTTCTAGTAATAAAAATTGGTATGAATGGTGTTGGTTGTGTCAAGCGAATGTTCATATATAATGTAAGATAATTCTTTTCGTTTAGTATTTTTGTGTGAATAGATTTCATGATTTTTGTGTGAAAACTTTTCAGAAACCTGATTATGTTAATTTTTAATTTAATTTATAATTAATTTCAGTATTTCGTTTACTTTTCAATATTTCATATTTCATACTTGGAAACAGTGTAACCAACTCGATTTTTTTCAAATCCGTTTTCAAATCCAAGTTCCGTAGATGTTATTTTAAAATATCCGTAGATCTACAGATTTACTAAAATGGATGCAAAAATTGTTGTTTATTATAATAATCATCTATAGTTCCATCATAATACGTTTGTTATTTTCTCAATAAATGATATCAATTTTACCCCCATATGATGATTATCATCCGTAGCTGATAATACAATTCCGTATATCTACGGAAAACTCCGGAGGGTTGGCAATGCTACTTGGAAACATACATACACACTGCACAGCAAAAGGAATTTTTTTGTATTTCAACTACATTTTTATAAATTTGCGTGTATTTTTGTTGATATGGGGGTAAAATTGTTAAACAAAACCTTTTAAAATTAAAAAAAAAATTTACTTCGAGATTTTTGGAAGAAATTAAACTTTTAACAGTAGATATTACCTCCTATGGCTCTGATGACTGCTTCAAGGCTTGTAGGTATACTTTTAATTAAGTTCGCTGCGACATCTGGGTGATTAAGATACGAGACGAGAATATTGTCTTTCGTGTTTTATGTCTAGAAAAAAGTTAATTGCTGAGTTTGTTGCTATTCATTATCCAAGCGTGAACTGTTTATTTTACTTTTTACTTACATAGTATATAAAGGTGTAATATACATATACATAAATGTGCGTTTGTTATGATAGTCTAATTACAGATGTTTGAGCCGAAATTATTCAATTTATGAAAAAAATTCCAAATAAAGTTGTTTATTTTAAAAAAGATACATTTTTCGCCCTTAAATTTTTCTCTTGCGGTTTCAAAGATGTGAATTTGCCCTCGGGCGTGAAGATGCAGCTTTTTCTTTTTTGAGTTATCGTATTGACAGATAGACGGACGGGTGGATATGTGGAAATTGACTAATTAGGTCATTTTATGAACATCGGGAGATGCACTTACTAATCAGTTGATAAACTTGAACAAAGACATAAAACTCAACTCATTATCTGTTTCAGGACGTTCGAAAGGGAAAAAATGCAGAGAAGTTCCTGTAAATTAAATATGGTATAAAAAAAGTCAATACGAATTCATAGGTATGCTTCAAATTGTTAGTTCAAATGCATTTTTTCGTTTTTTTCGATATTGAAAATCATACTTTTAACATTGGGTCTTAATCGAATAAAACATAGTTTAAAATGCAGAGAAGTTTTTATTAAACAATGTAAATTGATGTTAAATAAACAAGGATTTATTTGCGCCAAAGATGAAGGTATGTTCAAATGCATTTTGGAAAGTAATGATTAATTATATAAGGAATTTTATCATTTTAGAGAAGCAAAACACAGGATTTTATTATTTTATTTAAAAAAAAGAATTATCATTTACCAAATAACCATATATTTAAATCTAGTTTCAAGGTATATATTAAATCTGTAACGCTGCGGACATGCGCAGTCGGTTGATACCCCACTTACGCATTTCCCCGCAAAATGATTCTTTCATCCTTAAGTTATTGGTTTCACGGACGACAGGACTGTCTGATTGGCGGACGGACATTCGAAAATGAACTAATTAAGTCATTTTATAAACACTTGAATACCAAAAATTTGAATAGGGCACAGTGAAAGTACAAATCAATGATAAAATATTGAGAAAATAACTTTGGTTTTGCGGCCAGTATACGTGGCCACAAAAAAACGCTCAATTTGATTTGATTTATGTCTTATTCATTCAGTTTTCGAAAAAGAAGGCTTCGGATAGAAGTTATTCATTATATATATTATACTATTTATTCGAAACTATTATACCATTTCCCAAACGCAGATACAAATTAACTAAAACAATTTTAAAAATGAACATTATGTTATTTTTTTAAATTTTATAATTGATTTGTGCTCATTGAATCGGTTTACGAAAAAATGCTTTGGATTAAAGTTGTTCATAGTAGAGAGAGAAATAGATTATAGAGGCTGCTCTCGACCATAAAGTCCATTGTGTTGCCTAAGGATGTGAGGATGTGAGTGGAGTGGAAGGAATTTTTGTGTAAAGACTAGGAATTGGTAGGATTTGCGGCTGCAGCCGACTATGAAAGGAACTATGCCGATATTCATCTGGCGTTCGTGAAGGCAACTGCAGAAAACCTCAAGCATAGCCGGTTACTTCGTTCTTGTCCATACGCCGACAGTTTAGTCAATTAACCGCCCCCTTTTTTTTCTTAACAATTGACAAACTGCCGATGTCGGGATTCGAACCCATAACCTCCCAGTTTCCAAGTAGGCATACTGCGCAGACATAACTCCTTAGACCGCTCGGCCACTTGGACTGGTATAAATATAGTAACAACTTTTGTTCAAAAACTGAATGAATAAGAAGACACACATCAACTATAAAATTTAAAAACTAACTTTTGCAGCCAATTGTACAAAGATAGTGAAAAATTTTCTCTCTGACTCGATAAAATTAGTTTCTTCCATGTTTATAACAAAATAATAAACTAAAAGTGAAAATTTGTTGATTAATTTATTATTAATGAAAAGAAAATTTCTCATATTTAAAAAATATTTAAATATTTTGTTTTGTTGTTTCTTTTTGATCTTTTTTTTTGTGTTTTGTATTTTTATTATCGTATACGTTTTTGTTACAACTTGTCAAAAAGTAGAACAGAATGTTCTGTTGATAACAGCAATGCCTGCGTATAAATGATTTTAGACAAAGAACTGTATTATCTTATATTATTTGTTGTTTGAAATGTGTATTCAAGTCGTGTTTCTCATACAGGATATCGATTATGCATGTACCTTGTTTCATATTATAGGCCGATTATGTATGCAACTTGTTTCATATAAAATTTAGCAACTTGTTTCATATAATATTTAAATTAATATTAAAATAATCAAAGAGAATTCTAGGTTTTTTGAAATTACATTTCAAATTTTTTGCCTCAATTCCTAGAACATTTGTTTGTATTTTATAAATACATATTTCGACTACAATGTAGTCATGATCAGTATGAATTAGTTAATCGTAAGTATCTCGGGGATATAGATTCAGAGATATGTTGTTTGTTACTAATTTGGTGTGTGTCTCACATATCTCTGAATCCATATCCCAGAGATAGTTACGATTAGCTAATTCATACTGACGATGACTACATTGTAGTCGAAATAAGTATTTATAAAATACAAATAAATGTTCTAGGAATTGGGAAAAAATTTGAAATGTAATATCAATGTTTTTGTTTGTCACCTTCACAGTAAGCGCCATTTGATACAACTCCTATACGCCACTGTTTTTTCAGTCGTCGGAACAATTTTTATAGGTGCTTTCCGGTAAACCCTTCAGCTTCTTCCGCGAATTTTTTTTATGGACTAGATCGACTCAAAACAAGTCAATTTTAGTTTCTGGGACAAAAGTCAGTCTCGGCCGAATCTGGTAAATACGGTGATTAGTCGATAGAATTTGTCACTTTTACGGCCTTAAATTCGGTCGCAGTCGCTGGACGTTTTCAACGGGTTTTCTAACGCAATGATCAAATTAGGCACAAAAATTGAGCGAACAGATTCGTGAGAGTTCTTGATGTTTTGGTCGATTGAAGAAGTTGACGATAGTGTGGAACGAGGTTTGTCTTCGATGATCTCTTATCCCACTTTAAACGCTTTGTAGCACTCATACGCCCGTGGTTTTGATAAACTTGATTTACCATAAGCCTTTTATAATATTTTTAGCTAGCCAGCACGCAAAATTCTGTTCGGAATATAAAATTTAAGGTAAATTGTTTGTGCAATATTTTCGTTGATATTAAAAATCGCACGCACTACTGTGGTGTACTGATTTAACCAGCAGCTATAATCAAAACAGAACAAATACGGCAAAAATAAACAACGAAAACTTTGTCGCTCTAGGTTACAGCCTACTCAGTCTTTAGTTTCAGCCCTGGAAATTTGATATTATAAGAATAATTAAAAATCACAAAAATTAACTTAGTTTTATAGGGGCTGTCCACATATTACGTCATAAATTTTTGAACAATAATGCGAGTAAAACTATGTTTAACTCCGACCTTATTGTCACGCTTAGCCACTCATATAAAAATCCCATGCAAATAAGACCGCGTTAAAAAATGCTTCGCGTTACGACACTTTTTGCGTTTGAATTCCTTTGTTATGATACGATTCGCGTCCAGTGCGTTAAATTATATCGTTACACTAAACGCATCGCAACAGGAAGCATTACGCAAATATAAACGCAAAAGTATATGCCAAATATACTTTGCGTTTATTGATGCTTCGCGTTATGTAACGCTTGGCGTTAAGAAACGCGTCCCGTTAAGAAATACTGAGCGTTAACAAACGCTTTGCGTTAAGAAACGCCTTGGGTTAAAAAAGTTTTCCGTTAAAAAAAACTTCACTCAACTATTAACAGAAATATTTGGGACTTTAGATTGAAAATTAAAATCCTTAATATCTCTAGTTATCAGTAAAGTTGATTTTCTTTACTACTTATACATTTTTGGATTTTAATATCATTAGAGATATTATAATATCATTAGAGACATTCTCTATTTTGTGTTTTTTCCATTTTCCTTTGTGTTGTCACAATTCGATACAATTTGACAATTTGTCAAATTTTCTTACATCCCCGTCCTACCCAAACGTAATATGAGGACGTCCCAATATCTTTGCTAGCAAACACCCCAACGGAAACAACTATACCGTCTAAAAATAATAAAAACTAGGTTATTCCATCTCTATTATAATTCTATTCTAATGTTAAATAAAAAATATGTCATATTTTTTATATAAAAATATATGAAACTCACTTTGACGTTGGTATATTTATTGTATACATTTTTTTTTTCCAAAATCAAAATGGTTTTCACCTGCAAAGTAATGTTCTTACATTTTCTTAGGCATACACAAGTTTTATTTAAAAGAGTTATGCTCGAATTGTAAATGAAGTGATCACGCATAAATGTAACAAATTTTCGGTTCAGTAGTATAACTCCTTGTATGAAATTGCTATAAAGAATTTAGTACCTTCTCAAAGTTTTTACACTGATAATTTTGATTTGAAGTTTTTGAATCTAAAGGTGCGTCCATACTTGTGCGCCACGAGCCCCGAGCGGAGTTCGTTGGAATTGATGATTTCAACGAACCTCCGGCGATCCATAGGAAACCTACGAACACAGTATTCATTTTGCAGTATTCATTTTGCAGTTGTAAACACGCGACGGGAATATCTCGCGATTATGGTGATGAGTGGTGCGGCATTATTAATGGCAAGTTTGTCTAAAAACAAAAAGGAACGTCGACGTTGCTCAAAAAAATCAATCACAAAAAGCCGTTATTTAAGCCTGAAAATAATCTAATTAATTAATTAAATAAAATGTAAAATTTTAGTAACTTGCAAAATTTTCAAATTGAACTAAAATACTACATTTCAATTAGTATCCTAAAAAACAATAATCACAAGTGCGCTAAAAACGACAAACCTTTTTTGTCCACATATGAATTGCGAACATTCAAAGTGATCGTTGAAAAAACCGACATGAGATGGATCGCTGTGCGCCGCACACGCGCCCCGTTCATAAATGACAAATTTAATGCGTACGCGCCGCGCAGCGCGCAAGTGTGGACCCACCTTAAGACAAACATTTTAAACGAAACAAGTTTAAGCACGCTAAACTATGTTTGTCGATTAATAGTAGGTACTACTTATTATACTCAATATATAAGTTATAAAACCTATTTTGACAAAATGGAAACCCGACTTCAAAAATCAAATATTCTAAAACAAAAAAAGCACTAAAAAGTAAAAAAATAATTGCATATTCTTGTGCCAATTTTAGTTCACCTAAGCAAAAAATTTTAAATATATATGTACAAATATTGTTATTTTTGGAGGCGGTGTTAGCATAGAGAAATTTACATAACTTATGGACACCGCCTGTTGGCTGGCATCTACTAGGTTCGATAGATGGACTTTTGAAAAAATTTTGATCAAATCATAACATATGTAATATTGCAATGGCTGAATCTTCTTAATATACACAAGTTCAGAAAACAAATAATGAATTTAGATAATGGGCCAATTCCAAATTCTGATTTATTGAAATTAAACCATTTTCAAAATTAATACCTGAATGTCAAGGTTACATACTTTAACACCCTAACGCTATTGACACAAAAAACAACAGATTGTCAAAAATGGATTACCGCCAATTGACGCTGTTGGTGGGTTCATCACACACTTTAATTCGTCAGCTAACTCAAGTAATCCCTTAGTTAATATCGCAGCCCGATCCATATAATAGACAAAACATTTTTAAAATCATTGTGAGACACGCACTAAATTATCAACGAGTAACATATCTTTGACTCCATATCCCGGAGATAGTTACGATTAGCTAATTCATACTGATGATGACTACTTTGTAGTCGAAATACGTATTTATAAAATTTATAGTTCTATTAATTGGGGCAAAATTTGAAATTTAATTTTATAGAAAATTCACTAACAATAAAGGTTCAAACGTATCAAAAGCTCAATGCGATAACTAACGAATCAAATACTGAATTTTAATCCAATTTTTTCAGTCCAACATTATTGCGTTGGATAATGATTTCTTGTTTTAAATCTTATTCATTCCTCTATGGTACGGAATGTCTAAAAGAAAAAAGTTGTTATGAAGTTATCTTTAAAATTGATATTTCAAAATATATTTGGAATAAATAATGAAAAAAAGAGGAACATGCAACTATTCGGTTGATATAGAGAAAAATGTCAGAAGCATGTTTAAAAAGTAAAAGCAAATTCTATTGTGATAGTGAATGAAAATGAAGAATGTTACCAATATTTCCAACGAAAATTCATATTCTTATTTCCATGTATAAATATATTGTACAATGTATTTCGAAAAAAAAAGAAACAAGAAATCGAAAGAAGAACAAAATCAATGAAAAATACTACTGAATAGTGACAAACAATAAAAAAGTCTGCAAACATTTACCAATTTTCGTCAAGAACAAACTTACATACATTTTTTCTTTTATTACGGGTCTAAGAGTTGCGCATATCTCGCCCCGTGTCGAATTTTGTGGGTTCGCTTTCTTCTTGAGTGTCGCGTTAAATTTCGAAAAAAATGTGCAAATTAATATTTACAAACTCGTATAAATGAGCTTTTTTATGATAGTTTTTTACTAACAAATATTAGATTTAAACAACTAAAAATAACAACTTAGTTAATTGCTTAGATACCCGATATATACTGATAATTACTGATGTTTGTGCTCAGGCGCGGATGCAGCCCTCAAAAATGGTTGTGGTCACAGCCACTCGAAAATCGACCTAGTGCGAGTCGGAGTATGAACTCGCTCATGATCGATATAGTGCATTCTTACAAAGGAGATGTTTACAAAATATATGACGCCCTGATCAAGATTTTTCCACGTGCTGCGCAAAGCCGTGGGGCGAACACTAGTAAATTAATTTTTTCGATTCAAGTAAGGTTCCTTTTCTTTACAATCAGTACAAACTACTAACGTCAGCGCCACGCCACGCCACCAAAAAGGAAGGCGGCTCGGAAGTTTTGGCGGCAATGTATATGTGCATACAACACACGCTTGCTTTTAAATTAGTAGACGACTATGTACTTTTAGTAGGTGACTATGCGCACCCAGCGAATAGTCATCTCTTTTTTCCAATACAAGTATTCATGTGCCAAAAAGAAACGGATAATATGTTGTCAAAAATGTGACATAACGTGTCAGAATATATTGTCTGCGATGACTTAGTACTTCGCTGCCTTCCAAATCACGCACGATTCATTGTTTTTTTAAATTTTATTAAGGCATTGGATATAATACTATCAGCGTATCGCCCTCAATAGTGTGCCGTCATAAGTATATTAGGGTTGTGGGCATGTCCATCGTGCCCACAACGGTGGATCCGCGCTTGCTTATGCTGAAATTGTGGCAACACTTCAGTTTATACAAAAACAAAATCAAATAAAAATGGTTTATTTTTACAAAAGAGACACTGTTTGTCTTAAAATGTTTCTTCTATCTCTAGCGGTATCAAAGAAGAATAATTTCCTTGACAGGAGGGGTGTACAGTCTGTCCATTCACGAACCTTACCTCACTTTTTAGCTCTAGAACACTCAATTTCAGTTATCATTTTCGAATTATCGTATCTACGGACGGACGGACAGAAACGGAAAAACAGACAGGCGGGCGGGTGTGCAGAAATGGAATAATTACGCCATTTTGTGAACACCTATTGAAAACGGATACGGAGGCGTGACTTATGTAATTAATAATTAATAATTAGGTCATAGTTAAAATAAATACGTGAAGTATTATGAATCAGTGTTAGTTAATTTATTAATTTCATGCATTTTTTTGAGTGAAATATTTATCGGGACAGGTTCAAATGTTGCTAAAAAAGAATAGCTTTCTTGGCTTTTAGTTTTCATATAATATAAAAGTGAGAATTATAACCACCAGGTGTCGTGACTAAAGTTGACAGCAGTTCACAATACCAAAATTTTGATCAATATTTTCAACCTTTACAAAGTCGGGGCTAAACTAAATACACCCTAACATTTTTTGACACAAGTGCTTGATATAAAAAATTATACACATCTATTATGGGAATACATGCTTGTATAATAATAATTAATAATAAAGAATTATCGAAAACGGACTACTCTGTAAAAAGTTATGCGTGATCATACATATAAAAAAAATATTAAGGTTGAATTGAGTACCTCCTGCTTTCGTCGGTAAATGATTTACTGATGTGGTTAATAGACATTATTTTTGAACCAATTAGGAAAGTTAAAATGGTTACCGTGGGTTATCCTTAAAAGATAGACACATACCATCACGATATTTTCTGTAAGCATTCTGTAAGCATCGTCAAGTCTATAATACATTAATTTGATGTATCAGCCATGTATAAGTCAGTGAGAGCCATATAAGCGCCCTAAAAGCGTCTTTTTACGACTTGATTACAAAACATCGAAATTCCTCTATTATCTTTAGATAAAGGCCCGCGCCGCATCGAATTCCGTTATGTAGTTTTGAAGAAGTAAGCAAACAAACAGCCAGGCGCTGTTAGCGCCTATTGAACGATTTACTAAGATTTAAAAAAACTGGTTTTAGTGGACAAAACACATTAATTTGATAAATTTTAAATTGTTATATTTTCTTTCGAGCCATTGGCCGGATTACCCGGTAGACAAGATAGGCAGATGCCTATGGGCGCCACGTCTTTTGGGTCCCCAATTGACAACTGGAAGCAGCATTTTAAATATTAATGATCGCAGCATTTTTCGCTGCTACTGTTCCAGTTATACTGACTTTTTTTGTCTTTTTACAAGTCACTATACAAGTCAGTTGAATGGAGATAAGATATATAAACCAGACAGAATAATCAATGAAATTAAGTCAAAGTAAAACCAGTCCGTGTGGTTTAGTTGTTTGGAAGTGGGAGGTTGCTGGTTCAATTACCAACACTGACAGTTTCTCAAATAAATTAATATAAATAAAATAAATAAAAAATAAAATTAAATTAAATTGTTGGAGTATGGACAAGAACGAAAGTAACCATATACGCGCATATCTCTGTCTCTTTTTATATGCTAAAATATATGTACCACATATATGTATTATATATATGCACGTTCTAGAAGCAGACAGACTTCATAAGAATATTCTGGTAATGCAAAGAATATTCAATGCGTTTCGCTCACTTTCTAGAACTCGTGCATTTCATATATATATATATATATATATATATATATATATATATATATATATATATATATATATATATATAAAGCAGGACAACAGGTCAATCATCATTCAGTACAGTACAGTACAGTAGCCATACAACGTTAGTAGTACACACAGTTAAATAGTCAAGCAGTTTAGTAGTTAAGTTGAATGTACAACAAAATTTATATAGTGTAATTATTCAAATATATACGATGTTATTTATATATAAGATGTTTCATTTATAACATAACACACTTCAAATACTACAAATATTTAACCAAATCGATTTTGTGAAAAAACTATTACCTCTGTCGAATAAAATATTTCAATCGAGGATTTTCAAAATTTATACATATTATATTCGAAACACTAAAATATTCGCCAATAACCATTTGAAACATGCTGTATATTCACATAAATTTAAGAAAAATAATATTTTCATGAGGAGAAAAAAAAACATATACTTTTATAAAATCACAATGGTCAAAAACGCGAATAATTTTTTTTTCTATTTTCTCATTTGACACATTTAGAAATACTTTTGCATGTCTGTTTTTTAGTTCATTGTTATAAAGTTACTACAAAAAACTTAGGTTGGTCTTTAGTTAAAAGTAACTTGTCATCTAATAGTAAATAAAAAATAGTGTATGTAGGTGCTATATACACATATGGTTTTATAATCAAGAGATATTACAGTTGTTTGAGCTGAAAATTGTGCCAAAATTATTCAGTCTATGAAAAAAACTTATTTATCTTAAAAAAAGAAATATTTAAGTTCCAACTATGATACTAAAATATAATCTTTTAAAATTTTGCTCGCTTAGGCCAGGTTAAAAGGTAATATTATAAATAAAAATCCTTGAAAAATTAAGATCTTTTAATTACATCTAATAAAAAAATAGACTTGTTCTTTATGATTAGTTTTCACGCAGCTTTTTATACTTAGTTGTCCTTACTAAACTCGCGAGTATAAATGATTTGGACTTTATTTTTTTAGGTTTATGGCATAAAAAAACAATAGCGTTATCACAATTAGTTATATAAAGCCACTTCTCATCAGACTGACTCCCATTGTGGAATTTGTAATGAGCATTCGCAAAAAAATTTAAAATTTACCGTTTATCTGATACACAGAAAAAAAACAGTTAAACCGGTTTTTCAAATTAAATAATCGGTTTCGGTAACGGTATAGTATATATATATATATATATATATATATATATATATATATATATATATATATATATATATATGATGCTCTGAAATTCTTTCAAGAAAACTATACCACGGTGTACAGATGCAAAACAAACAAAACAAAAAAGTTTAATAAAGTTTTTCGATTTGACGCTTATTTTTTAAGCTATAATCAATTATTAACATTGATAAATTCAACCAATCACACAGAGCGCATAGTGTAAGGAGGCCTCAGCAGTAGAGCGGGGCGCTTTATCTAGAGCTCGCAGACGGTAACAGACCCCGTCTCCTTACACAATGCGCTTTGTGACTGGTAGAATTTATCAATGTTTAATTGATTATGTCTAAAAAATAAGCGTCAAATCGAAAAACGAAATTAAACTTTACTGTTTTTTTTTTTCAACTCTACCCCATGGTATAGTTTTCTTGAATGAATTCCAGATTATATATATATATATATATATATATATATATATATATATATATATATATATATATATATATATTGTTGGATTCCTGTTGTTTTTCGCTTTCCAAATGGGGCTGTGGAGCAGTGCTGTCACCAGGGCAGTTGATTAAGTCCAACTCCGTAAACTTTAGATACCAATTACCAATTTAGATGATTAATCTTAAATGATTAAATGGACCGGAACAGCTTCTGAAGATTAACTAGACTACTAGTATATTACTGACTGATACTGAGACTACTAGAATAACCAGGTAGATGATTATTATTGACTCAAACTCTTTAAAATTATTACTGTTATTTTAAATATAATTTCATTCACTTTATTTATTACAACAATGACATTTAAAATATTTAGTTCACTTTATTTATTGCAACAATGAAAATACAATTTGATTATAAATAACAATAATAATTTCGGCGTTAAAGTATTTCAACAAAAATTCAGAAAGACAATTCGATTTGTATTGATTGATTTTGAGTATTTATAGGACGATTCAGGATATTAGAAATTTTGATATAGCGCGTGTACGCTATGTGGAGAGGTAAATTATATAGTTTTGATGATTCATATGTTGATTTTCTTTGTAATTTACTAAACCAGTGACTCCCAACAATATATATATATATATCTAACGGCAAATGTAGTGACGTGTGAGTCTTGAACGACTAATTTATACACACTTGTAATATGCACACACAAAACAAAAAAGTTATTTATTTAAGAATGAATACAATTTTATTTTTATCTTCAGTATCAGAATAACGTTTTTTTTCTATCTGAAAAAAGTCTTCATAGTACTATAAAATTTAATTGATGGAAATACATAATCATGTCAGATTCAGTAGATTCTTTGAAGTTAATTTTCTTATACATATATTTAAATGTATTTTCATACGCTATTGCATACACACACGTACTATATATATATACTATACTCTATATATATATATATATATATATATATATATATATATATATATATATATATATATATATATATATATAAATATATATATAATATGTATTGTGTAAAACAAATATTAAAGTTTGCTATAAGCTATTATGATTCTGGAAAATTATTATTCGCGAAAAAATAGAATATGCAAACAATATTCTAAACACATTTTATGTCAATGTTTTTCCTATTTTTCCTTGTGTTATGTTTTTATTTGTAGCATATGCAAAGTTTGCCTAAAGCAGATATTTTAGTATTCCGTAACATTAAATAAGTTATTTACATGTTTGTGAAAATACATTCGATAATTTTATTTTCATTTTTTCGCCTCATATTTATTCAGCTTCATACGAAATTTTTGTAAATTGAATATTTTTGATGTTTTTTATATCGTTTAAAAATTTAGGTAAATGGAGGTAAATACTGTTATAAGTAAGCATGTTGTGTATGAGTGGGTAGTAATGTATGTGAAACGAAATTAAAACTTTGCCGTGCAAGCTCCAATTATCAATGCTTTCCTATAAGCAAAAAACCAAAGTAGGGGAATTTATATTATCAACCCAATGTTACTGAATTAATCTTCAAATTCTTTTTTACAACCTGAATTTTGACGAAAATTGTAATCTAATGTAAATATATTAACGAAGTAAAATGTGACTCCTCTGAAGATTATTAATCATTCTGTATATTACCATTTAAACCTCAATTCAGATTTCTAGAACGAGTCCCAGATTTGTCAAAGTGTACCAAGTAGACAAGTGAGCCTAACAACTAACTGAGTTAATTGCTTAAATACCCAGTATATACTGAGTTTATGAAAAAAAGTTTCAAAGTTGTTCATTTAAAAAAAATAAATTAGTTATTTTTGCGAAGTTTGGCCAAACATGCTCCGATGATGCCCTTTCCCGAACTTTACCTTACTGTTATCGTGTTGACAGGCGGACAGACGGGCATGCGGAAATGGAGTAATTAGATCATTTTATGAACATTTATGCCAAAAATGTTTTTCTACGATCAATATTTTCAACCGTTTCAAAGTCGGAACTAAACTCAATATACCCTGGTATATATCATATATACCGGGTATAATAATGAATTGTTTAACCTATACAAAACGTTATTTATCAAAGCAATTTTCCGTATTTGTAAGCGAAGTGTTTTGCCATATCCATACGTTCCCGAAATTTGTAAGATTCCAACAACGAAAGTAATATTCCTCGTTCGCAAATTTTGTCTCTAAAAGTAAAAACTTAATTATGTAACTCACTTTTACATATAATTTCGAAATGAATTTTTACAATCTTTAATTATGTAAATATTATTGCGATTACTTGTTTTCAAAATATCACAAAAAAATAAAGAGATGCATTTCATGTAAGAGTATGAGCACGAAACAGTTTACGTTATTATACCCAGTATATTTTAAATATACCTACAAGGTATATTAAATTTAGTCACGACTTTATAACGCTTGAAAATGTTGTTCGCAGAAAAAATTTTTGTTATAGGTGTTCATAAAATGACCTAATTAGTCCATTTCCGCATATCCGTGGATACGATAACTCAAGAACAAAAAGATATAACGAGCTGAAATTTTTGTGTGTTCTAGAGAAAAAAAGTAAGGTCAAGTTCGTGAATGGGCAAAATCGGAACGTGATTCCTCCCTGCCAGAGGAGAAAATACACATCTTGGTAACCGTAAGTGATAGAAAAAAATTCGTGAACAAAAAATCTTCTTATTTTTGAAGTAAAGAACTTTTGCTTGAACAATTTTTTCATAAACTCAATAGTTTTCTCATAATTATCAATAAATGTTCCTCGGAAAGCGAATTGTTAACAATTCGAATACGTAGAATTGTTAACACTTTAATCATTGATATACAACTCAATATATACTGGGTATTCAAACAATTAATTCAGTTAGTTGTTGCATTACTTGTTTGTTTAATGGTTTTGATTGATTTATTGTCTTCAGGAATAGATTCTTTGTATTTCTATTCTTAACAAATGTTTTTCGAGCTCTGATACATACATGAAAAAGTAGGTTTCACAATACAGAATTATTGAGTGAATTTTGTAAAAAGTTTGGACAAATATTGAAACGTCCTTCCACCGTTATATTCAAGGACGGTGTATAATTAATATAATTTTATCACTCATTTTTTATATTTTTCAATTATTAATAGAAAATTTTGATAATTTTAATTTACAATAAATTTAATAACATAGTTTTAAAAAAAAAAGTTTTATCATGTAATATATATTTTGATTTGGTTATTACCGTTTTTAAGCATTCGCAAGCAGAATTCTTGTAAAACCCGAACAAAACAGATAAAAAACAAAAATGGTGTTCCACTTTTTTTAGTTCCATTGCCGTCTAATTCCATTTTTATCTACGATGACATATGTTCCAAGAAGATTACGTTGATTACGATTTTTCTACCATTGGCAGAAAGATGTTCTAAATATTGAAACCATAAAATTTTTTATCAGTTAACCGTAAACTTATCCGTGGCCAGATAACCTTAATAACATAACATGAAATTCGAACTCAGCGAACTCCAAAACGTAAAGAGAAAGTGAAAAAACAGAACAGTTTCTCCACTTCCGTCACAAAGGTTCCAAAAAATGCAGAACGCTCAAAGTAGCACAGATATGATGTATCCACGAAGGATTAAAAGTACATCCTGGTAAAACACGAATTCCATTCACACGAAAAAGGAAGATGCAAAAAATAAAATCAACCATCCTCTTCGCTGAAAGACTATAGATCGCAAGAGGAACGAAATTCTTAGGATGCTAGACTCCAAACTAACATGGAACTCCCATTTCGAATATATAACTACTAAGAACAAATCTTCTCTCATGAGAGCATGGGGAAAAATCTGGGGTCTAAAACCCAATCTGATTCACTGGCTGTACACAACAGTTGTGACGCCAAGAACCTATGCAGCTCTAATACGATTGCCATAGGTTAATCAAATAACGGCATGCATAAATTTGTCCAGGACCCAAAGACTGGCTATTTGTGCATTCATGGAACCATGAATAGCACATCCACAGCTCCCATGGATACCATACTAAGGGTAACTCCGCTTAACTTTGTAAAACAAGCTAAAGCGAGATCCATCGCCTATAGACTATCTTGCACTAACAACTGGATGACGAAAAATCAGGTTGGAAATGAGATACTTGTGGTAACAACAACCCTCACAGATCCCGTTTTTGAAATGGGCACAGATGTACTTCCCAAAATATACTCCTTCTCAAAACCTTTCACTGAAGTCTATGATAGGGTCTTGTAGACAGAATGAGAACTATCTTATCTCAAGAAAGTGATGGGCAGAAGTCTACGCCATACTGGCTTGCATCCGTGAGAACCTACGTAGATGCTACATAAACCATGATAGGCTTGCATCCGTGAGAACCTACGTAGATGCTACATAACTCTAAAAGCCTTGTCTGCAAATGAACTATTCGAGCTGGAAAAACGGAATAACGTTAAATTGATCACAGTGGTTTCCAAGCAAACGAAAAAGTAGGTACTTTAGCAAAGAGGGAGTCTGCCGGGAGTCAAAATCATGCCATCGGTACAACCTCAACATTATTTGAAATTTCCCTGCCCCCTGCCCCCACTTTCGCCTTATTTGTATACAACGAGAAAAAAGTATATTGATATATTAACAATTAACGCTTTATGAATTAGTATCTCAAACATGTGCATCCTAAAATTTCAAATTCGCCCCCTTTACCTAGATCAGTTTTTTGTATTATAAATACGTATTTCGACTACAATGTAGTCATCATTAGTATAAATTAGCTAGTCGTAATTTACTCTTTGACAATTAGAAATAGATAGAAAGTCGAGATCAATAGACAAAAATAAAAATAAATAGAAAATTAACTAAATTAAAATATATTAGATTTAAACTATAATCAATTTTAAATTATATTGAAATTACTCTTGTTAAAATTTCCTTCATTCACATTTATTCCTGTTAAGTTTACTCTTATTAAAATTACTCTTATATTGTCTCAGGATATGTTACTCGTCGCTAATTTGGTGACAATTTCATTTTGGGGATAAAGCATGCGTATAGTAAGAGTAAAGGAACGTATAGCATAATAAACCATCATTTTTGTCCAAAACTGTACCAGTAGACACGTACGATACTTGTTTATACGAATACACAAATAATACCTAGTTGTATCTGTTCAGAATGTTGACACGTATATTTATTTGTAAAATGCTTCACATTTGGTTGTTATAACTAAACAATGAGACGGTCAATAAAAACACGTTATCTTTAAATAGAAAAAACAAATCCAATAATTTATAGTAAAAAATATTATAGTGTCGTTTTTTATTAAAAATTAAAAAAAAACTGGTAGAAATGAATGTATAAAATGGTAATTATTCTAACTTCAATTAAGTTTTTCTCGAGTTTGAGACGGTTAATCGATTTCAAATGTTACGTGTAAGTGTATAATAATAACCTTAATAAGTATGCAAGAATTTGGAAGATTTTATAATCACACCCATTAGCACGACAATTACCTTAAACAGTTAATATGTGGATGTGTGTTAAATCATAAAACACTATCAAAGGTCGGGCAAACATATATAAGCAGGGAAAAACCAAGAAACATTGTGAAACTGTCACCAAGTTAGCAACGAGTAACATATCCTGAGACAATATAAGAGTAATTTTAATAACAGTAAGGTTAACAGGAATAAATGTGAATGAAGGAAATTTTAACAAGAGTAATTTCAATATAATTTAAAATTTATTATATTTTAAAATTTAGTATATTTTAATTTAGTTAATTTTCTATTTATTTTTATTTTTATCTATTGATCTCGACTTTCTATTTCTATTTGTCGAAGAGTAAATTACGACTAGCTAATTTATATTGATGATGACTGCATTGTAGTCGAAATACGTATTTATAATACAAAAAACTGATCTAAGTAAAGGGAGCGAATTTGAAATTTTATTTCAGAAACCTAGAGTTCTCACTAATTATCATTCGATAATATAATGTATATGTGCATCCTATTTAAAATAACTCAACTGATCCACACTTTGCGGAATGATTTAATAGTATCAGAATCTTGTATGCACTTATACCACATATTTTACATTATTTATGAATTTTTCCATTTATGAATAATTTTCAACATAAATGTATATCAAATATCAACAATACCTACAAGCACTTACAACAAATCCCATATCGAATAAGCGAGAATGACTACGACGTTAGTAAGCAAACACCGAACAGAAGTTATAAAAATTGTTACGCAGGAGTTGCGTTAACTTTGTAAATATCCTGAGAAAAAATGCATTATTTCTCCTTTGCAAATTGATCTCAATTAACTGTTTGACTGAAATTTGCGGTTACAATTATCCTAATGAAATTCCGTATCTGATATGCATTTGGTATTTGGAAGGTCAAATTCGTTTATGGGTAGAACTGGTCAAGGGGAAATGGTAGTACTAGTATTTTATTGTTTTGAATAGTAATTCATAAAGTTTTTACAACGATACAAGAGGAAAAGTGCCCATAGATCTAAATAACTTTTAGATCTATACAAGTATTTCAAAGTCTTAAACTGTTTTACGCAGTGCCGGATTTACAGTATCAGGGTGAGTAGGCTGCAGCCTACAGACCCCCACCAGTTTGGGGCCCCCCAATAAATTTTTTTTTAAATATAATTTTGAATAATTAGTATGTACACTCCCGTTCAATGAAATTGAACAGACCTGAATTGTTAATTTTCTTACATTTCATAAAACTGTTCAGTTTTGTAACTCTCTGTATAATGATTTATTTATAAACAAAGATAAGTAGTATATATTTTAAGTGTGAAAAAATAAATGGAAGTATAGTAAAAAACATTTACTACAAGAATAATTAAAATTGTGAGAGAATGATTCGGTTCAGATCTGTTCAATTTTATTGAACGAGAGTGTAATTTGAAATAAAGTGTAGTTTTAAACATATGGGTTTTAAACATATGTTCAAACTCGGCATTTTTTCTTGTATTACAGTGTACATTATTCACAGATTTTAGACTATCATATTATGATATAACTACATAGGTTCATCAAAAAATACTACTGCGCTTGCGCACCAAATTATGCGTTATGCCATTCTGAATAGTTACATGAAAAGTTACACGTGTCAAATAGGGCATAGTAAGTAACAAAGAGTTATCATAATGAGAGAAATACTATCGACAGGCATACAACCATAACCCAAGAGCATTTAGAGGACAGGACAATTTTGAATTCGGAATACGATATATTAATGCAGATTAACTTGGATGCATTTATCGCTGAATTCGCTAAGCAGAAAGTAAGAAAAACTTTCAAAAATTAACGTAATCATACGTAATCATTACATAACGTAATGATTGAGAATTCGTCGAATATTTAGTATATAGTTTAAATTTTAAATCACTTTTGTAAATAAAAATTAATATTAACATTCGATATAACATGAAAGATATGCTATCATATATGTACTAGTAATTTAAGCAATGTAATAATACTGTAATGAATGATGTAAAATATCTAGTTTTAAATAAAGTTGTTTCGAAATTTGGCACCGATTGTGATCTGCTCTTTTGCTTTGTTCAGTGTGCAATTTTTTTTATAGAAAACCTGGTCCTCACCAGAGTCAACCTATGGGCCCCCACAAAGTAAATCTGGCAGTGGTTTTACGTCATTCTTTCCAAAAAACTTAAAATTATAAAAAAAAAGTAACCACCAAGTATTTTGACTGCATCCGAATCTTTTCTTATGTATAATAATAGTACAGGAAATGGGTTCAACAAGGGGCATTTTTATGACACTTCTCCGTAGTATTTGCGAATTGCATATTCTTGTAGGGCTGATAGCCCAGATGAAGACCTACTATTCTCCAACCACCGATTCACCACCCATCGATTTGACGGCCGATTTTTTATCGATAGTGCTTAGAAAAAAAAAGATGATTTCCATAAAAGATGATTTACATTATTCAGAGGCCGAGATATGAGTTTCTGAAAATAACTAAAAAAATTGGCATTTTCAAAATTTCAAAAAACTCCACACTCGCCGGATTTGAACGGATGAAGCTCATATTATGGAAATCGTCTTTTTTTTCTAAGCACTATCGATAAAAAATCGGCTGCCAAATTGATGACATGAGTGCGCACGTTTTTGTCGAAAAGTAAAAGATCTGTCCATATATATTTATAATATACATATAACAATTGAAAATTTAACAATTACCTGAGTTATCTGTTTAAATACCGTGTATTTACATATTCATTACCAGTCTGTGAACTATTTATTTTACTGTATGCACGCACAGATATATAAAAATGTGACTAATTCATGTGTAAATTCATGCTTCTGTATTTAACTTTAATTACATGAAAATGTGGCAAAACTGTTTATGAAAAGTTTATGAAAAAAAATTTTAACAAAATTTTTACTATTGTAATGTTTGATATTTCCCGCAGGGGATGCGGATTTGGTGTAATTAGAATATTTTATGAACATGTGTACAAATTTTTTTTCCTTGATAAAACTTTCCAACCCTTGAAAACTTAGCACTTACCTTATAATGCTTTATATTTATTCTGTATATACGGAATATAAAAATATCTATTACGCGATTTTACACGGAGCAATTTTCAAGCAAATTAGCACAGGAAGCTATTTGGCGCCAAAAAAAACCGTTCATAACTAAGAATCAATTTATTATGTATGTTTGAAGCTCGGTTCAAGCGCATGTAAAGTAGAAACGCTGAAATTGAATTACACAAGAGTTTATTTCAAACACAAAACCTAAATGGATGGACCGGAACACCATAACTGATCAGACTCAGAACTGAATTATTTTAAGAGGGTATGTGAATTTTCACCTCCTCTGGCACCTTCTTTATAAATTTCGGTCATATCGCCAAGGAATTTTCACCACCTAGGCCCTAACAACTAGAATCCTACACATTTTCTACTTTTTTGTTTCAATAGTTCTGAAGAAATTCGGTGGACTGCTTATTACAGATATCAATTGCTATCAACAAAAGGGGACTTGTTTGGAATTTTACCAACCGACTTGAAGAATTTGAATATGCCGAGGATTTATTTACTAGCACACACATTAAAATATCTCAAACTGAAAACTGTTAGTCTAGAGACGGACGCTAAGAAGGTTGGATTGATAATCGATGTCAACAAAACAGATGAGTAGCATCATAAACTTAGAAAACATTAAGTGTTTAAACAATGGAATAGAGAATATATGCAATTTCAATACGCAAAAATGATAACGGATTGAAGAGCTATCGAAGTAGCTACCATGATCCCTGCATTCATACAGTCAAATATGCTTTTAACCAATTAATAAAGTTTTGTAATCACAAAACTTAACGCTTGGCAGCATTTAAAAATTGGTAAAACCAAAGTCCATGCTCCTATATGGTTGCGAAACGAAACCACAAACTCCAAACCTTCATAAACTGCTACCTCCCTTTCATCCTTAATATCAGATGGCCCGAAACAATGTCAAATGGTGCAAAACAAATGAAAAAGAAACACATCTACAAATTAAAAAGCGCAAATGGAAATGAATCGGGCACATTTTAAGATCCAGAAATACCGTCAATAAAGAGGCACTTGATTGGAGTCTACAAGGTCAATGTAACAAAGAACGACCCAAAAATATTCTGGTGAAGAACAGACCAAACAGAAGGAGAGGCCATTGGCAAAAACTGAGAAGAGGTGGATAAATACAGTGGAGGTTCTTTGTCCCAACTTGGAATCCAGAAACTATATATATATACATATATATATATATATATATATATATATATATATATATATATATATATATATATATATATATATATGTATATATATCGATCAATATATAAGGATGGCCCTAAAAGGTCTTAACCACGCTTTACCACCTGTACTATGGCTTAAAAGCATACGATGGAGCTAAATTGGCCCCAATAAAAGTTGCGCCGTTTCAAGTTCCAAGCAAGTAGAGGCCGTTAAACCTCTCGGCCAGTTGGACTGGTTTTACAATAATAATCCATCAATATATTACGATCAAAAAAGAAGAATACAATTTATATAGAAGTAAACGTTGAACCAATATTATTCAATCGTAAAATCATAATATTCATTTTTTATAATCTAAATACGTCAATATTTAATAAAGTAAGTATACAATAAACTTCAAACAGATTGACATATATCCAAAATATTTATGCTCCATTTTACAAATAATCCCTGTATAAAAATGTAACATAACCTTATTTTTATTATAAAAAAAAACATTCAAAAGTAGTTCATACAAAAATAAAATTGTAAATTGAATTGAAATTTCCTCAATCCAATTGTCTTGATTAGTGATGTATATATATACATCACTATATATATATAAATATATATATATATATATATATATATATATATATATATATATATATATATATATATATATATATATATATATATATATATATATATACCAACAATTCTTACAATCATTTATTTTCCATTAAAACCGATTTTAATAATTCTAAAGGGGATTACAAATGTATTGTACAAAAATTACTCCCCCATACATATATGAAAATAAATAATAAATAAATATTTATATATATAAATACATGAATTCCCATGATTCCGAAGTATACGTGCATATATATTAATATGTCAACAAAATATATATTTTATTAAATTTAAAAAAAATATTTCAATCAGTTTGTCGGTAGAGTTAATGATTTTTTAATTATATGTTAATTAAGAAATCAATAATAAAATATTCATTTACTAATGGCATGTTAATTACATTAAGTACGCTCAAGTATAGAAACTTTGAAAAGAAATTGATCGTAGCGTCTGCCCTGGACGGGCTACACCTCGACCATAAGGTCCATTGTGATGCCTAAGGATGTGAGAATGTGAGTGGAGTGGAAGGAATTTTTGTGTGTAGACGGATGTGCGGCTACAGCCGACTCTGATAGGAACTATGCCGATATTCATCTGGAGTTCGTGAAGGAAACTGCAGAAAACCTTCGCAAGCATAGCCAGTTACTTCGTTCTTGTCCATACGCCGACAGTTTGGTCAATTAAACGCCCCCTCCCTTTTCCTTTCTTAATAATTGATAAACTGTCGATGTTGGAATTCAAACCCATAACCTCCCAAGTAGACATAACGCCTTAGACATAACTTCTTACACCGCTCGGCTACTTGGACGGAAACTTTGAAAGTTGTTGACATAATAGAAATTTATACAATCAAGGTATCTGTCAATAATATTTATTATCAATTTTTAACCGCGTTCAATAAAAAGCTAAGTGGCTGACACCTGGTGTTCGCATCGAAAGCCTAGCAAAATAATTCATAAAACGCTAGTAAAAATAACGAGTTTATAAACAAATTTCAGACAAAGGTTGTTTATTTTTAAAAAAGGGAGGTTTTTTTTACTCCAATATTTTTTTCTCTTACCGTTTCAAAGATGGATATTTTAAATAGCCATATCTCCTCGCGGCCATGTAACTCGTGTAATAAATTATACATTGGTTAATCCGGAAGAATGTTTAAGACTCGTATTTCAGAAGATGGAGCCTGTTTTATGGGCAAAGGAGGAAAATCTAGCTGTGCGGAGTACCTCAAATTGGAAAATCACTTTTTCAACGATAAATTCGAAAATGGTTGCATACTGTTTGATAATGCATGCAAAATGTGAAACGTCACAAGGAACGATTATTTAATTAAAAAAAGAAAAGTTTTAAAAAATATATCAGTAGAAAAAAGCTAAAAGAATTTTTTTTTAGAAATTTTCTTTCACAATCCTTAACAAAGTATTCTAAATAATCTAGAAATAGTAGATATTAACAAATTCAAAAATTTCGATTTAAATTCGATTAAATGACCAACTGGACTTTCAAAATTTTCCACTTCTTTAACTTTTTGTAGATAATTAATTTTCTGCATAGTGTAATCTTTAATAATTTTGTACCTACATACGACAGATCCTGATGTGAGTGAACTTAGCAGATCATTGTCAAGCCGATCAAAATTAAATGTGAGTTCTTTTCGCATGCAGCTGAGTTCTACAGTTCCTGATACTTTTATTCTACAAGAATAGCTCTGGCGTTTTTGCCATAAAAAAGTCTATTGACAAAGTGATTTGCCAACCACCCGTATCAGATCATTTTGCAGCAGATCAAAACAAATGTGAGTTCTTCTCGCATGCAGCTGAGTTCTACAGTTCCTGATACTTTTCAGGAATAGTTCTAAACTCACGTCCAAATGCCAGAGTTCCCTCACATCAGATCCTGCCCTTACACTAAATATTTAAAAAAAATTGTCTATAATATTTTGATGAATAATTATATTGGATTTTATTTATTACCTGCGTAATTACGGTAATAGTTTTTAGAATTGTATTTTTTTTTAAATTTCATTGAATCCTCTTGTGAATTTATATATTTTTTTGGTTTTACCAATATTTCATTGATTTCATTCATACAATGTTTTATTTTGTAATTTGTTTAAGTACCTAAATATGTATAGCTTTTTGTTTAGATTTGTACACTTTGGTCATTATCATATAATTTCTGATGAAGGAACTGTGGTCTGAAAATAGCCAAAATAAAATTATTTATTTGTAAATAATAGTACGAGTACATTCTTACAAAATAAAACTATATGCTAGTAAAGAAATGTAATATAGCCACTAAGTAACTGTGCTGTATTGATAAGGACATGGTGCCGGTAAGACTGGGGCCTAGGTTCGAGCCCTAGTGGATACATTATCTTTTTCACATTTTTTATTTGATCCATTAGTGAAATTAACGAGATTTCATTATGAAACTTTTCAAAGAAATGAAGGATGTTGAAAGAAATGTTTCAATATAAAAGTTTTTTACTGAGTAATTTATTTTCATGAAATCTATATTAATCCCCGCCCCTACCAAATTTTATTCGCTAGCCTTCCTGGCTAGTCTTCCAGGCCTTGATGATTGAAGGGACCCGAAATAGACTTAAACATTGTTCAATTCCGTTAAAACTAGCTGAGTGTCAAATAAAGTTGGTGACACTATTAGATTGCGATTACTTTCTCCTTCGATAAGTCAAAAAACGCAGTTTGTCAAGATTATAAGAAGTTGTGTCTTTTCGTCAAAAATATTAAAACTGCTTTGGAACTAAAGAAATATAATTGATTGACAACAACTATTTATAAGCTGTACTTTAGTCTTGAGCGCTTCACGGTTTTTATACCCGGTATGTATATACCAGGGTATACATATATTAGTTCCGACTTTGTTATATCCGGTATATATACCAGGGTATAGTAAGTTTAGTTCCGATTTTGTAACAGCTCTCTGTCTGTGAACACGATGACTTAAAAACCAAAAGAGATAGCGAGCTGAAAATGCATATGTGTGTTCTAAAAAGTAAGGTCTAGTTTGTGAATGGGCAAAATCGAACCATTTTTTTGCAAAATGGGCAAAGTTATTTGTCCATGAAACGGTAAGAGATAGAAGAAAAATTTAACGACCAAAAAAGTTCCACTTTTTAAAATACAATTGCATTGCATTGTATTGTATTTTGTACTATTGTATTAAAATTTTTTTCATAATTTCAATATGTACCGGATATTAAAGCAATTAACTCAGTTAGTTGATTTTTTCACTTGTTTTTTAAATAAAAACAGTTGACACCATAAAATGTGACATATTAATTGATTGACTTTGCGAGGCCATATATCAAAAGGTCTTTCGAAAAAAGAGCGTTAAAAAGTTCGAGCATTTTGCCAAAAAGCGATGGATCAACCCATATATATATATTATTTGTCAGTGAAAAACGTTGCCAAATTAACGGATACAACGTCCTTCAATAAAACAAGTAATTATTATTGATTTCATTATAAAATAGTTAATAAATAATTGAATAATTAGGAATAAAATGATTTATTGTGAAAGTCACGAAGATAAATAACAGTAAATGGAATTAAAAAATTGTTGATGTTATTTGTTCACATTTCATTTGTAATATTCAATTCAACAAATGGTAATGATTTATTTATTGTTTGTGCTACCATATTTACATTTTTTATATCCTTAGTATATTATTACGATAAATGTGAATAATTAGTTTATTTAAATAATAACCGGCTTTTATTAATACTAACTAAATAAAAAGGTGTGTTTAAATGCACAATAACTGGCGGTAAATGTACGAAAAAAATAAATTGCTAAATATCATAAATATTCCGTATCTCGAAAATATTTATGCTGTATAATACCAACAAGCAATGAATTCAGAGCTACGAATTTTTTACCTTTAATTATTGCCAATTTTATATTCAAAATTGGTTGTTGGTCCAAGTATTTAATCCGTTGGTCAGATATTTCACTCGATTTCATTATACAGTGTGTATAAAAACACCGTTTTGTACCGATGAAGCGAAGCCAAAACTGATCATCATTAAAATTTATATATATATATATATATATATATATATACACCATGTTTTTATTAAAGTAGGCGTATACATAATGAGTTGTGAAAAAGGTGTTTGACGATTTATTACCTCAATCTTAATCACTATAAACATAAACTGACTGATGTTTTAATACTCGCACTAAATTTAAAACTATCACACACGTTTAATATCAATATTTTTTATCTAAATCATTACTAAAATATCAGTCTAGTTACTATCAATACTTTTAAACTGCACATACATTGTAAATTCATATTTATTAATTCTTCACTTTCACTAACCCACTAACTTTGTATTACTATTTCACTATTTCATTTATTTATTCACACTTCATATAAGAAACAGAAAACTATATAAATTTAAAATAACAAATATAATTTGTAATATTAGTTAAAAGTTTTATGTTACATTCAAAAAGTATTCTAAATAAAAAATATATTATTTAATTATAAAAAAGCATTTTATTTAAATTAAAAGGTTAATATAATATAATTTAAAAATACAATAATGTTACAACAAGTTGGCAATATATATATAAACGAGATCTGCCCGAAAAGCATTCGCCGACCTTCCTTCAGGACGTATAGTTCATGCGCAGCGTGTATATGTTTACAAAGACTTTTTTGCGTTCATCGGATTTTGCTATTATTAAAAATGACTGAGTGTATGGGCAAAACTCTAATAAAAGAGTGGTATAATCGTTTCAAAAGTCGCCGCACATCTGTGAAAAGTGATCCTCGTTCTGGCCGACCTTCGGCGATAACAAAACCGGATAATTTCGAGCGCGTGCGACTTGCGATTGAAGAAGCTCGACGTTTGACTGTGCGCGAATTAGAAGATGATCTTGGAATACCAAATACTACTATTTGGGATACTATTTGGGAAATTTTTACTTCAAATTTAGAAAGTGGAAGCGGTGTAGTCCCGACATAGCCCCTTGTGACTTTTGGTTGTTCCCGAATTTGAAAAAAAACCGCTCAAAGGACACCGGTTCGACGACAAAACGGCGGTAGAAGATAATGCCACGAGGGCACTCAAGGCTATTCCAAAATCTGACTTCCAGGACTGCTTCGGAAAGTAGAAACACCGTTGGGAGCGTGGTATTGCATCAAATGGGGACCACTTTGAAGGATTCCACTCGCCCGATCACAAAAAATAACGCCAGCGTGGAGATATGAAGCTAGGTCGGATACTTTTCGGACAGACCTCGTATATATATATATATATATATATATATATATATATATATATATATATATATATATATATAAATGTATATATGTATGATCACGTATGTGCCGGCATGAGCACTATTTGCCAAAATTGCAGTTATGAAAATGAAAATGGCATTGGGTATTTGATAGGTCAACGTTGTTAATTAGAAAAATCGCCAAAATCGGAAAATTTTCTTTTACAAAATTATATAGACTGTGTAATTTCTACGTAAGGAATTTTTTTAATTTCATTTATAACTCCCGTCGCAAAAAGAGAAGTGTTATCGGTTTTTTGTCTGTCTGTCTGTAGCACCGATTTTTATGCGATTTATTTTGTTTAAAATCTTTCTTTAATCGGAATGATTCTCTTATAAAAAAAAGACTATTTCAAAAGACTCTTGATTTTCAAATATAAAATAATTTAAAGCTAGTTTAAAATTTTGAGAAGGCTGTGACCACTCCCTCGCAACGAGAATTGAACCAGTTGAAACAATATAAGTGCTTATGTATGTAATATTATTTATATATTCCGTAATATTTACGCGCAGAATGTGATTCGTAAATTTTGGATATTTTAGTTGTCTGGTTTGCTACTACTCTATTGAATCAAATTAGTCGAATATTAGTATGAGGCAATAGAATGATTATTAAAATTACCAAAGAGAATTCTAGGTTTTTGAAATTAAATTTAAAATTTTACCCCAATTCTTAGAACAATTATTTGTATTTTGATGATGACTACATTGTACTCGAAATAGCTATTTATAAAATACAAATAATTGTTCTAGGAATTGGAGCAAAATTTGAAATTTAAGATTACTCAAAGTTCCGTTGTCAAATAAAAATTGTTTTAAAGAACTAAAACATATTAAACAAATTGCAATTTTTATCGTCTTCGATTCAAAAATAATAAATAATTTGGTCGGCAGAACTGATCAACGTTAAACAAACTAAACGGTGGCAACTAACCTACTTCAGTTCATGTACAAATAAAATCACAAAAAAACTAAGTGATCATAACCTAAACGCTTATTAGTAAAAATACAAGTAAACATATACATCGGAATCCAAAGTAAAAAATTAATAATGAACAACAATCGGAAATATACAGTGTAAATTATCAAAATTGTTCGAAAATTTATGCAGGTCAAAGTCGTCGCCCGATTCAAAGAACATTTGATTTACGTGAAGTTTGGAAGATCGGAAAAATAGTATATATGCTCACGTCATTGAGAACAACTACAGAATTAACAAATCAAATTTAAAACTGCTGAAATCGGTATAAAACCCTTCAGAATTAGATACAGTCAAAAGCATTTGTATACACAAATTCAGAAAACAAATCATGAATTTATATAATGGATTTAATCCATATTCAGATTTAATAATAACACAAAATTAAAATCTCCAAAATTTAACTTAAATTTAAAATCTAAATGTAAAAATCAGTTGATATAACTCTATTACGTTATTGTCCAAACATGACCACGTAGCCAACACTGATTGGCTAAGCACAATCGACGTAGCTGATACGCTCGTCACACTTAATCGGTCAGTCTGATCATATATAAAAACTTTTTAACAAAAAATAGAACCGACGAAAAGAGAAAGGCACTGAAAAGTGAAAAATAAAAACTTTTAACAAAAAATTAAACTTTCAAAAAAAGAAAGGAACTGAAAAGCAAAAAATAAAACAGAACCTTTTTAGTCTAAGTCTTACACTAATGTAAATACCTAAATAATTTTGAGTCGGCGCCAAACAAACAAAATGTAATATTTTGTAATATTTACTTTCAACCGAAAATCAGATTCATCCATTTCGATGGAGAGTTTTTGGTGCCGACTCAAAATTATTTAGGTATTTACATTAGTGTAAGGCTTAGTTCAACTAAAAAGGTTCTGTTTTATTTTTTGCTTTTCAGTTCCTTTTTTTTTCGAAGGTTTAATTTTTTGTTAAAAAGTTTTTATTTTTCGCTTTTCAGTTTTCGCCTTTCTTTTTTCGTACATTTTGTGCATGTTAAAGTGTCATTTAGAGCTACATAAGTGTGCCAAGTTTCAAAAGAATCGGTTCACAGATGAAAATTCAGTAGGGGAACAATTAATTTTTTCCTTCTTTTCTACCCTTAGGAGCGAATTTTTTTTTCGAATTGGTATGGTACCAGCTTTGAATAAGAATTCGAATTATCGTAATCGGACTACTTTGTAAAAATTTATGCATGGTTAAACATTAAAAAAAATATACGGGTTGACTTGAGAACCTCTCCCCCCCCCCCGTTTTTTTGTCGGTTAAAAAAACGTTGGTTAAATTTCGTAAAGATTTTGAGTGCTTTCAAAGAGTGTTTTGTTTACACAATCGATAAAATATTTGTTCTTTAGTGGAAGCACTGGGAAGTCAAATAACACATTCAGTTATATGCTTTAAAGTATATATTAAAACAGTAACCAGCGACTCCACTCATAAAATAAAAGTTAAAAAAAAATAATTTGTGACTTTTTTGTGGCTAAAATTTGGATTTTTTCAAATTTATATGGGACTAACTTTGAAGTATACTCTATCCAACAAAAAAATTTTCAAAATCGGACTACTCTGTAAAAAGTAATGCGTGATCATACATAAAAAAGATATACAGGTTGAATTGAGTACCTGAATCTTTCGTCGGTAAAAGAAATAAAACATTTAAAATCATTGTGAGACACGCACTAAATTAGCAACGAGTAACATATTTGAGATTCCATATCCTGGAGATAGTTACGATTAGCTAATTCATACTAATGATCACCACTTTGTAGTCAAAATAGGTATTTATAAAATACAAATATTTGATTTAGGCAAATTTTGAAATTTAAGACGCTTAAAGTTACAGTCCACATGAGATTTTGAGATTGATATATAAAATAAACTCTTAATGTGTAACACTTTTTATGCATTTTATACAGAAATTTTCTGACACTCAGTAGCATAAAGTCGTTCTAAATATCCAACCCATTTTCATGAATCTATAAGATAATCGAAGTAAATTTATATAAGTAAAACCAATTCAATAAATGTCTTCAAGTACCTGAGATAGTAAAAGTTTATTAGCAGAAGTAAATACAGACATTTGCAATGAAGTTAATGTTATACCTGTATGTCTGACCACAGACAAGTTACTATCTGTCTTCAGTATCAAATTCTAGATATCTACATTTTCTTGTTAAGTATAAATAAATAACTGTTGATAAATTATTATGTGTGAGTCATTCTTTTAAGAACTTTTAAGATTTGTATTTCCAAAGAATGTCAAGAGGCTATTTGTGGGTTTATCCAGAATCAATGTTATTTTAAATTGTCGCGGTATCTTGGCTCTCTTTTTAATTACCAAATAGGAGCACTGTCGAATCTTCACAGATTCAAATACTCGGAACCAAAAGAAACAAAAAAATGTTTAATTTTCTTCAATGATTTTTTTATTTATACTCGAACAATACTAATTTTTAACAATGATCAATTCAACAATGGTAACTTCAAACCGCACTACTGTTCCCTTCGGACTGAATTTAAGAACTGACTTAAATTGGGTTAGGCACCGGCTTTATATACCATCGCAACACCATGTTTAGACGATTAAAAAAAAACATTTATAAAAAAATAAATCTTGTTTATCCCAATAAAGTTAGTAACCCAATTTAAAACTTACATAAGTTATACAATAATAAGCGTTTATGTTAATTAAAAGAAAATAATAATAGTTTGCTATAAAACAAATTATATCTTCTTTTTTTTTAAATAAAATAATTTTATATCTAGAACTATTTTCCTTATTATTTTCTTTTTGCAATTAAATTGTATGCTGAGGTCTTAAAAATTATTTCACTAATTTTTATGACAACAAAATCAAAAATAGATTAAATCAATATTATGCTCCATTTATCAAGAGAATACGATATTAATGTACCACTTTTATCGTTTTATAAATTTTCGATCATTGGTCATTCAACTCGGTGAGTATTAATGCCCGAAAAAGAATGTAGGTGGTTTCGGGGTATTCTGATGTACAAATGGAGTAAAAAGTCAAGTTATCATTTCAAAATTTTATAATCGATTTGTGCCTCGTTTATTAGGATGTCCGAAAAATGTTTGGAAAAGCTAAAAACTTTTCCAAACATTTTTCGGACATCCTAATGTATTTTATTCGAAGCATTTTGTCGAAAACCGAATAAATAAATCATTTATAAAATTTTGAAATGATAACACGATTTCTTGACTCGTCATTTGTACATATGTCTGAGGCCATGATAATTGCTGAAAACTAAGTACTAAGTATTTTATTTTCTCAAAAATACGTCCGGCATGTTAGTTTTTAAAAATTTTGATAACTGAGGCCGATGTCCTTTCAATAAATAATTAAAAAAGAATAGGCATTTACTCCAAGCAAAATCGAGTAATTTTCCGAATAAATTTTTTTTTCTCCAAGTAAATAACATTAAGACTAAATCATTAATTTTTTAAATATAATAGATCACGTTCGTTGAGATCACATAATTTTCCTAATTATTGTAAAAATACAAAATTGATAATGACGAAGCTCGGGTAATATCAATCGAAAGAGGTATGCCTCATTTTATTCGGCGGGATATTTTTATACCTGGTAGATGTAAACAAACAAGGTATATTAAGTTTAGTCCCGATTTTGTAACACTTGAAAATATTGATCGCAGACATAAATGTTTGGCATAGCTGTTCATAAAATGGCCTAATTAGGCTATTTCTGCATATCCGTCCGTCTGTCTGTCTGTGAACACGATAACTCAAAAACGAATAGAGATAACGAGGTGAACGAGGTGAAACATTTTTGTCCTGTAGACCCGGTGCTAGTTTTTTCCGTGTACGTTGTTGCACAAATTTCTTTATCGTCAATGGGGGTTATCTCCACCCGATTTGCTTCAAACCATTGGACCGATATTAAATCGTTACAAATTAATAATTATTAATTAATAATAATTAATATCCATTTTGATTCACATCCGACCTAATAAAGAAATGAAACAGAATTTAATCACTCATTTTGTTTAGATCAAAACGGTTCCTGAATGTTGATTAATCTCACCAGATTTTAGTAAGATAGTTGAATTACAGTGGCACTCCCGGCACTGGATATTTCGGAATAATGTCTAGTGGTTGGTTCCGAAAACATGTTGGTTATCTTCATTGCCGAATCAAAACATAAATTAGATGATATTCCCAACAACAACAGAGGTTTCTTCCTGGTAAATAATGGCTCAAAACTACTTTCTTGTATTAATTCAGCCAACAATGGCGTGTTACAAATTGGTTACGGATTCGAAGAATATTATAAAAATTCCACAATCGAATTCCATAAATAATTATTGTTTTATGTTTCTCTTATATTTGTTAAGAAATTGTGGTAATTATTGTTTATGTATATTGTTAATTGTAGAACAACATTTAAAATAAAATATTGTTTAAATAGTTAATTCATTTATTTTATTTTTTTTGACCAGACATTGTTATTGACAGTTGATTAGTGACCGAAATATGTTTGAAATATGACCAACTTAAATTACTAAATTACTAAATACTTTATTTGATTTTATTCTGAGCCGCGAGAAATTCGAAATCTATAGTAATACTAATAATTAAAATTTAATAATTAACATTAGACCAAGTTTGTTTCACGATTTTGCGTCAACTAAATCCATGTCATATTCCATGGAGACTACACAAGGAAATCGAACTCCATGTAAACAAATATTTGACAAAAATAAGATGTCAGTAGTGTTCCTTCTACACCGGAAACAGTGTAGAGAGTATAAGGCGCGAGTTTTAATTGAAAAACATTACGCATTTATGTTGTATTATAAAAATTATTTGCAACTAAATTATTTTTTCAATAAAATACTTTTTTTAACAAATGATAAGTAATTTCAATTTTTCAATAAGGATTTATTTGAAGTTGAAGTGATAGTCAAAAATTTGCAAATTAATTACATAACAATAAAAAACAAAATAATTATAAAACATCTAATAATTAAATAGTAACCTGTAATGTTGGAATTGTAAAAATGCAAATAAATTATTGAATCAGATAAGATAACAAATGACAAATAAACAAAACGACAAATATAATACTGTAATAAATTTTATAATAATTCAGAACTTTTTTTTAAAGTTTTGATCTTTTCTCTTTTCAATTGATTTTTTCTATTAAAAATTTTACTTAAAAAATGGAGCCTTATCGTACTGTTCATTCTGTACTGTTTCTCATTTAAATTTGTTGACAGATTAATGACACATTGCTGACGTTTCCTTGCGCTCTATTTAATATAATTTCATACAATTTAATTAAGTAAATATTTATAATCACTTTTGGTACTTTAAAAAATCCTGGTTTTTTTATACCCAATTGATCCCGTTGCTTATTGTCACCAGCACTACCAATTTGACATTTAAATGGGGAGAGTGTGTGCAGTGTATACTCTTCCCATTTTAAATGGTTTTCAGACAGTTTGTTATTTCATAAATTTTTTAAAACAAATTGCTTCAAAACAATCACTTCGAAATAAAATTGATTACTTGCTTACTTGAATCCAATTCATTATACTATATTCACTTCGGTACGAATGGACAACTAGCGACACTAGCGGCACAAAAAGTAAATATAATTTCTACCATCACCTTGCCATATTTTGACAATTCTCCCGTTTGAGTTCGATCTGCTTGTGTAGTCTCCATGTCATACGCCATCAAATTATTCATGCTACAGCGGTTGTTGCGCAAATTGTTTGATCGTGTACGGGGGGGGGGGGGTTACTTTCAAGTTACTAGTAAGGTAGAAAAAAACACGATAAAACTACTTTTTTTAAATTTTCGTTCGGTAAACAAAAATGCACAAACAGTATATGATTTGAGAATTCAATTTAAGGAAAATATAACAAAAACGAATAAAAGGAAGGGAAAAGAAGGAAATATAATGTATAAAACTTTCAACATGATTCGGTAAGTGATTCGGCGATTTTGGGAAAGAATAACTTTATTCATTTTTTTAACATATTCTGTTATGATATTCATAAAAACAGGATTTTACATTGACACGTATCACGATTATGTAGGTAGATATTCTGACAATCATTATAGGTGGAAACATTTTAATATAACATAATCATATATGTTGTACAGTTATGATCATAAAATATTTTACAAACAAAGTTTAGTTAGTGATAATGTTAAACGTTCGTTTAATGTGAATTTGTTTCGCAATTAAATTTATTGTCTTAATTTATTTTTTACCGAATGTACCTATTGTTATTTTTACTTATTGTTTGTTTTGGGCTTAATTCAATTTTGGTCAAGTTAATCATCCTTGGTGTAACGGTTAACACACTAGGTGCAAAGAGGTCCAGGGTTTGATACCAGGTAGACAGGCGCGGATTCAGCCCTCAAAAAAAGTTGTGAACACTGCCACCCGAAAATCGGCCAAGTGCGAGTCGGAGTGTGAACTCGCTCATGATCGATATAGTGCATTCCTACAAAGAAGATGTTTACAAAATATATAACGCCTTGAACAAGATTTTGCACAGTGTATGGTAGAGGTAGATTGTAAAGGCTACCCTGGACGGGCTACACTTCGACCATAAGGTCCATTGTGATGCCTTAGGATGTGAGGATGTGAGTGGATTGTGAGTAGACTAGGAATTGGTAGGATATGCGGCTGCAGCCGACTATGATAGAAACTATGGCAATATTCATCTGGAGTTCGTGAAGGAAACTGCAGAAAACCTTCTCAAGCATAGCCGGTTACTTCGTTCTTGTCCATACGCCGACAGTTTAGTCAATCAACCACCCCCTGTTTTTTTCTTTTTTTTTTTATTATTGAGAAACTGCCCAGTGCACAGTGTATAGTTCCACGTGGGCAAAGCCGAGGGGCAAACATTAGTAAATTAATAAACCCGTAAAATGTTAGTTTGTAAGCTCACGAAAATTATTAAAGTGTGTTTGTTTGCACAACACAGTGTCACATTTAAACTACTTACAACTTCAAAGGATATCAAATTAAATTAAACGCTAGTCAACATTTTACATTAAATAATTTTTCTTTATCCACGGAAGAAATTTTCTTTATTTTCTTTATCTACCGAAGCATAAATGTAAGGCTTTCGGTCTCGTACTCGAGGCAGCAAGTACGTACTTTCGGCCGTGGATTAAGAAAAATAGTATACACTACACGGGCAGAAAGTTTGAGAGCCCCGCTCTGCGCGCCATTCCTTGGCGCGCAGTGCAGGAATGTCAAACTTTCTGCCCTTGTGGTGTAATATACTATTATTAAGGTGCTTCCTTAAAATACAAATTACATTTTGAGCAAACAACTAAATATATGTAAAATATTACATACAGTAAAACTTGGAATGTTTCAATTGCGCGAATTTTTATGAACGGGAGTAAGTGTTAGTCTTTAGAAATAACGAAAGTATTTATTCTGAGGGTATTGGCTAAGTTGACGCAGCTCCTGCGGTACAAATTTTTTATTTACCGTATTGATGCACAGGTAGACGGATATCCAAAAATGGAGTAATTAGAATATTTCATGAATATCTGTACCTACTAATTAAACTCTTAACTCCCACACATAGTAACTAAATACTTTAAATCGAATCCATTCGGGTTTCAAAAAAACTGTTGAGAACAAAAAAATTTGAATTGGAAGTCGCTTGTATCATGTATGCTGTGTGCTAGATTTTGCATTTCAATAACTATTCTACATACGTTTCTAGGGTCTCAATAAACATTGATTTAAATATAAATAATATATTTTTGTTAAGGTTGATCAGACAAATGTATAGATAAAAATTTAAATTTTTGGTATGTTATTTGCTAACTCCTACGTATAAAATAATTTTTTGAAAAAATCTGCCGAAGGGAAATCTTCGATAATGTTGCTCCACTTTCTATAGATTAAAAATAAAAAAATTCTACTTTTTTAAATTAAATCTCGTACGAAGAGTTTTGTGAAGATAAAAAATTTACGAAAATTTTCGTCAAATCGTCAAAATAATCATCAAAGACGATTAATTATTATTATTATTAATTAAATAATTACGTAAATCCGATTACTAGTGATGTTAGATGCTAGGTAAATTTAAATAATTCATTTACAGGTTAAAATTATTAATTTCTGTTAAAAAGAGTGTTTCTGTTTATTATGAAATGTACTGTACTGTCCGGTCAACCTTAATGAATTCGAAATATCTTGAAAACGTTGTATTCCACCAACGTGACTAGATATTGAAATGTAAGATGTAGTGAACAGTACACCACGTGCATTATACTAGGGATGTTACGGATATTTGCATTCGCATCCGCAATTGCGGAACTTCATCATTCGCATATGCATCCGCAGTGATTAATGCTTTTTGCGGATGCGACTGTTGCTTGTTTTGTTAACCCGACTTCAAAAACGAGGATGGTTCTCAATTCGTCTGTATTTTTTTTTTTTTAATGTTTGTCATCTCAGAACTCCGTCATTTATGAACCGATTTCGAATTTTTTTTTTGTTTTAAAGGGTTTGACTTCAGATAGGTCCCATTATCACCAAATCGCATTCTGGTGAGGGGATTCCCTGAAAATCAAGGAAAATCCTCATTTTATATGTGATAACAGATTTTTGCGATTTTTTTTTTTTTGAAAGGGTATACTCATTCAAAATGGGAAAATAAGAAAATTTTTAATTCATTCACGCCCTGACCAAGATTTTGTACAGTGTATAGTTCCACGTAGGCACAGCCGTGGGGTGAACACTAGTAAATTAATAAACCTTTAAATAGTTAGTTTGTTCGCTCACGAAAATTACAAAAGTAAATGTGTGCTTGTTTGCACATCACAGTGTCGCATTTAGACTCTAAACTACTGAACCGATTTTGATGAAAGTTTCACAACTTTAAAGGATATAAAATTAAATTTAAAAAAAACGCTAGTATACATTTTACATTAAATAATTTTATTTAGGTGCTTACTTAAATTACAAATTCAAGCTTACGTTTCTTTTTCGCGAAAACGTTGATAATTTCATCGATATCCAGGTTCACATCTTTGTGTATATTTAGGAGAACTAGCCCGGATAATCTTTCCTATGCCATTGAGGACTATGCACTTTTAAATTAGTATATGACTATACATACTCAGTGAATAGTCATCTCTATCTTCCAATACAAGTATTCGTGTGCCAAAAAGAAACAGATAATATGTTATCAAAATGTGACATAACGTGCCAGCATATCGTCTATAATGACTAAGTGCTTCGCTGCGTTCCGGATCACGCACGATTCTTTGCTTTTTCTCAATAGACCGTGAAAGTGTGAAGTCTATTAAGGCTGTGGGCATGCCCACAACCGTGCCCACAAAAGTGGATTCGCGCATGTGTGAGCCTTAAAATATCTGCAACCTCTGATGTAAAAAATTTCGCATCCGCAACATCCTTGCATAATACTACCCCTAAAGTGTCTTTTTCAAATTTTTTTTGTAAATTTTTGCAGAATCCAACTGGTTTTAATATTCTTAATTTGGAATCCGATAACTTCTAATTTCGCTCTCAACATATTTTTAAACCGAATGAATTCGGTACTACGAAATGTAGACTACACTACAAGTATACAAAGAAATGACAACTTTCAATGGCACCAATACATAGTTTTAAATATATGAAGTAAATTAGTTCTTTTATGCTTGCATGATTTAGTTTAATGCGTTAACTTTAACGTCCCATTGGGCTAGAATAAGCCAATGTCTCATTAATTTTTCATGCAATACATACATAAATAATGACTCAAACTGATATCATTTAATTTATATTAATTTTGTTAAAGATTAGATACGTATACTCCACGTTATAAACACCATGTGGTACACTACACTTCTATAATTTTTAGTGAACGACTTTTTTAACTTTATTTTCTATACTAAATATTATATAAAGGCAGCTTTGTGACATCTTTATTTCTGACTGCATGAAATATCCTTCAGTCTACCTGCGAATCAGTAAGAAATAATGGATAGTCCTTCCCATGATGAAAAAAATTCGTAACGCAGCTGCTGCGATCGACTTTTTCTCACTGCGCCAGCTGATCAAAATGAAATGTCGTGTCTGATATGATTTTAGTATTTGCAGGGCCAACTTGTTATTAAATCAAATAGGCCGAGGGGAAAGGGGGCATAGAGAAAGAAGATAACACAAAATATAAAATATCTCTCTTAATATCAGAACAATCAAAAAACGTATAAGGAATAAAGTTATAGAAAATCATGTTTGCTACAATTCATTACCTGAAAAATTTTTCTAAAACTGAATGTGTACTCCGAATGTGTACAGAGATATTTAAGATTTTAATTTTCAATCTTAAACCGTCAATATTTCTGTAAATATTAGAGGAACAGAAAAAATTATAAGAAACTTAATACTCCACAACTTTACTTATAGTATATTTTCGATTTTTTCAATATAAAGAGAGATATACCAAATTTCGTGTGCCCCCTTCCTGTAAACTCCCCTTAGCCCTTGTCTGATTTTACCCACTAACACATTTGGTCTTCAATGAAAATTGTGACTGCTATATATTTATATTTATATATATATATATATATATATATATATATATATATAGCGGTCACAATTTTCATTGAATATATATATATTCAAGGATATACTAGGGGTAGGATTGATGAACAAGAAATTTTTCAAAATTTTGACATTGCTACGAGACCAATAGCTGTATTTTCTTGAAGAGGAAATTCGCTATAATATAATTTTTTTTTATTAAATGAGAGAAAGAAATATAACCTTTAACGATATTAAGCTTATGTTTAACTAATAGTATTATCGTAATTTTTTTTAAATGTATCCTAAAAACCTAAGGCTTTTTGTTAAGGAATTAAGGCCAATTTTGTTGTTAAGGGCTTTTTGGTAGACGTAACATTTTTCCATATAATAATAGTTTATTTTAAATAAATATAAAATATATTTATATATATATATATATAAATATATATATATATATATATAAATATATAAATATATATATATATATATAAATATATATATATATATATATATATATAAATTATAAAACTCGAAAAATAAAAGTCTTAAAAAAAAACTTTATTTAATTTAATTTAAGTACAAATTATTAATATTTGATTTGATTATTCTAAGTACAATAATTATTAACTAATTATGAAACTTTGTCCACCAGTAATTACACAAATTGAACGTATGTCAAAAGTTGGTAATTAAAAGATGACGCCATTTCATTTACATCGCTATTTATACAATTTGGGAAATAATAGAAAAGTATTTTAGCATCGTATGCAAAACGTGGATAGTTTGATGTCGTCAATGGACATCCTGTTGACTTGAGTAATTTATATTTTACATGTGTTACTATATTCCAGGTTCCGTAACTCCTCCCTCCTTAAGACGGAAGCCTAACCATGAAAGGGTTAGCTGCAGGTTGTAATGTAATCATTTCTGGGGCTGTTGGTAGCGGTTGATCCTTTTTATTTCTGTACCGTTTACTAAAAATAAAAATGGTTATTATGGTTATGATTATTACGACAATGATGATAATATTTATTCCAATATGTGAAAAATGTTGAATCTTCAATAAGTTGATTTCTTCTGTGTTTCGTATGCTGTCTAATTTGAGAGTGTCAAATGTCGTATCGTTAGATAGTTGTTCAATCTTCATCTCGTTGTAAATAATTTGTTCTAACTTGTAATTGTTTAATGTTGATGATATTTCTCCATAAGTAATTCCATTAATAATGATTTTACATTGACTGTAAGTGATGTATAATTTTCCAATAAAATTTGTTATGTTCTTTCCGCAGGTCGTGTTGATGTTAATTGCATTATCTGTGTAGGCTATGATGTGATTATTTTCGATTTCTTCTATAAAGTTCTTTTCCATTGTGTGGTGTAATAAACATTTAGCTGGTTCGTTTTGGATTATTTTTACTTCACAGTTATTTACGTTGTTGTTTTGCAGTTGAATGCGTGAACATAATGAAAGGTTATCTATTCTTCTGCAGGGTTTCTCAATGAATGCATTTTGCTTGGGGTTGTAGAGGATATAATTTGTTTTCGGTAGGATTATAGTATTGTTGATAGGTAAGGGTCTTAGTCTGTACGTCACGAATGTTTCGTTGGTATGTATCTGAGGGATTTGTACCGTGAATATTATGTTCGTATCGTTAAAATATGCTTTTAACTCGAGTATTTCATAAATTTGTTCATCATTGAAGTTTCTAAACATTGAATGTACTTTATCGCGGATTAAATTGAGTTCCTTTTTTGTTAAAATATGTTTTGATAGTAATCCAAGTTTGGCTAATTGTATTGATTCTATAATGCTATCTACGTGATCATTTAGTAAGTTTATTTGCATTTGAAGAGAAAAGAATACTTGTGTAGTAAGTAATTGTTTTTCTACCTTTTCGTAATTTTTTAATGAAAGAGTGACTACTTGCAAGTGTTCTTGTTCAGCATTAATAAAGTTTGTGATATTGTCAAATCGTTCAATCATTTGGTTGTTAAGAGTATGTTGATTTTTCAATGAATCGTTAATGAGTAGTGTATTATCCTGAAGGTTTTTTATTTGTTCATTTATTTCTTTTGCATCGTCGTTATCCATATTTCCTGATATTGCTTTTATTATTGAACCTAATGCGTTGATAGCTCCTCTTTTATTTCTTTTATTGAATTTCAGTGAATCTACTTTGTCTCCTAATGAGTTTAATGTTTTAGTAATTATTCTGGGGTTATAAAAGTAAGTATTATTCGTTTCTAGTGTATTAAAAGTATGAACTATTTCTAAATAGGTATTTTCTAAACTAGTTACGTTAATTATATGAATAAGGTTAATATAATGTTCTGTGATTAACGTTTTTCCTAAATTAAGTGCCAGTAATCCTCTAGTGTGGGTTAAGTCGTGGTATTCGACGTGCTGGCTGTAGGTGAGCGCGAATCTGAAACAGGGTGTTTCCTTATTTTTATTTTGTTTTTATGATATTTACGATTTTTGATAGTTTTGAATGTTATATTATTGTTACTCTGGACTTTGGCTTTATCGAAAGCGGGTAATAATTTAGTATTTCTTTGTGTATTTTTGATGTAAACATCTTGGTTTGGTTCTAATACGGGTGGGTTGTTGCGGTTTTCATTTAAATTTTGTATTTTGTTAGATAGTTTTTTGTTATTTTGTTCTATAATATCCCTAATAATTTTATTTTCTGAAAGTCTATGCAAGTTATAGTTGTTGATTGCATTATTAGTTTCGTTTTTGATAATTTGGTTTTCACGTATACCGTTTATGATTTCGAAAGGTGTCAATTTAGTGCTTGTATGAATCGAATTATTATAGACTAGGGTAGCCATATCAATTAATTCGTCCACTGGTGCTTGTAATTTCTTTACTCGTAATATTCTTAAAGTTTCTAATATTGTTGAATGTAATCGTTCGACGGGGGAATTTCCTTGAGACGAACGGGCGCAAGTCTCATGGTTTTTGATATTATACAAATGTAAATATTCTCTGAATTGGTAGTTATTGAATTCCGTACCTTGATCGTGATATATTTTTGTAGGTAGCCCATGTCGTGATAAGTATTGTCGTAAGCCCTTAAGTATATCTAAGCCGTTCCTTGAATTCATAGGTATTATTTCGGCGTATTTTGAGAATTTATCTAATATAGTTAAGAAATTTGATTTTTCTATTAAGAGTACGTCTATGTGAAGTATCTCAAAAGGTCTGGTAGTTTGTTCTGTTTGTGTTTGTTTAATGTTTAATGGGTGTCGTTCGTATTTGCCTTGATTACAAATATCACATGAGTTTATGAATGAAGTTATTTTTGGTTTCATATTATCAAAATAATATTTTCGTTTTAAGTGTTGCCACGTCTCTTCTATACCTCTATGTATGGTCAGTTCGTGATACTGTTTCATTAAATTTGATTGTTCGTCTGTATTTTCTATGTCTTCTAATACTTTTGTACATCGTATAATTTTATAGTTTTGGAAGTATTGTTCATGTACGTCTGATAATGTTTTGAATGTTTTTTCGTCGTTAGTGAGCACTGCATTAAGTTTGTTAGGGGAAAAATACTCTTTAATTATTTTTATTAAGTCGTTTTCGCTAAATGTTACTAGTTCAAATATTTGTCTTTTCTTAGTTTTAAATAGTGTTAAATTTTCGTATTTTTTTCCTATTGTTCGTTCTAAGATTATTTGGTTATGAAATTCGTTTAAAGGTCTTTCGGCTATTCTAATGCCGTCGGAAAGATTTTCATCAGCTGAGTGTTGTGTGTGTATTTCTACTTGTTGTGATTCGTTGTTGTTTAATTGTACTCTAGAGAGTGCATCGGCGTTTGCGTTTTGTTTTCCTGGTTTATAGTCTATATTGAAGTTATAATCTGCTAGTTTTATTCTCCATCGCAAAAGGCGGGAGTTACAGTCCTTTAGTGAGAATATCCATTTTAGGGGCTTGTGGTCCGTAAGGATATTGAACTTTTGCCCGAAAAGATAGGGCCTAAATTGTTGGCAAGCCCAAACAATAGCGAGGAGTTCTTTTTCGATGGTTGAATAGTTACACTCTGCTTTGTTTAATGTTCGTGAGGCGTAACATATCGGTTTATCTTGCCCAATAGGTCCTTGTGATAGCACGGCGCCTATCGCAAAGTTACTGGCATCGGTTGTTAGGACGAATGGTTTGGTAAAATCTGGATATTGCAGTATAGGGTCATTGGTTAGCAATTGTTTACAATACTCAAAACAATCTACATATCGAGGTTCTTTGATGTTTATTACTGAATCCTTTTTCAATTTTTCAGTCATTGGTTTGGTGATTTTGGCGAAGTTATTAATAAATTTTCGGTAGTAACCTATTAGTCCCAAAAATGATTTTATTTCGGTTACTGTTTTCGGAATTGGAAAATTTTTGATGGCTTCGATTTTCCTAGGGTTGGGTTTGATACCGTCTGTTGTAACTATATGCCCTAGAAATTCGATTTCTTTTCTTAAAAACTCGCACTTGTCTAATTGTGTTTTAAAGTTAGATGATCTAAGTTTTTCAAATACTAACTTGAGTGTTTGAATGTGTTCCTGAAGTGATGAAGAGTAGATTATAATATCGTCCATGTATACGAGAACGTTTTTCCCTATGTGTTCGCGAAGCATATTATCCATTACGCGTTGAAACGTTGCAGGAGCGTTCTTGAGACCAAAAGTCATTCTAGTGAACTCATAGTGTCCGTGGTCCACTGAGAAGGCTGTCTTAGGTATATATTTGGGATCCATTTCAATTTGGTGGAACCCAGAAGCGAGATCGAGAGTGGTAAAGTATTGGCATTTACCGAGTTTATCCAATATGTCTGAGATATTGGGTAGAGGGTATTTGTCATCTACTGTTTTCTCATTTAATTTTCTATAGTCGATTACTAGTCTCCACTTCTTTTTGCCAGAGGCATCGGCCTTTTTGCTGACGATCCATATTGGTGAAGACCAGGGAGAATTGGATGGTCTAATAATGTTTTTCTCCAACATTTCATCTACTTGTCGCGTGACCTCTTCTTTATGTATATGGGGGTATCTATATGATTTAGCGTATATCGGTACGTCGTCAGTTGTTTTAATGGAATGTTTTAAGTCGGAGGTAAATGTCATATTTTGATCGGGTGTGTAGAATATATCTCTATATTCAGCACATAAAGTTAGTAATGCTTGTTTTTCTTCTACGTTCAAGTGGCTTGTACGTAGATGTTGTACTGCAAAATCATAGTCGTAATTTGAGTAGTCGCGTTGTATATTATTTAACTGCTTAGTTTGGTTGATTACTTCCGCTCTTATTTGTTTTGGTATTATTACTTTTTGTTGAATGCACGAGTCATTTTGAATGAGTGCATTTGTAATATGATCTTTTGTTTTATAAATTCCTGATAAGATATTAACATGATTATTTAATTTTATATCTGGTATAAAAATGTCGCCATTTTTTACATTAGTTGTAATTTTTATTAATTTTGTTTTGTTAGGTTCTATGTTATGAATTTGCGTTTCATTTAATTTTTTAAAATGTAATTTATTTTTTATTCCGTTAAGTTGAATAATTTGATTTGTATAATCGATTTGGGCGTTAAGATCTTGTAACGTTTTTGTACCGATTAGTCCATCGAAGAAATGATGAAATTTGAATATTAAGAAATAAATTGGTTGTGTGTTATTAAAATTTTCTAAATGATCTATTTTTACTTTTTGCGTTATGTTATAAGTTTTTAAGGCGGTTTTTAGTTTAACATTGGTTGGGTAGAATTTTGAAAAGTTGGGTAAATATTTTGGATCTAAGAAGTTTTCATCGGCTCCTGTATCTATTAGTAATTTTAATTTGTTAATTTTTATGTAAGGTAATGTATTATTAGTTTTTGAAAAATTTAATTCGACAAATCCGGAGGATCGTAGGTCGAGGCTGTTACCGAAAAATTTTCGTCCTGTTCTAAGTGTAATTCATTATAAGTTTCGTCTTCGTAATTCTCTTCATATTCGTATTCGTTATAGTTATCGTGATTGTCTACATTGTTTGTTTCTTGATTATTTAGCTGTCTATGTATTACTTGTCTTGTATTTCCTGAACTTATGTCCATAGGTGTGGGTCGATTTTGATTATTGTTATTCGATTGTTGGGGTGGTCTATTAAATATTGGTTGATTCGAAGTTTGGGGTCGGTATTGTTGTTGTGCATATACCGGTGGTCTATTATAATTATTTTGAGGTCTGAATAAGGGATTGTTCATGGGAGAATTTTGTCTAAATTGTTGTGGGTTATTTTGATTGTTATAATTAAACCGAGGTGGTTGTAATAATGGTCTATTGTTGTTGATAGGTTTTCTTGGGGGTTGGTAATTCGTACTACATTGTATTGGTTGTTGTTTGTGAGAAAGTCGCGATCTATCGTTACTTGATTGTTGCATACTGATTTCGTTAAGGCAGATGTCATATGCGTCTTTAATTGTTGTAGGGCGATTGGCTCTAACAATGTAACCAGGTTTTGGGTCAAGTCCTGCTATGAATGATTTTAGTGCGATCATTATGTAAATTTCTGTTTGTCCGTTAATAAATTCTGTAGTTTTTGAAGAATCTATTGAATTTAGCAAAGCGGTTTGTAAATCAGATATTTCTGAATAATATAATTCTAATGATTTATTATTTTGAGATATCGTGTTTAATTTGTGTAGAATAGTTTCTACGGTTCGTCTATCTGAAAATTGAGTTTTCAAGTGCTCTGAAATTAGATTCCATGCACTAGGGTCTCCAACTGAAATTAGTATTTCGTTAGCTTTTCCTACAATTTTATTTCTAACCATATCCGTAACCATTTCTATGGTAGCGGCATTTTCTCCTGCAGTGGTAATAATTCTATTTGCATTTCTTAAAAATCTATTTAATGTACCTGGAGTACCATCAAAATTATTTAGATTTTTTATTAAATCAATTACGGTAATGGTAGTCATTTTGTTTGGTTGATTTATTTGTTTTAAAGTTTCCTTAAAATTACTTTCAATGTTTTCGTCTTCAATTGTAATAACTTTTATTTGGTTTATTATTTCGTCTAAAACTGATTTTTTTAATGGGAAATTTTTATATAAATTATTTTCGTCCTCAGAAGCTTGATCAGAGTCTGAGGATTCTGGTTCCGAATAGTCCCTGCTTGAAGTCGGTTGGTGTACGTCAGGGGAGTATGGAACTCGTTTATTTTTGTTAAATAATTTGGGAATTTTAGGCATTAAGGAAAGCAAATACAATAATCAAAAAGTTACTTACAGTTGAATTATGATCGCCTTCCACATTATGTTTTAACAATTAGGTTTCCAATAATTAACTTGTATTTAGTTGCGATGATAAATACTTTAAGTCACCAGTGATTTGATGATGTTAATTGTTGGACCACAATGTTGCTTCCAATTTCCAGATTCCAGTGAAGTTTTATAATAAATTTGTTTGTTTAGTAGGTTCGTATCCTGAAGTATTGAAATACACTCGAAAATTCCGCACTTGGGTTACTACACCAGTTATTTCGCGAATTTTCGATGGATAATAGTACCGTAAAAATGGGCACTATCCTAGCGGCTGCGCCAATTATAAAACTCGAAAAATAAAAGTCTTAAAAAAAAACTTTATTTAATTTAATTTAAGTACAAATTATTAATATTTGATTTGATTATTCTAAGTACAATAATTATTAACTAATTATGAAACTTTGTCCACCAGTAATTACACAAATTGAACGTATGTCAAAAGTTGGTAATTAAAAGATGACGCCATTTCATTTACATCGCTATTTATACAATTTGGGAAATAATAGAAAAGTATTTTAGCATCGTATGCAAAACGTGGATAGTTTGATGTCGTCAATGGACATCCTGTTGACTTGAGTAATTTATATTTTACATGTGTTACTATATTCCAGGTTCCGTAACTTATATATATATATATATATATATATATATAAATACATTTTATATTTATTTAAAATAAACTATTATTATATGGAAAAATGTTACGTATATATACATATACATAATATTTAATATACATAATCATCTTAGAATAAATAATAACAAATTTAACCACCCTCCCTCTCGCCCCATCAAAATTTGAGGTTTTTTATTTTGGTAGAATCCAAAAAGAATTTTTGATTGTCCGGTGTGCTTCTAATACATTGAATCACTAATTATTTAACACTTGTAACCCTTTCTAAAATGGTATCAATCATGTTTTCGAATTAATAAATAATGATAAATATACTACCAATAATTAGTTTCAACAATAAAGTAGGTCTCGAAATTGCTCAAAGAACGGCTATCGCGGCGGAAGTATTGGTCTCTGAAGAATATCTTTGAAAGCATCACCCCAATTTCATTAAAAAGGAAAGTGATGAATTCATGTATCTTGCAAGTCTTTTCATGTGGCGTCCAAACAGTGGCACTTACAAAAAAACATCTGAAAAAATTATTCGTATGTCAGAGATCGATGGATTGTAGTATGATTGCACGGTAGTGCGCAAGGCCGAGTTTGGACATTTGGCCTTCTCATTTACAGTGCTATTACTACTGCTTAATTTAGGCAATTTTTTTTGGTGCTGTATCTTTTGAACGAAAAGAGCTACAGTGTTGATATTTCGAATATCGATACTTTTCGAATTTTAAGAAACAATATTTTCAATCATCGTTAACGAATTAACTGTTAAAAAGTTATTTTACTTCAAAAATGCAAAATTCAAGGAAACGCCTACAAAAACTTAAGTATGATGTATCAAAATTCTACGCTACTTTCAGATATCCTGTAAAGTTGATATTTGGCATACAGGTAGATCTAGTACCCAAACCGATGGGAAAATTTCAAAAACTGGAAATTTGTATCGGAAAAAAGGAAATTTTTACAATTTTCGTTGTAATTATTTAACATTAGAAAGCATACATATAAGATATATCCATTTGATTCGTTGATATGTATATCCGACTTCTTTCTGATTGGATGATACTTACTGTAAATGTATTTTGTTCAGGTTTCGAAAGCCCGAAACCTGAACTCGATTTGATTTGCATGGAAATCTTGCACATCGAATTCCCAAAAACTTCTCAAAGTTTTCCAGATGACTGCTCATTTATTCGAAACTGGCATTCCATCCTTCAAATGCTTGGTCCCAAATCCGATTTTTGCAATGGAACTCCCAAAGTCTCCTGCTCAAACATCCCGAGCTTCACTCATTCCTCCAACAGGAGCAGATCCAAGTTGCAGCCATCAGCGAAACATGGTTAAAGCCGGATAAGAAATTTAGAATCCCTGGATTCTACACATACCACCGCGATAGAGCCACTAGAAATGGCGGTGGGGTCGCCCTTCTTGTTCGACACGACGTCAAACATTCTTTATTGCCTCCCGAAGACGGCAGCCGTGAAGCCATCTCTATTCTTATCTCGGCCAATTATAAAGTTACATCTAAGTGGTAATTATAAAGTTACATCTTTATATAACCCTCCTAATAGACTCTTACAGGGAACGGATATTGATCGTGTTATGAGAACTCATGATCGCGTCATGATCATGGGTGATTTTAATGCACGTCACATATCTTGGAACTGTATATCTAACAATTCCAACGGAAACGTACTCTTTGCGCATTCTCTCAAACGTAACTTCATTTTTGCGTATCCGGAGGAGCCCACCTATTACCCAGACGCTGCTCGGCGCCCGCCACAAACCATCGGCTTAGCATTATTAAAAAATTGCGACCTCATGTCGGATCTAGATGTTCACTTGGATTTGCAAGGCGACCACAGCCCCAACTCACTGACCACATTGCTAGCGGATTTAACTGGAATAAATCCACAGGCATGGTCCTCTTGGACACCGAAAAAGCCTTCGATACGGTTTGGCACGATGGACTTATCCACAAACTATCCAAACTCGATATATCAACCAATATCCTGAAATTCCTGATTTCATATTTATCAAACCGAAAATCACAAATTCATATCCAACAAAGTAAATCAAACCAATACCGTGTCAGATCCTTTTATAGAAATATATTATAGAATATTTATAGAAAGAGAAATATTATTATAGAAATATTTTATAGAAATATACAGACCCGATTCTTTTTATATTATATAAACGATATCCCGAAGGATCCAGCTACTGAAAAGCTATTTCGAGTGAAGTGTTGAGTATCTAGGAATAACTCTTCAAAGGCAGAATTGAGCACAAGCCGCCAAAAGGCGTGGAAAAGCATCCTTTGCAGGGTTATACCCGTTACTCAACACCAAGAGCAAGCTGGACGAACGCTTAAAACATCGACTTTACAAGTCATGTATCCAGCCCGTACTCACGTATGCAGCCCCAATATGGTCAAACGGTGCTCCTTCGCACCTTGCAAAAATGCAACAATTTCAAAATCATTGTCTTCGGACGATTTCGAAAAAACCCCTAAGATTTCCGTCTGAAGCTCTCCACGTAGAAACTGGGCATCCTACTATCCGTAAATTAATCCAAACTACCTCCAAATCCTTTTTCCAATCTTCACGTGAAAACCCTTTCCCGGAAATCAACGTACTGGGTCAATTTGTCCTTAATACGTTGCTCTTCGGGAAAAGATTCCACATGCCACATGATCTCGATTACAACTAATACTGTTGTTTTATAAATTGTATAAATTTTCGTTTCTTCTGTATTTCTGTTTAAGTTTAGTTTTAGGGATGTCTTATCCATCCAATTTAGGTTAAGTTTTATGTCAATGGTTTTTGTATTAATTTCTTTTTTCCATTTCTAAACGATGTTAAAATGATTTTATAATCTCGATGTATATAATTTAATAAGAGGATATATTATAGGTAAAGCATACGCTAGGAACTAAACTTTAAAATGTATTGTACTACAAATTATGTAAAATATTGATGATAAAATATATTTATTCCATAATATCGAATATGTTATTATATTCATTGAACAAAAATACACTTATTCTATTCTATATTGTAATCATTACTTATGAATACTTCAAAGGGATAACACTAATTGTTAAAATTTTTCAACAAAGACATTTTTTCAAATTTATCAAAAAAAAGGATTTGGATCGGTTTTTTTGCATTCAACCTGTTTTAACTTGCAAAATTGGAAAACTTTAATTTTTCAAACGAAACAACTCAGAAAATGGGGAAGAACACCAAAAATTACCTTTTTATTTCCAGTATATGTAAATATATATGTAAATATACATGGTATATTAAGTTTAGTCCCCACTTTGTAACGTTTGAAGATATTAAAGTAAATAGCTCTAGACTTCAAACAATAGTTGCTCCTTTAAAAGTGATGATATGGAAGAAAGCACCGAGCTATATTCAAAATAAATAGCTGCAGACTTCACATAATATTTGCTCCTTAAAAAGTGAGGATATTGAAGAAAGGATCGAGCTATTTACAAAGTAAATAGCTCGGTTAACTATTAAAAAAATAATGAAGGGTAAATTGATTAAATGTAAGAAAAAATTTGGTTGAAATTTATTTCGTAAGTTTTTCCTTAGTATGTTTTTAAAATTTTATATAAATCATTAGAAAAAACAACTATTGCAATAAAAAAATTAAAAAACATTAAAATTTAAAAATTACATTTTGTATGCATTTTGATAAATTTTCGATATCCGGAATATACGTCTTTGTGGATACTCGCATTATATTTTCTAAATGTTTATCGGCCAGGGAATATCGCAAATCTGATTTTATATGTTTCATATGTGGAAATCCCGATTCACATAGATAAGAAGATGCGAAACAACTACTAATTTTTTAATTTATTTTTAATAATTCCGGATATTCAAACGAAGATGGGTTCTCTGCGACGATTTCCCAAATACTTTTTGTGCTCGTGTTCACGGCTCCTAATAAATTATCATTTGTTGGGAGGGTAATCATTTAGTTTAATAACGCGCTATCATCGGAATCCGGAAAAAATTTGAGAAAAGTTTTTATTAAAGCGGGAATTTTAAATTTTCTACTAACCACTAAAAAATGACGCATTACATTTATATTTTCGAAATTTTTAAATCGATTATTAAATTTATATCGCATTATTATATTTTTTTCAGTAAATGTTTTAATTAAAAAAAGAAAAAATAATAATTGGTACGCACCCTGTATTTAGTCTCTCTCCCTTTCTTACTCTCACTCAGAGCACAACGAAGTCGAAGCCTGCCCATCTCTGGGTTAGACGTTATAGTTAAGCATGCAGGAGGCTAGTGAACGCGAAGGGCCTAAAACATAAAATAATGGGTGACCCTAGGGGAGGCTTTTTCCCATTAAGTTGGCTGATCTAAGGGCTTATTATTATTGTATTGTTTGAATTTGAAGGTATTTATGTCTGTTGAAGGGGGAGAGTGGATACAGGATAATACACCCTAGGGCCACCCCCCTCTTCAACGATATTATCCGGTGTTGTTATCGTCGAAGGTTGGTCAGAATGAGGATCACTTTTAACAGATGTGCAGCCACGTGAAACGATTATACCACTCTTTTATTTGTGTTTTGCCCATACACTCATCCCCAAAGGCCTTCTGAATCATTTGAATAGTTTCCGAACTAGTTTTTCCGAGTTAGAAGCAAAATTCGATGCAAGTTCGTTGAATTAACTCATATACCAGGCATCGAACCTAGACTTCTGGATTTGTATTGTCAGTAATTATGTGTAGAATAACCAGTTATGTTGACAACAAAGTAATACTGTCGATGATATGAAGATATTGATTCATGTGGGTGGAGTGGAAGGAATTTTTGTGTAATGCCTAGGAGATTGAAAGAATATGCTGCAGCCGACTATGATAGGAACTATGCCGGTATTCATCTGGAGTTCGTGAAGGAAACTGCAGAAAACCTTCTCAAGCATCGCCGGTTACTTCGTTCTTGTCCATACGCCGACAGTTTAGTTAAGTAATCGCCCCCTTTTTTTTTCTTAATAATTGACAAACTGTCGATATCGGGATTCGAACCCATAACCTCTAACTTGGACTGGTCATACTTGGTGTTAGCACACTGGGCTACAAATTCAGAGGTCTTCTATGAATTAATTTTTTCATATTAATATTTAATATAATAAATATATTTGTGCTAGATATCTAAGTTGTGAATGTATATATTTTCAACATATACGAGTATGCATATAAAACCATTAAAACTACAAATAATAACTAATAATACTGGACACGTTTGTAATATATTAAACATTATTCAAGTTTTAACCAAAATATTATATTGAATTTAGGATATGTACTACTGTAAAAGTCCGAATATCAATAAGCATATGATAGTATGATTGTTTTAATTGATAGTATTATTTTAGAGATCACATTGCACGGTAGTGCATCAGACAAACATTATATTATCGAATGATAATTAGTGAGAACATATATAAGTAGCGTAAAACCAAGATAGATTGTGAAACTGCCACCAAATTAGTAACAAGTAACATATCCTGCGACAATATAAGAGTAATTTTAATAAGAGTAAAATTAACAGGAATAATTGTGAATGAAGGAAATTTTAACAAGAGCAATTTCAATATAATTTAAAATTTATATTTTAAATCTAGTATATTTTAATCTAGTTAATTTTCTATTTATTTTTATTCTTGTCTATAGATCTCAACTTTATATCTATTTCTAACTGTCAAAGAGTAAAGTACGACTAGCTAATTTATACTGATGATGACTACATTGTAGTCGAAATACGTATTTATAATACAAAAAACTGATCTAGGTAAAGGGGGCCAATTTGAAATTTTACATCAGACGAAGTTTAATCCTACAATAATCCGAAAAAAAACAGAAATGTGGGAGGGACCTTGTTTTCGCACACAAAAAGTATTGATATCCCAGCATGAAATAAAAATGTTTGCCATCAAAATTAGTGAAATCTATGTAAGGACCAAGTTTTTTAACAAAAATGTGGAAATGATTGATATAGATTTATCGGGTAAGTTTCTCAGGTGCAGGGTTTTCATATTTTACTTGGCAAGTGTTCAGATTATGTGATACTTAATTTACAAACATATAATCATACCACTAGCCATGTAAAATATGAAATACCCTGCACCCGAGAAACGAATCAAAATCTAAAAACTGAAATTTTTTTAAAACAACCAACTTGGCCTTTCACATATCATGAAAGGCCAAGTGCGTTAGAGAGGGAGATACATCTCATATTTATGTTCCACTTTTCATTTATAAAATAAAGTTGTGGATGTTGCGGATATTGGTATCCGCAATCGCGGATCTTCCGCATTAATTGCAGTATCCGCAATGCATAGCTTTTGCGGATGCGCCTGTTGTTTTGTTTAGCATTTCTGATTGTAAATAAACCTACGTCTAAATAACATATGTAGGCATGTTATCATATGTACACTCCCAATCAAAAAAAAATGAGCAGACCTGAAATGTTAATTTGCTTACATTTCATAAAAGTCCTCACTTTTGTAACTCTCTGTATATTATTTATTTATAAACAAAGATAAGTCGTATATTTTTGAAATGTGAAAAAATAAATGGAAGTTTTATATTTTTTATTCATGTAAACCATTTATGTAAACAAAAACATTTACTACAAGAATAATCAAAATTGTGAGACTGTTCATTTTTTTTTGAACGGGAGTGTATGTTTTTTTTCGACCATTTACATTATTGTTTGAGTGTTTTGCGTTAAATAATCTATTTGACAAGTGAACCACTAATGCCACCACCGACGCAAAATGTGATTCAGTCTTATTTTAAACTAGATGAGCATGTTGGAGATAAATCTCAGTGTGAAATATGTAATCAAACATACCCTCGCAAAGGCCGTACAATCACGTCATTGAGGAATAATCTAAAATTGATGCACCCGGACGGAAGTTCTAACTTTTCATACTAAAAATTTGATTATAATACAAAGATTACTAAACAATATGACCATATTTTTCCTTTATTCATGTACCTAAATTTTGTATCCCTTTAAAAATAAATCAACATGGCCCTACAAGTACCCGCATCCGTATCAGTCAAAAATTTCGCATTCGCAACATCCTTGATTCGTACTCGTTTAGTACGATATCATAACAATAATATTGTAATGTTTAGGATATAAGCTTTAGGTGTAAAATAGATCTAATTACATGGACATACATTTAGAGAACAGTGTTATATGCCACTAATGTAATAATATGATAATAAAGAACACACATGCATGCATTCATTATATTATTTATTGATTCGAATTGTATATATTTAGTTCAATAAACTTTTTAATCGTATATAGACATGATTTTAGTAGTTATGTAAACACTTTTAACACTAATTACTTGTTCATAAAGTGGTTTTCAAACTTTATAATTTAGTTTTTAAACAAAATAAAATTGTTCATAGAATAAAATCAAATTGATTAAGCATTAATTATGTAATATTCATATCCAAGAGAATTGAGTGTTTTTATAGTTTTTTACAAAACAGTTTATAAAATCAAATCAAATATAGTTTCTTCTTACATTGTTTTGTGCAGTCTCAGAAATCTGAAGTACGCTGAACCAAATCGATATCGTATGTAAACAGGAACACTGAGTGGAATAATCACGATATTAATTAACAGTAACTAATCAGCTTTTAGTTATCACAAAGATTCATCTGGACATCTCAAATGTGTTCAGTTATAATTCGCGTAACATATAATCGCATCTTCAGCGGTAGGATTTTTATTTTCATCACAAAAAATACAATAATAATTGTTATGTATTGAATGAGTCGTCACTTGAAGAAAATCGATTAGAATTTAAAAAAAAATTACAAGAATAATTTTTATGTATTGAATGAGTCATTACTTGACGAACATCGATTAGAATTTTTAAATAAAACAAATATGTGAGATTTTGGTAACAATAATTTTATTTTGGATATAGTTTCGAATTACAGTTTCTTCATTAGAAAATATATGATCATTTTTTATACGAAAAATACGTTTATACGTGACTAAATAAATAAATATATATATATAAATATAAATATAAATATAAATATATATTTATCAAAATGAATAATGAAATCAGTATATACTGAATATTTTACCAATCAACTCAGTAAGTGGTTAATTTTTCTTGTTTTATTTATATCATCAAAATATGTAAATCTGGAATATTTTGTAGATTATTATCTGCTTTTCTCGGCCTTTTAGTTTCAAACATCCCAGACCAGCCAAGTAGCCGCGCTTGTAAAGGCGTTGTGTGTACTTAAAACTGGGAGGTTATGAGTTCGAATCCCTACATCGGCCGTTTATCAATTATAAAACAAAAAGGGGGCGGTTAATTGACTAAACTGTCGGCGTATGGACAAGAACGAAGTAAACGGCGATGCTTGTGAAGGTTTTCTGCAGTTTCCTTCACGAACTCCATATGAGTATCGGCATTGTTCCTATCAAAGTCAGCTGCAGCCGCACGTTCCGACTCCTTACAGAACAGGGCCGAAATTGAATTTGTTTATAACAAAAAAATGTTTTTTCTTAATATCTTTTTTAAAACTTAATATTTTTAAAATAGCAAAAAATATTATTAAATTCTATATAAACAATTAATGTAACAACTAACTGAGTTAACTGTTTGAATATAACCCAGTATATAGTCCCACAACTTTTCGAGGAACTTTTGAGCACAAATTATGAGAAAACTATTGATTTTATGGAAAAAATTTTCAATCAGAAGTTTATTTTAAAAAGAAGAAAATTTTTTGTTATTAAACTTTTGTCATATCTTTTACTCTTTCAATGATAGGCAGTTTTGCCCAATTTTCCCAAATATGGTCCGATTTTGTCCACGAACTCGACTTAACTTTTTTTGCTCCAGAACACAAAAAATTTCATCTCGTTATCTCTTTTCATTCTTGAGTTATCGTGTCCACAGACAAACGGACGAGCGGACATGCGGAAATGGACTAATTAGATCATTTTTTGCACACAAATATTTATAAAAATAGGTGACATGGTATTATATTAATTGTCGGGGAGCAAATTCTTATTAAGGAATAAAATTTGGCAAATCATTTTTGACATATTAGAGGCTTACTTTGCCATTGTTAAAAAAATTAAGTAATTTTTACTAGGTTTTTTATTTAGGACGTCAAAAACGCGTCGGTATTAAAAAAAATGCGGTTCCCAACAACCTGCCTGACTACTATATTAGGAGGAGTTCATACAAGGTTAAAAAAACATCAAACTTGAAAGAAATGTTCTCTGAAATAAAATCTATTTTGACAAAATGGAAACCCGACTCCAAAAATCAAATATTCTATTACAAAAAATGCACTAAAAAGTAAACAAATAATTTTAGTTCACCTAAGCAAAAATTTTTAAATATATATGTACAGTTATTGTTATTTTTGGAGGCGGTGTCAGCATAGAAAAATTCACATAAAATTTGGACACCGCCTCCAAAAATAACAATAATTGTACATATATATTTTAAAAATTTTGCTTAGGTGAACTAAAATTGGCACAAGAATATGCAATTATTTTTTTACTTTTTAGTGCATTTTTTGTTAAAGAATATTTAATTTTTGGAGTCAGGTTTCCATTTTGTCGAAATAGATTTTACTTCTCGCTTTTTAGTGACTTTGAAGTTCTATAACTGATTTTATTTGTCTAAATATGGGTAGACCTACTAAACGACCAACTAATTTTAAGTGCATTTTTTTATAACACTTTTTTTTTATCCGGTTTTTTTTTTTTTTTTTTTTTTAATTTTTAGTGCATTTTTTTATAACAGATTTTCAGTTTTTTTTACAAGCATTTTGTTTTTTTTTTTGTAAAAATTTTTAAAATCTTATTTTCCCATTATGAATGAGTATACCCTTTCAAAAAAAAAAAAAGAAAAATTCGCAGAAATCGGTTATCACATATAAAATGAGGATTTTCCTCGATTTCCCGGGGATCCCCTCATCAGAATGCGATTTGGTGACAATGGGACCAATCTGAAATCAAACCCTTTAAAACAAAAAAACAAAAATTCAAAATTGGTTCATAAATGACGGGGTTCTGAGGTGACACATTATAAAAAAAAAATACAGACGAATTGAGAACTATCCTCCTTTTTGGAGTCGGGTTAAAAATAATTTTCAGTGATTACGTTATATCAAAATTGTCCATTGAATAGCACATATTCGTCAAATAAGTTTGTATACTACAAACTTGACCAATATGTTTATACATGTGCATTTACCATTCAAATTGGCTTAACCGATACTGTTGGTGAGTAGTGTGTCTCTCGCGGGCATTTGAAATTTAAATAGAATATACAGAAAACCACCGTATACGTAATCCAAGTCAGACCAAGTTATAGACCACACGGGGGTAATATCATAAAACCCTTTTAATCCACCATCAAAAAGGATGAAATATCAACTAGTAATGAAACGCTCTTCATGTATATATGTATCATCCTTTGCACTTCCTTTTATACATTTGATACATATTTTGTTAAAAAAAAAAAGGTTTTTTTCCGATTTTTTTTTAAATCTTTGTTTGTAACGTACACCGCGTGTTTGTATTTATTCACTAATAGTTCACAAACCAGTCCAAGTGGCCGAAGGCGTTCTAAGGCGTTATGTCTGCGCAGTATGCATACTTGGAAACTGGGAGGTTATGGGTTCGAATCCCGACATCGACAGTTTGTCAATTATAAAGAAAAAAAAGAAAAGAGGCGGTTAATTGACTAAACTGTCGGCGTATGGACAAGGACGAAGTAAGCGGCTATGCTTGAGAAGGTTTTCTGCAGTTTCCTTTACGAACTACGGGGATAGAGAGATAAACACGAATCTGGGATAATCCCGAATTCAGTGATGGTTCTCAGATATCACATAGTGCGGTAGTGCGTCAGGCAAAGTTTACAGGAAGGATAAGAGACTGTTATTAGGCCTCTGTATCCCAGAAACCAAAAAAGCTATGAATTTAAAACGTAGCGTGAGACTAATTTCAAGCTTTAATAGTTTCCAAGATATTTGACCATAAAAATCGACATATTGGGGACTCACTCATCATAATAATCATAATCATCATTATCAATATTCTAGGGTACTTCCTATTGTCCTAGAAAAGACAAAATTGTTACCTCGAAAATGGTAAGAAATAGAAGTAAAGTTGAAAGACTTTTGTTTAAAACTATTTTTCATAAAATTTATAGATTTGCCATAAATTTTGTTCAAACATTGCCAATTATTATGAGCGATGCGTGTGCAGCAGAAATTTCGTATGTGAGGTGATTTTTAAAGGCTAAATTCATTCATGAGAAAAATGAAACAAGGGAAAACACGGGTTAAGAGGGAGCGGGAAACATAAAAGTTGAATTCTCTGTTTTAATATTGTAAAAATAACAAAATGTATTAGGGGAAAAGTTATAGAAAATTAATGTTACTACAATTTCTTGTCATTTTTTCACTCTAATATTTACAGAAATATTTATGATTGAAAATTAAAATCCTAAATATCTCTGTACACTTGAAAGTTTGAGAAATAATGATCAGGTAATGAATTGAAGTAAAGTTCATTATTTTCAACTACTTTACAACTTCTTTCCTCATACTTTACATACCAGTCCAAGTAGCCGAGCGGTCTAAAGCTTTATGTCTGTGCAGTATGCAGTACTTGGAAACTGGAAGGTAATGGGTTCGAATCGCAGTTCGAATCGACATCGGCAGTTTGTCAATTATATAAAAAAAGAGGAGGTTAATTGATTAAACTGTCGGCGTATAGACAAGAACGAAGTAACCGGCTATGCTTGAGAAGGTTTTCTGCAGTTTCCTTCACGAACTCCAGTTGAATATCGGCATAGTTCCTGTCATAGTCGGCTGCAGCCGCATATCCTACCAATTCCTAGTCTACTCACAAATTCCTTCCACTTCACTCACATCCTCACATCCTAAGGCATCACAATGGACCTCGTTATCTCTTTTCATTCTTGAGTTATCGTGTCCACAGACAAACGGACGAGCGGACATGCGGAAATGGACTAATTAGATCATTTTTTGCACACAAATATTTATAAAAATAGGTGACATGGTATTATATTAATTGTCGGGGAGCAAATTCTTATTAAGGAATAAAATTTGGCAAATCATTTTTGACATATTAGAGGCTTACTTTGCCATTGTTAAAAAAATTAAGTAATTTTTACTAGGTTTTTTATTTAGGACGTCAAAAACGCGTCGGTATTAAAAAAAATGCGGTTCCCAACAACCTGCCTGACTACTATATTAGGAGGAGTTCATACAAGGTTAAAAAAACATCAAACTTGAAAGAAATGTTCTCTGAAATAAAATCTATTTTGACAAAATGGAAACCCGACTCCAAAAATCAAATATTCTATTACAAAAAATGCACTAAAAAGTAAACAAATAATTTTAGTTCACCTAAGCAAAAATTTTTAAATATATATGTACAGTTATTGTTATTTTTGGAGGCGGTGTCAGCATAGAAAAATTCACATAAAATTTGGACACCGCCTCCAAAAATAACAATAATTGTACATATATATTTTAAAAATTTTGCTTAGGTGAACTAAAATTGGCACAAGAATATGCAATTATTTTTTTACTTTTTAGTGCATTTTTTGTTAAAGAATATTTAATTTTTGGAGTCAGGTTTCAAAAATTTTTAAAATCTTATTTTCCCATTATGAATGAGTATACCCTTTCAAAAAAAAAAAAAGAAAAATTCGCAGAAATCGGTTATCACATATAAAATGAGGATTTTCCTCGATTTCCCGGGGATCCCCTCATCAGAATGCGATTTGGTGACAATGGGACCAATCTGAAATCAAACCCTTTAAAACAAAAAAACAAAAATTCAAAATTGGTTCATAAATGACGGGGTTCTGAGGTGACACATTATAAAAAAAAAATACAGACGAATTGAGAACTATCCTCCTTTTTGGAGTCGGGTTAAAAATAATTTTCAGTGATTACGTTATATCAAAATTGTCCATTGAATAGCACATATTCGTCAAATAAGTTTGTATACTACAAACTTGACCAATATGTTTATACATGTGCATTTACCATTCAAATTGGCTTAACCGATACTGTTGGTGAGTAGTGTGTCTCTCGCGGGCATTTGAAATTTAAATAGAATATACAGAAAACCACCGTATACGTAATCCAAGTCAGACCAAGTTATAGACCACACGGGGGTAATATCATAAAACCCTTTTAATCCACCATCAAAAAGGATGAAATATCAACTAGTAATGAAACGCTCTTCATGTATATATGTATCATCCTTTGCACTTCCTTTTATACATTTGATACATATTTTGTTAAAAAAAAAAAGGTTTTTTTCCGATTTTTTTTTAAATCTTTGTTTGTAACGTACACCGCGTGTTTGTATTTATTCACTAATAGTTCACAAACCAGTCCAAGTGGCCGAAGGCGTTCTAAGGCGTTATGTCTGCGCAGTATGCATACTTGGAAACTGGGAGGTTATGGGTTCGAATCCCGACATCGACAGTTTGTCAATTATAAAGAAAAAAAAGAAAAGAGGCGGTTAATTGACTAAACTGTCGGCGTATGGACAAGGACGAAGTAAGCGGCTATGCTTGAGAAGGTTTTCTGCAGTTTCCTTTACGAACTACGGGGATAGAGAGATAAACACGAATCTGGGATAATCCCGAATTCAGTGATGGTTCTCAGATATCACATAGTGCGGTAGTGCGTCAGGCAAAGTTTACAGGAAGGATAAGAGACTGTTATTAGGCCTCTGTATCCCAGAAACCAAAAAAGCTATGAATTTAAAACGTAGCGTGAGACTAATTTCAAGCTTTAATAGTTTCCAAGATATTTGACCATAAAAATCGACATATTGGGGACTCACTCATCATAATAATCATAATCATCATTATCAATATTCTAGGGTACTTCCTATTGTCCTAGAAAAGACAAAATTGTTACCTCGAAAATGGTAAGAAATAGAAGTAAAGTTGAAAGACTTTTGTTTAAAACTATTTTTCATAAAATTTATAGATTTGCCATAAATTTTGTTCAAACATTGCCAATTATTATGAGCGATGCGTGTGCAGCAGAAATTTCGTATGTGAGGTGATTTTTAAAGGCTAAATTCATTCATGAGAAAAATGAAACAAGGGAAAACACGGGTTAAGAGGGAGCGGGAAACATAAAAGTTGAATTCTCTGTTTTAATATTGTAAAAATAACAAAATGTATTAGGGGAAAAGTTATAGAAAATTAATGTTACTACAATTTCTTGTCATTTTTTCACTCTAATATTTACAGAAATATTTATGATTGAAAATTAAAATCCTAAATATCTCTGTACACTTGAAAGTTTGAGAAATAATGATCAGGTAATGAATTGAAGTAAAGTTCATTATTTTCAACTACTTTACAACTTCTTTCCTCATACTTTACATACCAGTCCAAGTAGCCGAGCGGTCTAAAGCTTTATGTCTGTGCAGTATGCAGTACTTGGAAACTGGAAGGTAATGGGTTCGAATCGCAGTTCGAATCGACATCGGCAGTTTGTCAATTATATAAAAAAAGAGGAGGTTAATTGATTAAACTGTCGGCGTATAGACAAGAACGAAGTAACCGGCTATGCTTGAGAAGGTTTTCTGCAGTTTCCTTCACGAACTCCAGTTGAATATCGGCATAGTTCCTGTCATAGTCGGCTGCAGCCGCATATCCTACCAATTCCTAGTCTACTCACAAATTCCTTCCACTTCACTCACATCCTCACATCCTAAGGCATCACAATGGACCTTACGGTCGAAGTGTAGCCTAGGGTTTCACCGAGACTACGAGGTAACCTCGCCTCGCCTCGGTCCTCGGTTACAAGGCACGAGGCGAGGTTCAAAATTTTAAACTTAAATTGTGTAAGATCCTCGTTACTAACCGAGGCTAGGCGAGGTATATCGTCACAAAAACCTCGCCTCGCTTACGTATAAAAATAAAATAAAATGTTGTGTCTATAAAAAACATTTACTACAAGAATAATCAAAATTTTGAGGGTCTGTTCATTTTATATATATTACTGTAATACTATATTATATAACGTATGTTTTCATTATTGTTATTTCAATGAATAAATATATGATTAAATTAATAAATTTAAAAGAATTGAAAATGTTTAATTTCCTTTATACTTACAGTAACTTGTATGGGTTTCGCATTGGAAATCATGGAAGCATTTTGAAGAACCTCTTATATAGTTCTTAAAACATCACGGGATTTCATTTTTTCTGAATATTTTTTTAAGCCAAATGTTTTTGAATTTACTGTTTTCATTCGAGGAGTCATAAAAATTTAGAGACTAAGCAACTTACATTCCGTGTTTTAAAGACATTTATTTTCTAACAAGTTTATTTAACCATATTATGTATATTCATGCAAAATCAGTCAAATTTAGTAAAAATTTTACCTCGGGCGAGGCGAGGCGAGGATGATAGTTAACCCAACCGAGGCGAGGCGAGGCGAGGCTGGTCAACATTCTACCCCGGCCGAGGCCGAGGCGAGGCGAGGCGAGGCGAGGTGATACCAAAACCTCGTGAAACACTAGTGTAGCCCATCCAGGGCTACACTTCGGCCTTTACAGTCTACCTCTGACTACAGCATTTACAATCTACCTCTACCTCTACCTCATACTTTTCTCGCCTAGTCTAATATTAAGAGAGATAGACTAGAGTATAGAGTATTTCATATAGTCTAGATATTCATTTCGTGCATCATACAGTGAGCATAAAAAACTTTACAAAAAGTAATGATTTCCCACTAATATCAATGTGAGAGAGACCTAGTTTTAAGAGACCATGAAATACTCTGCACCCGAGAATCTTGCACACAAAATTTATACCAATCATTTTCTCACTTGATTTTTCACTACTTTTGAAGGTAAGCATTTTTTTGTTGAGATATCACTATTTAATTAAGCCAAAACTAGTTCCCTCTCACATTTTTTTGGTGTGACACCATTATACTGTAGTGTCATTTACAAACTCTAGTACTTTACCGGAGCGTGGCATACGAGCACATTTATGAGCTTTCTGTCAAAACTCAATACAGCGTTGCTATCTAGAAATAGCTTTTATATGCCATTTAAAGAACTAAATTCACTGCAAAAAATTTACGCAATTCCTCCAATATCAGTATAATTTTTTTCAGAAATAAATATAATTATTTTCAATTTCATTGTATCCTTATTTTCGAAACAAAGCCGAAACTTTTAAAGCTAAAATCCTGCAACTTGGTCAAAAATTTTAACGTAAATACTCCATGCCCTCAAGTAAAATTTATATAAATGAGTATGGGAGGAATTGATGCATTATAGGAGGTAGCTCGGTAGTTCACGTATACGCATCCGAAAGACTACCAAACAAGTTATTATTTTGAAGGTAAACCCTCAAAAAATTGAATATGTTCTCAAAAATAAAATCCCACACGTTGTTTAAAATTAACTGTTAAAATTTAATTTTAACTTGCAACTCCGATCAGATGGTCGAGAACTTATCATCTAGACTAGGGATGTCAAAGATACGGCCCGCGATCGCAATGTGTGACAGACAGAAGAATCATGACTTCACTCGATTCCTCTACGGAAGTTTTAAAATGCGCACACTATAACATTTATAAGTAATTTCAAGGGCAGGGTGTGCCTAGATAAGCGAGAGAGGTAGACAGTAACGCCATCTCTTAGCAACTTCTGCAAAATCTGATCACGGAATTCAACAATCGTTTTGAAGACTTCCACAAAATGAATGAAATGGAATTCCCAATTTTCAACAATCCATTCAATTTTGAAGCTTCACAGGTACCAGTTCATTTGCAAATGGAGTTGATAGATCTTCAATCAGACAGTATTTTGAAAGAAAAATTTAAAGAAGTTAACGCTCTTACATTTTATACACAATATTTCAAGAGTTTGGATAACTACCCGCAATTAAAAAAGCATGCAGCACGCATTCTGTGCATGTTTGGTAGCACCTATTTATGTGAGCAGATGTTTTCCGTCATGAAAATAAATAAGAACAAACATCGCACAAGACTTACGAATGAACATCTCCAATCAATTCTTAAAATAATTACAACGAATATGATACCTGACATCAATGAGCTTGTCAAAAACAAGAGAAGTCAGGTATCTGGGTCCTCGAGCTCAAAATAATTACCCTCTTTTATAACTTTGATATGATTTTTAACAACCGTATATTATATACTATATAATTAAGTAAATAAAATGTTATAATAATTCAGTACATTTTTGTTTATTTGAATCTGGCCCGCCTACACATTCTAAATTTAATATATGGCCCTCTGCAAAATTGAGTTTGACACGCCTGATCTAGACCTTAATCTCATTAGATTCAATAGTTTAGAAGGAAGTTTAGGAGCATATGCCTTGTACCCTCCCGTTCAAAAACAAATTAACAGACCTGAAATGTTAATTTGCTGACATTTCAAAAAACTCCTCACATTTGCAATTCTCTGTACATTATTTATTTATAAACAAAGATAAGTAATACATTTTTAAAATGTGAAAAAAGAAATGGAAGTTTTATATTTTTTATTTATGTAAACAATTTATGTAAACAAATCATTGACTACAAGAATAATCAAAATTGTAAGAGATTGATTCGGTTCAGATCTGTTCAATTTTATTGAACGGGAGTGTACATGAGATAGACAAAATTTTTTGTTCGAATTCTTCGTCTTTTAGAATGAAAATTTTTAACCTTGGGGGGGGGTGAGGGTAGTTTATATTTATAAATATAAAATAAGATTCTCAATAGATTTTCTGAGACAAAACCATTTTCAATTCCATGATAAGAACTCATATTATAAATGTTTCTCGACGGGAATAAAGAATAATGTGTCATAAATGTTGTACAAACATTTGTAATGATTAAAACCCTTAGGTGATTAAAATGATAACTTTTCTACTCTGAATTAAATATTAAGGACAATTCATTGGTCATACAAGTGTATACACATTGATAAACGTATTAAATTCAGTGTAAATATGTTACTGCACCAGTATATCTGGTCACTTTCAATTCAACTTGAATAAATACGGATTAAATATTTAAGTGAAGCCCAGTTTGTGTTATATAATGCAATAATTTATACATAACTTATAGTGTCGGACTGAACAGCTTTGATTGAGAAATTGATTCGTTTGATTGGATTCAACAAAGTACACTAATCCTGTTTATATAATTTCCATTCTACTAATACTGTTAACATAATATACTTAACCGCGTTGCATACCATTTGCGTGCGGCGATCGTTTTCGATACTTTAACATACTTTAATATATTCGATGTATATTGACATAATTTAATTTTATTGTAACAATTATACAAATGCTGCGAATGATAAATGACATTTGAGATGACATCTCATCTCACTGTTTTTATTAGCGAGGTAGAAAAGCTATCAGCTGATAGGGCTGGAATTTCGGTTAGATCTGTACGTCGGTAAGAATTACAGTTCTACTAAATTTTGTAATCACCCAAACTATCTAAACAGTTGTTTTCTTGAAAGAGTATTAAACTTTTACTACAAGCATATATAAATTTTTATAGTAGAAATTAAAGTAACAATTCCTAATAAAACTTGGCCTATATTTACTCCGTAATATAGTGCTTTTATTACGGAGCGTATATACGTACACGTTATCTTCTCATTATCTGACGTAATATATATATATATATATATATATATATATATATATATATATATATATATATATATATATATATATATATATATTATCCGTTTATTTTAATGGTATAATAAATAAAAATTTAAAACTTTTTTAAAAGAATATTAATAACAAAATAATATGATTAACAAACGAAAACGATAGAACGCTGCCATTTTGACATATGTTCACATGTTCATTGAATGCATTTGTTTACATCGATGACCTATATAGGTTGATTTGCGTATAAATAAGAATAGTAGCAAGTTCTTCGAAAAATTGTTTTGGATAAAAGTTTTTATATTTTTATAGCGAACAACTTTTAATCGAAACATGTTTTCGAAAACTAAATTAATTCATCAGAAATTAAAATTTGTAATTGATGATTAAAATTTGTAATCACTTGGTGAATGGTATAAACAGTTGACTATACTATTAGGCTATCAAATATAGTTTGTTGTTTTGCAGTTTTGTTATTTTGTTGGGCACAACGTATTGGATACCTAATGGTACATCTAATTTATTATCACCCGTTAAAAGATTTAGAAATAAAAACTGGTATTCAAGAATTAAATCAAGACAAAAATGTCAATGCTATTAAAAATTATGTTAAATTTACACTTTTAAGTTTAAAAACTAGTAAGTGAAACAGTATACAAAACTCAAAAATTAATACAACCAAATTGGTTTTGTTATCGAACATTTTCTAATGGCGAGTGTTAAATCTGTCACGAGAAGTTGAAGTCCAGATTAAACAAAGAATGCCATTCATAACACGTCACTGTATTCAATATTAATTTGCGGCAGTTGTAAAATTAATAAATTTCCATAAAGGTGATTTAAATAACGTACAATATTTTATTGCAATTTATATATCCGCTATATCCATTCGATCAGACGATAGATTCATTGTGATCGTACGTCCGTAATTCATTAAAATAATGAAGAATCCCTACTGTTGAAATTACAAAACTAATCAAATAAACAAAGGATGCATTTTCTCTTAGGGATTTTCGTAAAATGATTCACAAAAAAGAGTATTGTGTAGAATTTACGAAGAGAGTCAATTCATGAATCAGATGTGCTTAGTCCAACACTAATACATTATACTTGTACATCAAACAAGACTATATATAATACACACATACTAATATTTCAGTCTGCTGTAATAACGATATCGTATATTTTTCAATGAATTCAGTGATCTTATTTATTTATATATAAATAGAGATAAAAATATTACTCAAGAAATATATTTATTAGGATTCCGTAAAAATGTAAATAGCAGTTATTCAACGATGTACCAATGGGAGTTGCACTCACAACTGGGTAGTAGCAAAAAATCATTTTAAACGATAAAAACCACAAAATTCACTCAATAAATTATTCTTTATCATTTCGCTTCGAAGACATTTGTTAGAATTGCAATATCTAATTACAGGAAAATCTCCCATTGAGTACCTTTCGTCGTTCAATATTGAGTACCATTCTCCAAGACATTGGGTATCTTCGTTTTCCCGAATTTCGTAAAATATATCGAAGTAGTTCCATTCGTAAACTCATTTTTTAAATTTGATGAAATTATATCCCTTATTAGATAGATAGATTGTTAGAGGCTGCCCTGGACGGGCTAAACTTCGACCATAAGGTCCATTGTGATGCCTAAGGATGTGAGGACGTGAGTGGAGTGGAAATAATTTTTGTGTATAGACTAGGAATAGGTAGGATATGCGGCTGCAGCAGCCGACTATGGCAGGAACTATGCCGATATTCATCTGGAGTTCGTGAAGGAAACTGCAGAAAGCCATCTCAAGCATGGCCGGTTACTTCGTTCTTGTTCATACGCCGACAATTTTGTCAATTAATCACCACTTTTTTTTCCTAATAATTGACAAACTGCCGATGTCGAGATTCGAACCCATAACCTCCCAGTTTCCAAGTAGGCATACTGCGCAGACATAACGCCATAGACCGCTCGGCCACTTGGACTGGTGACCTTTTATTTTATGTATAAATCAAATTTTTTTATCGATTGGATGGTGACACATTCGCAATTCAAATCTGATTAGTTCATTTGATTCCCCGACAAAAATCACACAAAGGATTTCAGAATATTGGCTTGCTTCCCCGGTAGGAATAAAGCTGCCGTTGCCGGACTTTTGTATAACTTTGGTATATTATCAATTAGGACAGATATTATTTATTTAATTTTGTATGTAAAATTAAACGTCAACTGTGTTAATTAAGCGAATAAATGTTTCCATGTTCTAAAATTTTGTTTTGGCAAGCTTTAATCTCTTAGAAAGAATCTCTTTTTTCAGAATCTCTTTTTTAATTTTTTAATCCGACACCCAGAGTTCGTATGTAAGAAATACAAACTTCTCAATTAACCATCGTAAGCCCTTTTCTGCTTTTGCTTACTACTAGTAATAAAGGATCGAAACAATTGGTATCGATTACAAAAATAGAAGTCTTTACTCTTATAGCATGCATTTTGGATACAGTGATTTAATTTAGTACAACGATAAAGTAACACACAAAAAAAGATTTAAATTGCTGGATAAGAAACTAAATATAAAATTCGATATACCAATTTCGAAACCTTTTATCTTAGAGAAGAGAAAAGAAAGAACAGAAATATACAATTCATTTCATATTTTTTTATCTCATCTCCTCACAATACGCACACAAAAGGAAAAAGGGATTGATGATGATGATGACGAAATGTTTCAATAATACCAATTGATGTTCATTTTTTGTCGTACACTCTGGATCAAAAAAATTGATTCTTTTGGATAAATCTGTGTGAGAAACACATGCAGGCCAAGGTAGTTCACGCTGATAGTCAACACGTATTATCCAAGGGGTGTAATTATTTTTTGTACTTGTACATTTATTCTGCAGTGCTTATTTGCAATATTGATTTTAAACTAAAATTGTTTCATAACGTTGCTAATAGGTCCATTTTCTATAAGAATAGGTCTATACGGTTTATTCGGGAAATTATGATATTCTAACTTACTATCATAGCTGTATCAAATGTATTCGAGTGATTTTGACATTTCCAACTACCAAAAAGACGTTGTTTCATATTTCCGTAGATTAAAATGGCCGTTAATTCACCTCTAAAAATGTGCCTACCGTTACGTGTGCGTAATTCTTAAAGATATTTTGAGAGAAATAAGAAATCTCAAAGAAGGAAAAGCATCAGATTACGATCTTGTCGACGCAACCCTCTTGAAACATCCACCACACAAGGGAATCATGAGCCTAGTCAAGATCTTCAATGCCTGTATTAGGCTCGAACACTTACCAGGACAATGGAAAATTACTCAAGTCATAATGGTGCCTGAACCAAAGAAACCACCACAAGAAAGATCTCGTATAAACCTATAGGTCTCCTACCAGTAATTGGTAAATTAATGGAAAAGATCCTTTTAAACAGAATGAAAGGGCACCTAAACGACATAATCCCCAGCCACCAATTTGGATTCCGAAGATCATGGTACAATTGAACTAGTACATCCCACTGCAGTATGTAATAGGGCCATGTGGTCGGAGAACCACCCTACCTCAGGAAAGGAATCGTCTAGGATACAGACGGATCCAAAACTGAAGAAGAGACCGGGGCGGGAATCTACGGTGAGAGACCAAAAGCAAACATAAGCCTCAACTTGGGGAAATATGCCATGGTCTTCCAAGCAGAAGTCTACGCCATACTGGCTTGCGTCCGTGAGAACCTACGTAGAGGCTACATAAACCAGAACGTATGTATTCTGTCGGACAGTCAAGCTGCTTTAAAAGCCTTGTCTGGAACTGAGATCACCTCAAGGGTAGTCAAGGATTGTCTGGAGGAACTTCTGAAACTGGCAAAACGGAACAATGTTAAATTGATTTGGGTACCAGGTCACAGTGTAGTAATAGCAAAGAAGGGAGTCGGAATGCCATTCATAGGCCCAGAGCCTATTTTAGGAATTCCAAAGACTGCATGTAAACAAGTGATCAACGAGTGGTCAAATGCTAAACACCGTGACCACTGGGAAAAAGTACCGCGGCAAGAGCTCGGGAAGGTACTGCTTCAGAGTGCAACAAATAGGTTATCAGTCGATGCACTGAGGCTGAACAGGATGCAACTGCGGAGGGTTACCGAGTTCATTACCGGGCATTATCCCATGCGGAAGCATCTGCACACAATGGGACTTCATAACGGCTCCATTATGTGCAGATTGCGTGGCGAGGAGGAAGAAACATCCAGCCACATAATCTTTGACTGCGAACCTCTGGGTTACAGCAGATACAGAATATTCGGTGCATCTCACCCCGAATATATGAACCTTCGGGAGGTCGTGATAAGCAAGGTCCAGGCTATTGCCAACATATGAGGGAAGCCAGATCTGAGGTAGAAGGGGGAGCACAATGGACCATAGGGTCGAAGTGCAATAGTTTTTACCCCGATATTAATCAATCAATCCCACTGTAGACGTCATCAGTAGATGCCTAGAAAATCGATGTACGCTCTGCTGCCTGTTTAGACATAAATCAAGCCTTTGATAAGGTCTGGACTGGCATACAAACTTAAAAAGTTACTTCCGTATTCATACTACCACTTACTCTTATTCTAACAACTTGACAAAAAACTTCGCAAGTCACACCTACTCTGATCCTACGTCAACCGAAGAAGCTTTCAAGTAAAATGTAATAGTAAATATTCTGCCCTATACGAGATACGCTCAGGTGTCTCTCAGGGCAACATACTAGGACCGGTTTTATACCTGATTAACACTGCGGGATACCTTCCAACTAATGGGGACATAATAACTGCAACCTACGCTGACGACACTGCTGTCCTGTTGGTTAAAAAATGGGTACAGTTTTTGCAGTTAACGTGGTTTTAAATAAAGTTGGCAAATCATTATCGACTAGTTCATTTTTTTTCAATGTGACTGTACAGTATTGAATCAAATTTCGATAAAATGATTTTATTATCATAAATGTAAATAACTTTAGCTTTGACGATGAATGTGTATATAAATTCACTTATGTGTATGTAAAATATTATAAAATATTTATTTTTTTTGTTTTCTTTAAAAAGGGACAGACAATAGAGACAATTCAATCGAAATATATTTATATAAAATTACAACTGTCCTATATATAAAATTTTGTATACAATGTAATACTTATTCAGAATGTGTATTATTTTCGATAAAAATTAAAATCAATTGACAATTTTTTACCCTGCTTTCAATCAAGTATATTCTTGCCATTTTAATTATGTATCTGTAAGAATATAATGTCAAAGAAGAATATTCGTGATCGAAGATCGCAAAGTTATTAATTTTCGTGGAATTTTAATCTCAGGAATAAAATATTTAGATTTACACCTTTGAATTATGAAAATGAGATATGTGAAAATAGATTTTGTTATTTCAGAACCTCAAATATTTTGATAAACAACATATCCGCTGCTTAGACAATAAATAATATTTATATATATATACATATATATATATATATATATATATATATATATATATGTAATATACAAATCAACGTGTATCGTATTTTAAATTACACACTATTTAAATAAACAATAATGGAATTCAATAAAAAAATTAAAACTAAAGAAAATTATTGAAAATAAATCAATTAATAAATCAAAGATTCATGTAAAAATGATGTGTAAAGAACAATTCAATAAAAAATAAAAACATTTCTAAGATTTTGAAGAAGACAATGTAAGACTGAAATTTCTAAATCAAAAATTCATTCTTTGCCAAATCGTACTAACTCCCAAAACGAACAATGTATTAGCGTTGGTTTATTTATATGTTATGTGTACTGTTTTTTTTTTAAAGGTTGTTATAAAAAAAATTCAATTTAATGACAGGTTCTTTCAAAATTTGACAGCTTATTATTTCAATAATAAAGAATATCCTGTCAAAGTTTGAACTTGATCCTGTTTTTAGTTTTCGAGTAAACAAATGTTTATGTTACGATTTTTAAGAAATTTTTACATAGCTTAAATGGACTCGGCGGTAAAAACATTAATACAAAAATCTATATCTCGACCACCAGAAATGTCAGGTATATGAAAAACTGTCATAATAATTATCAAAGTCTTATAAATACCTGGACCAAACTTCAAAACAATCCTGTTTTTGGTTTCTGAGATAATTAAATTTATAGATCGAAAAATGGTACTAAAGCTTTCATTTTATATTGTCACAGTAGGTTTGGCAACGTCAGTGTAATTAAAATTAAATAAATAATTATTAATAATAAACAAATAAAACCAGGTTTTTGTTTTCGTAATAAGTTTGTGTAATTTAATTTTCTTTTTAAAAATATATTAGTAAAACCTTTTACTAATATATTTTTGTTTGTTTTTGTCGAGTATCGGAATCTGTTGCAGGTTCGGGCAGCGCTCCTTTGAGGAATAAAGAGAGCCAAGATTCCGCGACAATATATATATATATATATATATATATATATATATATATATATATATATATATATATATATATATATACATATATATATATATACATATATATGTCTCCGTAATCGTTTTAGCGGTCACAATTTCAATCTGATTGAAATGAAATTTGGTATTTGCTGTGGGTTTGGTATTGAAAAAGTCAAGTTCGTTAACATGGGTAAAATCGGAAATGGGGAAAGAGGGTTCAGAGGGAAAGGGAAACTCAAAATTTGAATTTCGAATATATCTTATATTCGAAAAATTGAAAAATTGAAAAGTTTTTAATGCCCATAGGTATATACAAATAGATAGATAAATATAAATTTTACAGATGTTGATTTTTGACATCTACTACGGAAGAAATTTTCAGGGAATTCACTAGAACGCTTAAGTTGTGTAAATATCACCACTATTTATTATGGTTGACATATGTTTCAGTCTATCGTATGCCTATTTTCAAAACATCTGCTTACTTGTACATAATAACAATGTTTCACAAAGTAAATAATCTCCAAACAGCAGAACAGCTATTAAGATCCAATACTATTAAACAAGCTTTCATACAAAAAACCTTATGAAATTGCTTTTTTCGTTTGGAAGATATAATACTACTGATAAAATAAAATCAAAATTTTGACCCAGAGGTAAAACAAGATCAAAAATGCAAACTTGTCAAACTATGTTCAAATAAGGTATAATAACTATATTCGATATTGTTATTTATGTAGACAATACTTCTATTTTTATTACACTTTGGGGTTGCGTGTAGGGATAATATTTTATATTCTGTCATAAGACGCCTCTGACAACTTTTTTTCCACCATTTTAATGTTGGCGGAATTATGGGTAGAATGTTATAGTCAAAAATTATAGCCCAAATTTTTTCGAGCGTTTGTTAGCACCCTTCCTAAAATAATTGCGACAAATAAATAAAATGAATTTTTGTGATTTGAATTTGAGATATAGTTATTCAAATAATAAAACGTATGCAACAAAACTTGAAACAAAATTGTATGTTAAAAAATGTATTTAATAAAAACGGTTATGCAGGAACAGCTTCAACTTTCCTTAGAATATATAAATCACTCTCTAGCGGTCACAATTTTAGCCGGATCAAAATAAAATACCGAACCTGATATGATTTTAGTATTTGCAAGGCTAATTTTATTACTAAATAGAATAGGTCAAGGGAAAAGAGCAGCATAGAGAAAGAAGAAAAACCAATATAAAATATCTCTCTCTCTTAATATTATAATAATCGAAAAATGTGTTAGAAGTTAAGTTCAAGTATAAGGAGTAGACAATCAAGTTTGCTACAATTCATTACCTTATAATTTTTTCCAAACTCTAATGTGTATATAGAGATATTTAGAATTTTAACTTAAAATCTGTATTTGTAAATATTTCTGTAAATATTAGTGTAGCAGAAAAATGATAAAAAACAAAATTACAGTTAACCTAAGTACCTACAACTTAACTCGTGATAAATTTTTCGATTTTTCAAATATTACGAGAGATATGCCAAATATTGTGTTTCCTCCTTCCTCTAAACCTCCCTTTCCCCTGGTCCGAGTTTACCCATTAACGAACTTGACCTTTTGAATACCAAAAGCGCCTCAAATACCAAATTTAATTCCAATCGGAATAAAACTGTGACCACTAGAGAGTCCAAAGACACATAAACTTATATATATGTTTTTAGTGTTTTGCTTTAAAATAATGTAACGGGACCTGTGAGATCGTAAGGGCGATTAATCCTCAACTGCGAAAAGCAGTTTGGAACAACTGCAACCTCCTCTGATCCCAAAAGGTTTAATCGACATTAAAATTTTTTAAAGATTACTTAAATTGCATTCTAAATACTCTGTACTATTTATATTCCCTTCATGTTTTTAACACCCATATGTATTTATGAAAGTGTTTTCAAAATCATTTCAATCAATGCATTAATATCGTAAAATCATTTTGTTATTATCATTATTATTTCTTTATTGAATTCGGTGACGTCTTCTAACAATTTACTGTCAATTTTGATTTAACGTATTTATTATAATGACCTCTTTTACTAATTCCCCCCGATTTCGATATACATTTATATGAATGAGGCGTACGCATATATACACATGTCGAATAACTGTATACTTTCAGTTTCACTTAAATCACCCCTTTCACTACGGTTGTCATTCCTCAATAATCAATACAAGGTGTCACAAGTAAATTTGTTTTTGTCACTTAATTTGCTTCTTCTGACACAAAATATCTCGAGAATAAAGAAGTAAACATAACATCTGACGTTAATTACTTAAATACACTATATATACTGAGTTTATTATCAATATTAGAACTGTTTATTTTATGTTTTATACCCGTATAGATGTATAAAGATGCTAAATACATTTATACTTTTGTAAATGCATATGTTTTATATGAAATTGTGACAAAACTAATCAGTTAATGAAACAAAGTTTCTTTTTAAAAAAGAGACATTTTTTGGGCTCTAAACTATTCTTCTACAGGTTACGATTTTGAAATTGGAGCTATTCTCCCCTAGCGGTGGGATGCATGGATCGATTTTGACAGCGTTGGACTGGGCCTTAAGGCAACCATACTAACAACTGATGGATAGACACAAAAATTTTACAAAAACAGCTACATAAATGTAAATAGTCAAATAGGAAGAAATAAAAATATATAAACTCTACCATCTAGGTAGCTCAGTTGCAGAGCAATGGAATGCCAGAGGTCTTAGGTTCAAACCCCAGCCAAAATGTCCCAGATTTTTCATATCAAAACATTGATGTCAAAATAATTTACAATTGTTCAGGCATGTTACTTAAATGTCAAATTAAGTAAATGCTAGTCACCTCCGTTACAAGTTTACAAAAACTGCTAAATATACATTTTTATGAATAAAGTTATATTAGACATAACTGAAGCTATCCCCTTCACTTTTTTTTTCAATACTATCATCGTGGTCCTTGATAAGATCCGATTCAATGTGTAGGATAATCAACGAGTCCAACAGTTCTTGTCCCAGTAGAGAACGAAGCTTCATCTTATCTTAGCGTTTTATCGCCGAAAATGGGAAAATGAGGATTACATAGTAAGCGATGTATAAGTTGGAGAATGTGCTTGTAATAATGCGATAAAAGTTAATATGTCTAACAAATAGCGTTTTTTTGAAGGCTAAGGTCCGGTCCGATACTGGATTTTGACCATTCACGGACTTGAAATCAGTTTTTAGCTTTAAAGCACACACAATTTCACCTCGAAAATATAAAACATTTTTTTTACACACAAAATATCAATTGTTAAAATATTATCATGTTATATGTATATTTATAATTTAAAAAGATATCGCCTAACATAATACATAATTCCAAAATTGACTATATAATGCTCATAATATATTCATTTAAGGTAATTGCTTTAAGAAAATTACTTAATAACAAACCTGTCAGATACAAAAATTTGCATATATTTATAATTTTTCGTCAGTATTATCTATACACGGTACAATCTCTTTGATCATTTCTCAGATGAGAAAAGATAAGGATTTTGTTTATATATCAAATAAATTTTACACTAAACTAGGTAATTATATATGTATACATTTATATATATTTTTTATATTATGTTTAGGTTACTATAGAAGCCAGATACACAGATTTGATAGATGGGAGTATTTTTTCATAAATATTTTCGATAGTACTTTTAAAGTAGTTCACTCGTAAACTCATTTTACTTTACAACTGAAATATGACATACAGTTCAGGGTCCTTTAAAAACTGTTTGACCCTTTGTGAAACTAGATGTTCGGTATCGAATTTTTAACAAATACGTAACACAATATACGGGTCGCACATTTAAAAAAATACCATTTAGTGTCTTTACATTTTTTGCTATCTCTTATGGTTTCAATGTTAGATAAACATTTTCTACTTCGACGGGTGATGCATGGACATATTTTGCCTATTCTTGAACTTAAAGTTAGTATTTTTAGCTCTAGAACACACATACAAGTTCACCTCGTTAGCTCTTTTGTTTTTTAGTTATCGTATTCACGAATAACATAGTCAGACTGATCTGGGTACCGGGTCACTCTGGCGTTAAAGGCAACGAAGTAGCGAACTAGTCCCTACTAGGCGCGAGAGGGGTCATCTCGAATGCCCCTTTCACCTAGGCCTATCATTCCTATAGCAAGATGTTCCGTAATTTACTGAATCAAGGGGTGGCTATGACAAACTCATCTCGATTACTGGGACTTTTATTATTAAAAATTTTAATTAATTCGGATCGTCTTTTAATGAAAAAAAAAATATTTTAAAAGAAAATCAAAAAATATATTATTCAAAGTATTGTCCATCGCTATCTATTACTTTTTTCGGGTAGAAGACGACTACCACGTCGGAAGAACGTCTCGTCTGCAGATGCAATCCACGAATGAACCCATTTTTGGCTATCTTCATAGGAAGTGAACTTATGCTCAGGTAGGTGATGAGCCATCGATCTAAACAAGTAGTAACTGGAAGGAGTAATATCTGGAGATCACGATGGGTGGGGTAGGACTTCTCAATTAAGGGTTTACAAGTATGTTTTTACAGATTTTGCGACATGCTGCAAAATTACTTTGTCATGTTTTTCACAGTTCCGATCGTTTTTCTTTCAATGCACGGCTAAAATGCATCAATTATAGTCGGTTGCCATTCTCAGTTATGGTTTCATTCGATTTAAGTAGTTGATTTTAAATCACACCCGTCTGATTCCACCAAATGCAGAGCATGCTGACGGTTGACCGGGCTTAACTCATGACTTTCTGCGCTTGGGACTGTCGTAATGGACCCATTTTCAACGCCAGTAACAACTCGATGCAAAAATCCCATTCTTTTCTTACCAATACAATTCCCCGCAAAAACACTTTATTCGGCACACATTTCGGCATCTTTGAAAAATTACAAAGTCTTATATAAAATGATACTTACTCTTATATAAAATATATGTAACGAAAATTATGCCTAATAACGGCTGTTTCACGATGAGTATATTGTTGTAAATAACAACGCAATACTGTACTACCTATGCCATCTCTAGTAAAACGCTAAGAATTAATTTCAATTCCTGAATATTTGGATAAATATAGCTCAACTAGAAGTCAACAATAATTAATATCTATGGAAAAGGATATTTTATTATTTAGAAAAGTTTAATTCGGGTTTTGAAGGTAACATACACGAGGATATATATATATATATATATCTATATATCTATATATATATATATATATATATATATATAATCTATATATATATATATATATATATATATATGTATATATATATAAATTACATGTTATTTAAGGTTAATTAATGAATGGTATTCTATTTTAGGCACGAATTATTATTGAAAAACGTTCTGTTGTTTTGGTGACTAAATTATTATTATTATTGTTTCTGTTATCGATTGTCAAATTAAATATTAAAATCAATTTATGCTATCATTTCATGGTAAATAAATAATAAAGTAATTTAAAGTTATCTAAGGCGATTATGTTGCTTCTAGATCGTTGGTCTTTATTCGAATGTGTAATGGTGTTCGTGGAGATTAATAAACCTAATGTTTGTAGTTGTAAATTTAGTCTGTATGGTATAAAAATATCACCCGTGCTTTTTACTGCATAACAAACTGTAAGTTTGGAAATTTGAAATTACTGGCCTTACCTTTTATCCTAAGGTAGGTTACAGTCAAATTAAATACTGTAAAACTCAATATGAAAGTAATTTTAACAAGAGTAATTTCAATAAAATTTATTATATTTTTATTTATTTTGTTTAATTTTTTATTTATTTTTATTTTCTAATTGTCAAAGAGTAAATTACGACTAGCTAACTTATACTGATGATGACTACTTTATAGTCGAAATACATATTTATAATACAAAAACTGATCTAGGTATTGGGGTGAATTTGAAATTTGATAACCCTAATTACTATTATCTCGGGAAATAAGTATAGTAAAATGTGAACACCACACGATACTAATAACTACAAACCACACTGGGAAATGATAAAGAATCGTTTTATTGCAACTGAGCATTACAAAAATAAATAGAATCAAAATATCTCTATAAATAACAATGTAAAATGAAACAGCAGATTTGAAAATAAAGTAGTAATTGATATTTAGATATATAGTTCAATAAAATAAAATTTTCAAACTACGTATCACGCATGTCCAAAGGAAGTTGTGTGGCGTCGTATAAATATTGACGCGTTTTGCTGTCATAAACAGCATTACCGAAACAGTACAACAGTATTTCTAAAACACACAGCGTTAACATCACTTTTAGACCACCACTGCAAATTTGATATGTTGGATAAAAAGAATAATTCTGGTATTTATTGTCTTCTGTGATTGCGATGGGGCTTACATCAGTTAAACGGGCAGGAATTTCAATAGAGAGCGTGAACACCTTTCTTAGAGCGTTCAGATATAAAAAGAAGGAGACCTCAGTTACAAATCATCTCTTGGAAACGGGGCATAATCCTAAATCACTCCAAAAAGATTTAGGATGCACCTTTTATAATCTTTTGAAACATTCTGAAATCAGACAGTGTCCAAAAAGTTTTGTTCAAATTTAAATGTTAGCTTTTGTATTGAATAGGTCGTTTCACGGTTGAAACAACACATTTAAAAGAATAAATAAACCCATAAACAAATTCTATACAGATTACGCAAACCTTTATTGCTCAAAAGAATTGAAATTCAAATTTAAAAGTATACTTTGAATTGATATATTATATTAAATGGGTCGATATTTGACGGCAATCCAATTATCTCATTATTAATTTAAACAAATATTTCAGACTTTTGTAACAACATTTTTATATATAGATTATAGTTTCGCAATCACAGTTTCCTCATCAGAAAATATTCAATATAATAAAATTATTATATATTTTCATTTAGTTTTCATAGTTCATTTAGTGTTCTTCGAATAACAAAAATTTTATCTGTTTAATTTCATTCGGAAAATTTTAGAAAACAAAATATCCTGTCAAGGAAGAAAACACTTTACAACCTTCTTCGCACCTGGAGCAAAAGAAGGAGATTAAGTTTGTTAATGGGAACAATCAGTTGAAACGTTTTCCCGTTACGGAGGTAAATATCTATCTTTAAAACCGCAAGAATTCAAAGACAATAATTTTCCTCTTTATAAAATAAACAACTGTTTTTTCATAAACTGATTAGTTTCCCACAATTTCTACTCGAACATCTATATACACTCTTGATTATAGCATCTTTATACACTATTTTGTATCTTTTACTATACATCTGTGCGTGTGTAAAAAGTTAAAAAAAGACAGTTCACGCATTGGCAATGAACTATTATATCGGGTATTTAAAAAAATCAACTAAGTTAGCTGTTAAATATAACCAGTTATAACCCAAGAGTGGTTTTTCAAACTTAGGAATTTTTTTGAACGCATTTAAACGTGCAAGTGCACTTATCATTATTTGTGTTTATTCGGCTTTAATTTAATTTTTAAATGGATAAATACGTTCTTAATTCTAATTCTCTTACTGTAGCGTACTGTATAAACAATTATACCGCCAAAAAATGTTCAAAAATCCATACGATCTCACACCCTACGCATTCGAATTTACCGTGAAAATACATATACTAAACCGTTCTCTTTTCTTCTTCTTTATATATGTGAAAATGCACACACATGGAAAATGGGTAAGCACCTACATCAGATATAACATATAAAAAGCAACATCATTTATAAGTAAAAATACTATTTTCTAATTTTTTCTTTCAATTTCCGTATAAGAAAAAGTATGTTATGTGATGTAAAATATCCGGGGATGAGAAAATCACTACAAAAAAAACCCATATGCGAATATACACAAAGCCTATTGTACAGAGTGCGGCAGATAAAATAACAAGTTACAGTAAACAAGTGAACATATCACGTGACTAAAGTAATTGCTTAAATACCCTATATATACTGAGCTTTTTTTCAATGCAGAATTAACTCAAATTTTCGTGATTTTGATTTATTTTATCAACTTTTTGTTCCAGAACGAAATTTTTATGTATACCTTGGCTAAAACTCAATCTAAGGTGAGTAAGAAAAAAAAATTCGTTACGCAGGAGCTGCTTCAACTTAGCGAATTTCCTTAAAATATATAAATCACTTTCTGGCGGTCACAATTTTAGTCTGATCAAAATGAAATGTCGTATATGATTTAGTATTTGCAAGGCCAATTTTATTTATAAATGACATACGTCAAGGGGAAATGGGGGCATAAAGAAAGAAGAAAACACAAAATATAAAAAATATCTCTTAATATTAGAACAATCGAAAAATGCGTAAGGAATAAAGTTGTAGAAAATCATGTTTGCTACAATTCATCAATTAATCACTTATGCTCAAACTCTAACGTGTACCGAGATATTAAGGAATTTAAAATTTCTGTAAATATTAGTCGTAACAGAAATAATGATAAGTAATAAAATTACAGTAAAACTTAATACCTACAACTTTACTTCTTATAAATTTTTCGATTTTTCGAATATTAAGGGAGATATGTCAAATTTTGTGTTTCCCCCTCCCTTTAAACCCCCCTTTCCCCTCGTTCGATTTTACCCATTAACGAATTTGACCTTTTGAATACCAAAAGCGCCTCAAATACCAAATTTCATTCCAATCAGATCAAAATTGTGACCGCTAGAGTGATTACAGACATATATATATATATATATATATATATATATATATCTATATATATATATGTATATATATATGTATATATATATATGTCCATAGATATATATATATATATATTTATATATATATATATATATATATATATATATAAATTTTACAGATGGTGATTTTCGACATCTACTAGGTAGGATGGACATTTGCAAAATTTTGAAGTCGGTACGAGACCAGTAGCTATATTTCCTTTCAGGAAATTCACTAAAGAGAAATCTAGATATTGAAACATTTAATGTTAACGTACGGTGAGAAAATAGTAGAAATCGACATGTCTCTTGTACTTTCCATTGTTTATATCCGTCTTCATTTTGCGGTAATGTGCTATCGATGGCAAAGAGACTGCTGAATGTGTAGTCCGGCAAAGGAGTTGATGCATAGGTATTATAACTAGGGAACAAATCAAATCAAATAGACAAGTGTAGCAAGGAACATATAAGCCAAAAAAATGTTCGCTGGGCTCAAGTCAATAAGCCTTGGATTATACAAATAAGTCGGGAGAACGTCATCCTTGGGACCAGGATCCTGCATGAACCTTTTAGAATCAAGAAACATATATCCCTTATAGGAATAGAGTGTAGTTTGATGTGTCTTAGCTTTTGGTAGAACATGGTCAAACCAATGGCTCTACAAAACTTGACCGTAAATCCTACCAAACGAGAGATGCAGAAACGCAGACAAAAAACATCAGGGACATCAAAATGTAAAGGATGAATGTAATATCACCATTCATTCTTTAAGACGCCATTTAAAACTTGCCAGTTATATTACTTCGGACATACTGTACCTATAACGCTATATAATGATTACAGAGACTAGCGGATCAAAAATTTATCATCCGAAAGTCCTGTGTTATTTTTATTGTATAAGAGATGATTTCGAACATTTTAAAGAAAACCAATCAATCAAATTGAGGAAAAACCTTTCATTACATACATCCATACATTTCATGTAGGTATACATCGATAATATAAAAGGGAAAATTATTTTTGATTATGAAATATTAAAAGAAAATTTCTTTTTCGTGCAAAACGGTCATTTTAATTATGAAAAGATTAGTGATTTTTATAATAATATTATGCTTCGTTTTTTTTTTTTTTTGAAAAATGAAACTTAATTTTTTTAATTAAAGTTGTTTTTAAAAGAGCACATAAACCCAAAGGATTTTTTATTGTAACGGGTTTTTTATGTGTTGTATATATAAACGATGCCTTTCGTTCGTTCCTTTTTAATAATAACAAACAACTTTACTATACACCGAGTGTTCATTAAAAATTGTTAAACATTTAACATAAAAAAGGGAAAAAGATAATGTAACCACTAGGACTAATCTCTCAGACCTCTGTCTTACTGGGACGGTGTGCTTACCAATATATCACTTATGTTGATTCTCACCGTTTTTTATTTTAGAGGGCCTTTACTAAGTAATACTTATACGTGTATTTAAGACTTTCTTAAGTATTTACTTTGTTCCACCGGTTTTATATTAGCACTACTTACTTAAAACATACTTAAGATTCAACGCATGTGAGCAAACTATAACTGTAGGGACTTTCTAGTGACTTTTTATTTTCTTGGGTTGCCTTCCGAAATAAAATATTTCAATTCTTTAATGTAATCAAGTGAACTTTGAATTCAGTTGTAATTTTGTTTATATAATTAAAGTAAAATTAAAGACTTAAAAAAATTAAAATAAAAATTTCTTTTATGTTATATGTTTTTGTGGATAAAAATTATAAAATAAAATTTAACATTTTATTTGTCAAAATTACCGCTTGAAATTATTTTTTATCACTGAAGTCAATATTCTTCATTAAATAATATTTAAAACCAATAATAATAATAATAATAATATATAAAACCAAGCAATTATTTCCAGATATATAGCATCAAGCGTCAATATTAAAACAGCACCTTTTACACCTTTCAATTTTTTGTATCATTTGTATTTTGCATAAAATGAAGAACTATGTACTATTTGTTCTATGATTGTTTCGACTATGCTGTATTCAAATAAAATAATAATAATAATTAAAATAATTATTGATTAAAGTATTCTTAACATAATTTATATTTTAATTATAAACTGTAGCGATAACGGGGTTTAAACATTTGCAACGTTTTGAATTTGACACTTCAAAAGTATTTAATGCGCAGGCTCAAACCAATTCTTAAAATTAAGAATCGATTAAGAAGCGGATATCGGGAACTTAAAAGTATGCTCCACTTTGTCTGTTGAAGAATAGCTTATCTAACGGTCAATTTAAGAATTACTTAAAATTAAGCCTAACTTAAATGATTCGGTGTAAATGGGCATTATTATTTACATTACATTTCTTTATTAACTTATATATTTTATTTTGTTCGATTGCACTCATACGTTATTTACAAATCAATTGTTGTTGTGAGCTTTATGATGTCAATAAGTCAATCCGTTGATGTCAATCCATCCGTGTAAGATGAAGGTCTGAGTTTTGTATGGTAGTGGTTACATTATCTTTTTCACATTTTAAATTTAAAAAATGAATTGATTAATTCTCAATAGTGAACATCTTGTTGTTTCAATCACAATTCTTAATAATCGTATTAGATTTGATTTGTATTCCATATTCTGAAATAATACAGTTCACAAAAATAATTATTGAAGAAAGTCTGAGGTTCGGTCTCCTCTGAGGTTTGGGCTTCGTAAATTTATAACTGCGACACAAATAAGAAATAATCACTGCCAACACAAGTCTTATATAGTGCAACATATAGTACATTGTATCATGAATATTCAAATACTTTATATTTTATACCAGATTTCTTCAATCAACATAGCTGTAATAAGTTTATTATACTAAATTTTATACTTTTTTTTTGACTTCGTCTCATAAATGAACCACTTTCCTCTTCAAGGAAATTTGTGTTGCATCGATGCCAAAAATTTATTCAAATGTCAAATGGTGAATGTCGAAAACCATCATCTGTAATAATTACAGGTGCTTTTGGTATTTGAAAAGCAAAATTCGTTAATGGGCACAGTTAGTGTTTGTGGTCAAAGGCAAAATTTGTTTTAATAATTATTAACAGTCCAGGCTAATCAATTTTAGTCAGAATTATTTTTCATTTTAAAATAATTAAACATGCAATGTTAACTTCCATTCTCAGTGCCCAATCTTCCATTTTTCCCAATTTACTAGCTATTTTGCAAGCAGTTTTTTAATCTTCAATATAGAACATATTATTAATTATGTATACCCTTAAATTGGAGATTAAATATGTAAGGGGCACCAACTTAACATTAAAACAAATTTAACTCTGAGAGACTATTTAACTGTCCACTAAACTATGAAAGTAGAGTAAGATATGTCTATTGTAGAGATAAAAAATGTGATATCTGTGCAAAAAGAATCCTTGAGAGATATATAAAAGCTTTAGTAGATACTTCGTTATGCATGTAATTTCAAGCCAATTAATTATCTTATGTAGTTTCAGCAAGGTCTTAAATTAAAGCCGTATGATACGTATGTTACAACATTGGTGACATGCAACTTTGTAATTATTTATTTCATGTGTGCATTATTTTATTTTCAAAGAAGTTTTTATATTCAGAATAAACAAAATGTTAATTAAAGTTAATATTTGAATGCAGAAAAAGAAAAAAAATCCATAAAAAAGTCATAATTATGTGCTGTATATTGCATGTGCTAAGCAACTAGTCACCAGCCGTGAACGGTAAATGACTAGACACAATTATCATGACCACCTAATAAATTAAATTTTTATTATCAAAATTTTACTCAGAACGTTATTATACTTCAATTTAGTTATATTTCTTGTATGATGGATCAATTAAAAGTGTCATTATAACGAGAATACTATTATTATTCACTTTAAACAACCAATAGAACACAGAATTCGAATAAGTTGATACTCAATTGAACTGTCAAACATAATCAGCAGTATTAGAACATTAAATTAGTAGTATAGTAAATGTAATTTGAATAGTGTAATTAAATAAAAAACAGAAGTTTGATGTGAATTTACAATCGGCTTATTATATTTATGATTATTTATGACGGCTTATTATTTCTCTAGCGTTATCAAATTTGTATGAATAAAAAAAGTTCTGGTAAAATTAAAACTTGTTACGCAGAAGCTGTGTTAATTTAGACAATTTTCTTTCGGAGATTTGTCCGGACAAACAGGCAGACACGTAGACAAAAATTAAAAAAACGCGTCTTTGGGTTTTGGTAACGTGTAAATAACCATATGAGCCAAAGAAAAAGCTTTTATTTCGAAATCACAGACAACCATTTCAATTATAATTATATATATATAATTAATCTGGTATATCTCTATACCGGATATAAAAATGGCGGCACTTCCGGGTTCGAAATTTTTAAGGATTTTGTTCATTTACATTCAGTACTACGTCATACTGAACCTAATTTTTTTTAAATTACTCCTGTAATGCAGTGCAATATTCTCTATTGCCTGTAATATAGAGATAAATTGAAATAAAAACAAGTAATGTTACAACTAACTGAGTTAATTATTTGAATATCCAGTATATACTGAGTTGTATATCAATGTTTGAAATGTTAACAATTTTTAATTGTCACACAATTTAAAAAAAATTTCTTATGGTTAACAAGATGGGAATATTTTTCGCTTTTCGAGGAACTTTTGAGCACAAATTATAAGAAAACTATTGAGCTTATGGAAAACTTTATTCAATTTTTGTTATATATATCTTACGGTTTCAAAGATAAACAGTTTTGCCCATTTTTCCCAAACATGGTCCGATTTTGCCCATTAACGAACTTTTTTGCCCTAGAACACACATACAAAATTTCATCATGTTATTTAGCAGCATTTTTACCAAGGATTAATAGTTTCAAGCATTACAAAGTCGCGACTTAACTTAATTTATATATTATTAATTTATAACCTTGTATATTTACATATACTGGGTTTAAAAAGAACCTAAAATGACTACATTACCATGTTTAATACAAACGAGTGTATATGATGATCAATAGATTTTTTAGTAATTTTCACTACAAATCAAAAAAGTACTTTAGCTGGTAGCTATAATGGGAAAAATTCAAGTAAACAAAAATAATTTCTTCATGTGTTGCTTTTGGCAGTTCAATGATAAATTGTTTATCCCATCTAACGATACATACGAGGTGTGTTCAAAAAGTAACGTGACTTTTCAAATTTCGCGAGCTACGTATGATTTTCGATTTTTTTATTTTGTTGTGTTGGTACACTCCTCCCGATATGTTCACAGTTTTAACTATATAGCATTCTTTGTTTGTGAGAGGCAAAGAGGTTAGAAGTGTTTGGTGTAAATCATCAAATTTTGTGTAAAAAATGGAATTAAGTGCTCCAAAACACTCGAAATGTTGACAGTGGCATACGGTGAGTATACTCTGAGTAAAAAAAATGTTTATAAGTGGAACAAGCTCTTCCAAGAAGGCTGAGAAGATGCCAATGACGAACCTCGGTCTGTCAAGGTTCTGCTCACTATTTTCTTCGATTACCTTAGCGTAGTGCATCAGGAGTTCTTACCACAAAGTATGGTCAATAAGAAGTATAACCTTAAAGTTATGCGCTGTTTGCGAGAAGCGATACGAAAAAAAGGTCCTGAATTGTGGAAAAACAATTCATGGCTTTTGCACCACGATAATGCACCTGCTCACTCATCGTTGCTTGTGCGTGTTTTTTTGGCCAAAAACGACACCACCATCATACCTCAGCCATCATATTCACCAGATTTAGCCCCCTTCGACTTTTTCCTCTTCCCAAAATTGAAGGGACCCATGAAAGGACGAATATTTGCAACGATTGAGGAGATAAAAGCTGCATAGCTAAATCAAAAAGTGCTTATCACAAGTGTTTCAAGGACTTGAAAAAGCGTTGGCAAGTGTATTATATCTGAGGGGGATTACTTTGAAGGGCACAACATGAATATTGATGAATAAATAAAAAGTTTTTGATAAAAATATAAAGTCACCTTACTTTTTGAACACACCGCGTATACAACAACAAATTTTAGTATATTTATGTAACTGGAAACAAAAAACTTTATTTGAAAAAATTACTATCAAAAGTAATCTTTATTTTGATGTATTGAAAAATCAATTTATATTATTATTATGAAAGTTGTTTTTAACTTTTTATTTCATATCATTTTATATGTAAACAGGGGAACGCATTTATTATTAAGTGCATGACACAGCTATATTGCCACATTCGCTTTATTATAATAAATCTAGTTAAATATACAAGAAGCGGCAGAGCTAACTGAATTTATTGTTTCAATACCCTGTATTTACGGACTTTTTTTTATTTATGTACTTTTCCACATGCACAGATGTATAAAAATGATACTTTTGGTGTATACACCAGGGGAAACTATACATATGATTCTGTAATTCCAGCTCCCTTTTACCAGCCAAGTAGCCGAGCGGTCTAAGGCGTCATATCTGCGCAGTATGCAGTACTTGGAAATTGGAAGGTTATGGGTTCGAATCCCAACATCGGCAGTTTGTCAATTATAAAAAAAAAAGGGGGCGGTTGATTGACTAAACTGTCGGCGTATAGACAAGAACGAAGTAACCGGCTATGCTTGAGAAGGTTTTCTGCAGTTTCCTTCACGACCTCCAGATGAATATCGGCATAGTTCCTATCATAGTCGGGTGCAGCAGCATATCCTACCAATTCCTAGTCTACTCACAAATTCCTTCCACTCCACTCACATCCACACATCCAATGATCACGTCCATTGCATCACAATGGACCTTATGGTCGAAGTGTAGCCCGTCCAGGGCAGCCTTTACAATCTACCTCTGCCTCTACAAGTGTAAGTTTTGATGAACGTTTTCAATCGCATTAAAAACAGTTGATATATTAAAAATTACATAGCTGTTCGCACGATGAAATTCACTGAAAAGTTATCGATCCCATGATTTGAAAGCTATAATTCCTATCTTGTTTAATATTTCTGTCGTTGCCAACGTCAAATGAATAACAGATAATAATTAAAAACATGTTGGTATACAAAGTATACCAACAATAAGCAAAGAGATTTCACATATGTGCAAGCAATGCACTAAATTCCATGTAAAATTGCAACAAAAATAGAAGCCGTCTCTATTTTGATATAACCAAAAACATACCTAAACAAGTAGTGTAACAACTAACTGAGTCAATTATGTGAATACCCAGTATATACTGAGCTGTATATCAATGTTTGAATTGTTAACAATTCTGCCTGTTCAATGTTTATAAAATTTATAAAAAGATGGGCATATTTTTCGCTTTCCGAGGAACTTTTGAGCACAAATTATGAGAAAACTATTGACTTTATGGAAAAATTTTTCAAACAAAAGTTGTTTATTTTAAATAGAAGAATATATTTTGTAATTAAATTTTTGTTATATCTCTTACGGTTTCAAAGATAGGCAGTTTTGCCCATTTTGCCAAAACATAGCCCGATTTTGCCCATTAACGAACTCGAGTTTACTTTTTTAGTCTAGAACAAACACAAAAAATTTCAGCTCGTTATCTCTTTTCGTTCTTGAGTTATAGGGTCCACAGATGGACAGACGGACGGACATGCTGAAATGGACTAATAAGGTAATTTTTTTAACACCTATAACGAATTTTTTTTTCTGCGATCAATATTTTCAAGCGTTACAAAGTCGGAACTAAACTTAATATATCTTGTATATTTACACTACACTGGGTATAAAAATAGTATGTATAGATGTTATGTATGTAGGTACGGCATACATAACATGCACGTAGGAAGGATTGTATGTCTTCATACATGCCTTCTTCGTTCGCCTATCAATAGTATGTCTCATTTGCTATTTATGTTTGAGCAGAGAAATCTATTGAGTTTATGGAAAAATGATTGAGACAAAAGTAGTTTATTTTGAAAAAAGGAACATTTTTTGTTCCACAATTAAAAAAATATTATGGTTTTAAAGGTGGGCTTATTTTTCCGTTTCCGAGGAACAAATGAGCACAAATTATGAGAAAAATATTGAGTTTATGGGAAAGTTTTTTAAACAAATGTTGTCTATTTTAAAGAGAAGATTTTTTGTAAATAAATTTTTTTCTATCTCTTGAAAACACACTCCGATTTTGTCCATTAACGAACTTTCAGCTCGTTATTGTATCCACAGGCGGACGGACGGACATGCGGAAATGGCCGAATTAGGCCATTTTATGAATACCTTTCGAAGTATTTTTGTCAACGAATAATATTTTCAAGCGTTACAAAGTCGGGACTAAACTTAATATACCTTGTATATTTACTTATACTGGGTATAAAAATAATATTGTGGTAGATATTTTAGTAATATTTCAATTTACCTTCGACAAGAAAAAACACGAAAAGAGATTCCGAGCTGAAATTTTGTCTGTATCTTCTAGAGTTAAAAAGCGGAATCAAGTTTTTGAATGGATAAAATCGGACAATGTAACCCTTTTGCTAGGGTGGGAAATAATCACGAATGAAGAGGTAGACGAAAATTTTAAAGACATAAAAAATGTTCTTAAAACCACCAAATACTTAAATCAACAGTTCACGCATTGATAATGAACGCAGTATATATCGGGTATTTAAGCTATTTACTAATTTATTGATGTAATTTTCACTTGTTTTGATTATATTTATTCAAAATCTTGTTAACAACTCACCATTTTAGTGGGATCAATACTAAATGAAACTTCTATAGGATCGAATATCATCGTAGAAAATCTCCACCATAAGATATGAAAGAAAATGTTTTCTTGAATATAAAGGAATAATAATTAAAGATTTCCCCTATCTATACAATGCGTTATCATTGTCATAAAATTTAGAATAAAATTATGTAAAACTTAAGATAACAACATAAGATATGAAATTTTAGTATCTTAAAATATCTTTATTAGTAAGCGACATATAGCGGTATATTTCATATGTTTGCCTGATATGAAAAATATAACGATAAATAAAAAAGGAAGTTAGGGCGTAATTCGTTTATGATTAGAAAATTTCGAAAAAAATACAGGATGGAAATAAAGATTTTAGTAATGCACGTGCAAAGTTTAAACACAATTGTCTATACAGTTATCGCGAAAAAAATTAACAAATTGAGCACTTTTAACATTGATTTAAATGGGAATATACCGAATGATGATGAATTAATTATTTTTCATTAGTGATACAGCAATCAGAAAATTACAAAAGTTTATTTACACAGACGTAACATTATTGGTGGCACGCCATCAAAATCACGTATACAGGTTTGTTTAAATTAAAATTTAAATGTATGAACATGCAGAAACATATGTTGGTCACAGCTATTTACACATGCAACATTGTTTTTCAAATGTGGACTGCACATGACATTCATAACATTCCAATTAGCGCGGAAGTAGGATAAAAGTTGCCAGTTTATGAATTGTACCAACTGTAAATTAAATCATACCACGAAAATTATATTAAATAGTAAAATAAAATAGAATGAAATATCAATTAATTATAATCGAACAAAATTTATATATAATTAATTTAATTTCCAATGTCTATGACTCGTTATTTGCAATGAGTATCAAATTTTTTATTTATTTTTTAAACTTAAAATAAAACCCAAAAAGATCCACTGGCTGTACACAACAGTAGTTAGGCCAATTATCTATGCTGCTCTAGTGTGGTGGCCAAAGGTAATTCAAGTAACAGCATGCACAAAGTTGGTCAGGATCCAAAGACTGGCCTGGTTGTGCAATACTGGATCCATGAGCAGTACTTTCACAGCTACCATGGAAATCATACTAGGGCAGACTCCGCTTAACATTGTAATAATGGCTAAAGCGAGATCCAGCGCATACAGACTATCTTGCAACCATAACTGGATTACAAAAAATCAGGTTGGGCATGCAAGGATCGTGGGAACATCAATAATCTTAGATCCCGTTTTTGTAATGGGCACAGATGTGCTTCCCAAAACATACTCCTTCTCAAAACCTTTCAGAGTAGTCTGTGATAGAAACATGTGGACGGAAGGATAACCACCCTATCTCAAGAAAGGAATCGTGAGACCGAGGCGGGAATCTACGGTGAAAACACAAAGCAAACAAAGCCTCAACTTGGGGAAATATGCCAGAGCCTTTCAAGCAGAAGTCTACGCCTTACTAGCTTGCGTCCGTGAGAACCTACGTAGAGGCAACATAAACCAGAACGTATGTATTCTCTCGGACAGTCAAGCTGCTCTAAAAGCCTTGCCTGGAACCTGATTTCACCTCAGGAGTAGTCAAGGATTGTCTGGAGGAACTGCTGGAGCTGGCAAAACGGAACAATGCTTATCTGGGTGATGGGTCACAGTGGTTTCGAAGGAAACGAAAAAGCAGATGCCTTAGCAAAGAAGGGAATCGGAGTACCCTTCATAGACCCAGAGCTTATGTTATTATGTTAGGATTTTCAAGGTCTGCATGTAAAAAGATGATAAACGAGTGGATAAATGCTACACACCGTGATCACTGCTTCTGAATGCTTCCAAGAGGCTATCTATCGATGCACTGAAGTTGAACGGGATGCAACTACGGAAGGTTACCCGATTCATTAGCGGTAGTTATCCCCTGCGAAAGCAACTACACACACTGGGACTCCATAACGAATCCATTAGGTGAGATTGCGTGGCGAGGTGGAGAAAACATCCAGCCACATTTCTTGAACTGCGAACAGCAGTTAAAGATAATGTGGCTCTAGGTTACAGCAGAAAGAGCTGGTCACCATCAGACTGAAGTAGAAGAGGGAGCACAATGGTGGAGCTTCAACCTTATGGTCGAAGTACCTTTTAGATCCCAGGATATATCTATTTATCTATGTCCATCTTTCTATTAATATTGTTTTGTCTTTCAATATCCAAATATCATATCACACACAAAAATAATTATTGACCACTGCAGAGTGTAGTCACTAGGTTATGTGACACACATACTTTTTCCCTGTTTCGCTGAAGCATATAATATATGCATATATAAATTTTGTTTATATTCTGTATTTTTTATTGAATGTCTCTCAAACACTGTGCAATAGAGTATTCGTGACATGCTGTAAATACACTCTGATCGGATTCTCATAACGCGCCAAAAGAAGTACAACGTCAAAAATATTACTAAATGCCCAAAATTTTTACTCAACAGTTAAATAGCTTCGTAAACAATAGTATACAACACGTTAAAATAACCTTGTTTGTATTGTGTAGAAGATTTCTAGTTTTGTAGCTGCGATCTGAACGTTAAATATAACACTTCGTTTTTCAAAATGGCGCAAATTGAAAACAACTAAATTCGTTACACAGGAGCTGCTTCAACTTAGCGAATTTTTTTACAATACATAACACACTCTCTAGCGGTCTCAATTTTAGTCTGATCAAAGTGAATTTTATTTGATTTTAGTATTTACAAGTCCAATTTTATTAATAACTGACATACGTCAAGGGGAATGGGGGGGGGGGAAGTATAAAGAAAGAAGAAAACACAAAATATAAAATATCTCTCTTAATATTAGAACAATCGAAAAATGCGTAAGGAATAAAGTTGTAGAAAATCAAATTTGCTACAATTAATCACCTTATCATTTTTGCTCAAACTCTAATGTGTACAGAGATATTAAGGAATTTAATTTTCAATCTTAAACCGTCAATATTTTTGTAAACGTAAGTGTGACAGAAAAAATGATAAGAAACAAAATTGCAGTAAAATTTAGTACCTACAACTTCACTTTTTATAAATTTTTCGATTTTTCAAATATTAAGGGAGATATGTCAAATTTTGTGATTCCCCCTCCCTTTAAACCCCTCTTTCCCCTTGTCCGAAATTACCCATTAACGAACTCGACCTTTTGAATACCAAAAGCGCTGCAAATACCAAATTTCATTCCGATAAAATGAAAACTGTGATTGCTAGAGTGATTACAGACACATATATATGTATATGCATATATATATAAAGTACATAATATATCCATAGATATGTATATATAAATTTTATAGATGGTGATTTTCGACATCTACTAGGTAGGATCGATGGACATTTGAAGAAATTTTTGCGAAATTTTGACTTCGGTACGGGACCCAAAGCTCTATTTCCTTTCAGGAAATTCGCTAATGACATTCATTTTATATAGAGGGAGCGAACTTGCTGCTTGTAGCTCGGTAATTAATCATCTACATAGTATATTATCCAGAGCATAGTGAATTCTTTATTCAAACATACCAAATGCATTTCGTGACTGAAATGTAGTACCACTGTAGACATATTTTTTTCTGTGACATCATTATAAATACTTAATAGTTACATCGTAATTAGAAATTATAAAATAATCAATATGAATTACCTTAGTAATCTAATCTCTAACATATACAATGCCTTCCATCCTATGAGCTCTAAAATGTTTATATGAATGCATATAAACAATGCATATAACATATTTTTTCGCAATGAAGGTAATTTACTCATTTTTTTTAGCGAATTTCCTGAAAGGAAATAGAGCTGCGAGTTTGGTATTCAAAAGGTTTGGACTTCAAAATTTTCCAAAAATTTCTTCAAATGTCCATCGATCCTACCTAGTAGATGTCGAAAATCACCATCTATAAAATTTATGTATACATATCTATGGTAGCTTTTCACGCTTTTTTTCAGCAAAATCATTAATGAAATCATCAAATGATAGTTTTTGTAACAAGTCGTTCTCCATGGCCAACAACTATTTTTTTTAACTTGTGGGGGCCGTTCTTTTGTGGGGGCCTATAGGCTCAGCCTACTCAGCCTATGCTATAATCCGGCACTGATTAGGATGGGTAATAAAATTTGTTTATTTTGGTATATCGAAAAACGATACCAAATCGAGTATTGGTATATCGAGTTCTTAATATTATTATTAAGACCCTTCTCATCGCAATATTTTCACATAAGTCACATAAGTCACATAATAAAAAGTTATATCGCGCTGATAAAAAAACATGTAACAAATCCCTATACACATTTTTGTATGGAATCATAAGCTCTACAAAAAAGGTCTCTTACACTTTTTTCATTAACCTAACCATTCAAATGATATTGGACATCAAACATTAACGGTATAAAAAACCAAATTTTTTTAATTCTAAATTTTATAATTCGCTGATTGGTAATAATGAGGAAATTAACTGATATACAAAAATGGTCTCTACTACTCAATCGATCAATCGGCAAGTGAAAGCGTTTACGATAATTTTCAATAATTTTAAGAAGAAATTTAGGGTTTTACTCCAAAGAGAAGACTACTTATGGAGGTAAAAAGTTATTTATTCTGAGAGATGAGTGGTTAATTTTCCGGGGGAAAAAAACACGATTTGAAATTCGAAGATTATCATGTTTTTTTGTGTTTTCCAATTTCACGTCGGGTAATTTTCAATTTAAGCTGCTTCAACTTAGCGAATTTCCTTAGAATACATAAATCAGTTTCTAACGGTCACAATTTTAGTCTGATCAAAATGAAATGTCGTATATGATTTTACTATTAGCAAGGCCAATTTTATTAATAAATTACATACGTCAAGAGGAAAGGGGGCATAAAGAAAGAAGGATGCACAAAATATAAAATATCTCTCTTAGTATTTAACAATCGAAAAATGCGTAAGGAATAAAGTTGTTGAAAATCATGTTTGCTACAATTCATCCCCTTATCATTTTTGCTCAAACTCTAATGTGTACAGAGATATTGAGGAATTTAATTTTTAATCTTAAACCGTCAATATTTTTGTAAATATAAGTGTAACAGAAAAAATGATACGAAACAAAATTACAGTAAAACTTAGTATCTACTACTTTACTTCTTATAAATTTTTCGATTTTTCGAATATTAAGGGAGATATCGAATCGTATAGTAAGTTATATTAAGAAAGTCATTCTAGTCGCCATGACCAAATTATACGAGATATAATAAAATAGATGAGCAAAAACATTCACGTATTTCTTACTAACAAACATATTACCAAAGCTACCCAGCTCGTACAATTTTTTTGATTTTTCAATATGCAATCGAGGTCAAGTGCATTATTCAATGAGCTTAGTCGATTCGGTTACTTGGGATTGCATATCCAAAGATCAAATCAATTGCCCGAGCTGGGTCGATTAGGTTACTTAGACTCTTAGCTGATTAAACATTTTTCTTGAATTTTTCGTGCTATTAAAGAGGCCCCCACAAAAAATATGCCTACGGCCCTCCAAGGTGTTAATCCGGCACTGATTCTAATAATTATATATATATATATATATATATATATAGATATATTTGTGAGACATTTTTGGTATTTGAAAGGTCAAGTTCGTTAATTGACAAAATCGGTCGATCGGATAGGAGATCTAGAGAGAGGGGAAAAAATATCTCCCATAATATTGGAAAAGTTGAAAAATGTATAAGTAATAAAGTTTTAGAAAATTAGTATTACAATATAACTATAATTTTGGCTATAAATAACTATGACTATAATTTTGTATCTTATCATTTTTTCTGGAACACTAATATTTACAGAAATATTTTCTATTTCAGATTGAAAGTTTAAATCCTAAATACCTCTGTGTCAGACTTGAGAAAAATGATTGGGATATGAATTGTAGCATGTAAGATTTTTATAACTTTACTCCGTATATATTTTTCGATTGTTCTAATATTAAGGGAGATGTTTTATATTTTAGGTTTTCTTCTTTCTCTACCTCCCCCCCTCTTCCCCCTTGACTTGAAAATTGGCCATACAAATACCAAAATCATATCAGATACCACATTTCATTTTGATCAGACTAAAATTATGACCACTAGAGATTGATTTATCTATTCTAAGGAAATTCGCTAAGTTGACGCAGCTTCTACGTAACGATTTTTTTTAATCCGAAACTGTTTTATTTTTTATTAAAACCGAAACTGTCCAAAATTTTGGAAAATGTTGTTTTATTCATTTCCATGTAGACTATAATTGAATGGACATGTACTTGATCCAAATCAAGTATCCATAATCCAAAAACCAAAATGTTGGAAGCATTTACATTGTGGTAATGAAAATTAGTGAAATAATTTTTGAGGCCTCAACGCGCAATTTTAATTGCTAAAAAGGAAACAATAAGATCTTCGTTGATTTATTTATTTTTAATATTTAAAAAAGGACTGAATATAAAATCAAACTTCAAAATCAAAGAATAATTAATCAAATAAGTATTGAATATTGATAATAAATTTTTAATAAAATCAAAGATAAAAATTATTATTTTTGGAAAAAAATATATATAAAATTTATTTACACAAATTAAAATAATTTTTATACATAAAATATTGCAAATAAGTAAATAATTTTTTTTATGTAACCAAATTCACACAAGCAAGTTACGAATAGAATATTATGTTGCAGTATATACAAATATTGGATTGGTAAGCTAGAATGTCACAAAATATGTTTTGAAAAAAAACTATGTTTTTTTTTTGTTATGCGTTTTAACATCTCTGAATTTTGGCTGTATATAAAGACCCGAGTCTACCAATCCAGAAGTCAGTTGTTAAATTCAGTCCGAAAGGAACAGTAGTACGGTTTGAAGTTACCATTGTTGAATTAATCATTGTTTAAATTAGTATTGTTCGAGTATAAATAAAAAAATTATTGAAGAAAGTTAAATATTTTTTTTGTTTTTTGTTTCGAGTATTTGAATCTGTATAGATTCGACAGTGCTCCTTTTATTTTAAAGTTAAAAAAAGAGCCAAGATACCGCGACAACATCAACATATATATTCACAGGAAAACTTTCTAAACTACTGTATATTTTCAAATTCCCTTCAAATGGCATTAATTGTTCATAATGAACAGTTCGTAATATCAATGAAATGTAGAATATATGAAATGAAATCCACATATTAAAATAATAGACCGTAATGTTTGCTACAACGTATGAATGTATAAAAGGTATTATTTTCGAGTTTCGACACTGATCATAGAGATCATTACCAGATCACATAGTATGATCATTATATAATCGTTCATAATATGAATTCCATCTCTCTCTAGAATTCTCCGCATTTATGTATACCTTGTTGGTGTTATGGTAACAGCTGATCGTATACTGAGTAAAATGTACAACCAAATATTATTGTATTACATTTAATATGAGTTAAGATGGGATTTGAAAGTATAATGTTTATATAAACTTTAATGGTAGTTAAGCATTTTATGAATGTATTAGAAATACCTTCAAGACGGATACACATCACATTGGCATCTAGGGTTGTTTCCCAATGACTGGTCTTATTCAGTAAGGTAGTCCACTCGTAGCATTTATGATATGATTTACTATATTTTGTACCATACAAGATTACCAGTCCATGTGGTCGAGCGGTCTAAGCGTTATGTCTGCGCAGTATGCCTACTTGGAAACTGGGAGGTTATGAGTTCGAATCCCGACATCGGGAGTTTGTCAATTATTAAAAAAAAAAGGAGTGGTTAATTGACTAAACTGTCATCGTGTGGACAAGAACGAAGTAACCGGCTATGCTTGAGAAGGTTTCCTTCAGTTTCCTTCACGGACTCCAGATGATATCGGCATAGTTCCTATCATAGTCGGCTGCAGTCGCATATCCTACCAATTCCTAGTCTATACACAAAATTCCTTCCACTCCACTCACATACTCACATTCTTAGGCATCACAATGAACCTTATGGTCGAAGTTTAGCCCGTCCAGGGCAGCCTCTGCAATCTATCTATCTATCTACCATACAAGATTTCTGTTGACAGTGATAATTCATTATTTTTGGCCCTAACGTTGTAAATCATCACCTTTAAATATTTTTCTTTTATTCGCAGTAAATGCTTTTATGCCCAGTATATAATATATTTCAGGGTATATTAAGTCTAGTCCTAGCTTTGTAATGGTTGAAAATATTAATCGCATAAAATCACATAAAGGTGTAGGTAGCCATAAAATGACCTAATTAGTACATTTCCGCAAAGTTGTCCGTCTATCCGTCCGTCTATAAACACAATAACTCAAAAACGAAAAGAGACATAGCAAGCTAAATTTTTGTATATGTGTTCCAGTGCTAAAAAGTAAGGCCAAGTTCGTGAATGGGTAAATTAGAATCATATTTGGCCAGAATGGTCAAAACTGCCATCTTTGAAACCCTAAGAAACCCTTTAAGAAAAATTGAAAGACTTTAGTTTGAAACTTTTTTTCCTAAATTCAGTATATACCAGGTATTTAAGCAATTAACTCAATTAATTAATTATTTGTTATTTTCACTTGTTTTAAATAATGAGTTAAGGTCAACTTTATAAGATAATGTTTTTGAATGAAATATATAAGTTTTTCCTTTTTTAAGTGAGCAGTACCACTGCGTTTTAGATTGATCTAAGTAGAGTTGTTGCTACCACGATTCTATAAAAGTGTGCTTTGGCTTCATTGGCCAAACTTCTTTGTCGATCTAGTAAAAGCAACTCTATTAAAGGTTTTATGGAAAATCTTTTCATCGCGCTTTTTTGAAATTATTGGATCATATAGAATGATTCACTGCTTAAAAATGAAGTTAAGATGAACAAACGATAACCAAATCGGATTATTTTAAGTAGTTTTGTGTGCTCCTGTTCCACCACCTCAGAATAATTTGAACCAACTTCAGTCTAAGCTTAAGCTATCTACAAATTCTTAACTAGATCAGAAGGATAATTAATGTTAATAACGATTTACGGCGCAAGACGTGCTACTGGATTTTGTAAAAAACAAATTTTGTACGGAGATGTATAGATCGATGTTTATTCATTTAAGCGAATTCCCTGAAAGTAAATAGAGCTATTCGTCTCGTACCGACTTCAAAATTTCTTCAAATGTCCATCGATCTTACCTAGTAAATGTCGTAAATCACCATCTGTAAAATTTATTTATATATATATATATATATATATATATATATATATATATATATATATATATATTTATATAATATATGTATATATATAAATAAATTTATATATATATATATTTATATTTATATATATATATATATATATATATATATATATATATATTATATAAATATATATATATATATATATATATATATATAAAAAAAAACTGATAAATTGATTGTAGCAGACATGATTTTCTACAACTTTTTTCTTACGCTTTTTTCGATTGTTCTAATATTAGGAGAGATATTTTATATTTTGTGCTTTCTTCTTTCTTTATGCCCCCTTTCCACTTGACGTATGGAAATTTATTAATAAAATTGGCCTTGCAAATACTAAAATCATATACGACATTTTATTTTGTTCAGACTAAAAGCTTCAGCTCCTGCGTAACGAATTTTTTTTACTTTGGAAAGTTTGATCGCTTTTTAATTATTGTGTTGAAGAATCTAATATCAATAATTCCAACCGTTATTGCGATCAAACTTATGTAGAAATGTTTCCGATTTTATTGTACTAATACTTATAAGAATGCATATTTTAAATATCACCCTGGTCACTTGATTTGATATTAATTATGATTAATTCCCTTGGGAAAATTTTCTAATTCGATCTTCGCGATGAAATTCTTTAAAATTATAATTCTAGAATTTTGAAAATAATATAAATGTTCTCAATGAATTTAAAATAACCTAAGTTGTTTATTTAATTTTTGTTACTGGTAATATAAAACTTAAACAAATGTATTCCTTGTTCATTCTGTTTGAAAATTAATATTTGTTAATTAATTATTCATTATTTTTATATTTATTTAATCAAAACGCCCAATTAATTATTATTATTGTTTCATTTTATACGAATTATGTGAAATTGTAAATACTTAATTATTGTAAAATTTAAATAGACCAATTAAATAATTTTACATGTGAAACAATTGCCATTTAGAGAATTCAGAAGATATTTTTTTGTGCACACAGAATATTTTTACAGCATCATTAATCGTTTCAGATACTAATGCACGCGTTGGAGTTCCTGTAATAATAAAACTGTTGATTTTTTTTCGGGTAAAAACTTTTTTTCAGATTTTTTAGCGGATAGAGGAGCAAACAGGAGCACGAGTAGTACTTTGCTGTACTACTGTATAAGAAGGTACATCTTACAGACCACGTCCCCACTAGTGTCGAACTATATCGATACAAATTGCTCAAGATTGATTATTTAAAATAGTTTGTTGTTTTCGATGTAATTTTCCATAATGAATTTTATTTAAATACTCGTAAAGCTAGTAAAGCTTTGTTTTCTATAAATAGCTTTCATATAACATTTACAGAACTAACTAGTTACTAATCAAGTAGTCTATTATGAGTGATGGTAAGCTAATCAAACGTCATATTTCTTTTTGGCATATGGGGAAAAGGCGAAAAGGCAAGGTACTGTGGTAATCTCAAACATTCGGCATTACCTAGATCATGTTATAGTTTCATGAAAGTGGTCGTTTTCGTAAGTGTACTGTACAGAAAATAATAATAGCAAAAAACAATAATAAAAGAAAAAGATATGAAAATGATTATTATTATTATATTTTGTATATTTGACTATCAAATGATAATTAATGAGAACTCAAGGTTTTTGAAATAAAATTTCAAATTCGCCCCAATACCTAGATCAGTTTTGTATTATAAATACGTATTTCGACTACAAAGTACTCATCATCAGTATAAATTAGCTAGTCGTAATTTAATCTTTGACAATTAGAAATAGATAGAAAATAGAGATCTATAGACAAAAATAAATAAAAAATTAAACAAAATAAATAATAATATGATAAATTTTATTGAAATTACTCTTGTTAAAATTGCTTTCATTCGATTTACTCTTGTAAATATCACTCTTATTCAAATTACTCTTATATTGTCTCAGGATATGTTATTTGTTGCTCATTTGGTGACAGTTTCACGGCAGTTTCAATTGTGTCAAAATATATGACAGACGTCCCCCCGTTGAGGATTGTAATGTGTGTTACGCATTGTAAACAGATGGCCAGGCCAGGAACTTGCAAATGAAAAATCATCATCGTCGGGCTACTTATGTGATCTTTATCGTAACTAACTAAGCACCACTTACTGTTAATTAGGGGAAGTCAGAAGTACCCCACTCACCCGTAACTAATCTTCAACACACGACACTTATCCCAAAAAATCAAGCAGTTCGACTATTTTATTTCGGAGTACTCTCACTCGCCTATATAGCCTAAATGTTAAAAAGTGCCACTTTAACTATCGAACTGTTTGAATTTTTTCGGAGTTGAGCGTCATGTTTTGAGATTGACTGACTGTATCGGAATACGTTTCATTACCGTACGAGATTCGAATTTGAAATTTACACTGTCAAATCTCCTACATAACGCCCATCTCCTTAAAAAATCTAATAATTCGTTTAGGAGATGTTTAGGAGATGTTTAGGAGATATTAATTGTTTAATATTTCTCGTTTTGATAAATAGATTTCTTAAGCTATTATTAAACAACATTAAAGTTGCAAAATATTTTCAAGCATATTAATGAGCTTGTTATTCATTCCTGGTTTAAAAATAATCATAATTTTTAATTGTCTCAATACTAATCTGATTTTTATAGCAAGTTTTGCACGGTGAAGGTGTATCAATCACCCCACCATTATTCTGAAATTTTATTTCGAAAATAGTAAGCTCCATATAACACTTTTTTATTTTGTATTCCTACACTACATGCTTTTTCTAAAATGTAAACTTAGTGACTATATATATATCGAAACATATATACATACATGTCGAAACATATATACATATATACAAATATGTCGAAACAAAAGTATAAAAAACAGTATAATACACATATATATATATATATATATATATATATATATATATATATATATATATATATATATATATATATATATATATATATATATATATATTTCAGCCATATCATAAATATATAGTTTTAACAGTTTTTTTAAGATGTTTAACTATGCAAAACTGTTGACAGAACATAAACCGGCAGTTTATGTTTTTTCCCTTTAACAATATTCCTGTTTTATAAAATAAAATTGGGTATGTGCGAATCGTTTATGTTACATACCGCGCATTTAGCAGTAGTATTTATTTATTTATTTGACATTAAAAACAAATCAAATAATTCTATATTCAGTGTATAAAGAAAAATAATAAAAACTTTTTAACAAAAAATAGAACCGACGAAAAGAGAAAGGGACTGAAAAACAAAAAAAAACCAGAACCTTTTTAGTCTAATTAAGGCTTACACTCAAGTAAATACCTAAATAATTTTGAGTCAGCCCCAAAAAATCTCCTCTACCTTAGTTACATTCATAAAATCCCATCTCTAATTTTATATATATATATATATATATATATATATATATATATATATATATATATATATATATATATATATATATATATATATATATATATATATATTTATATATATATATTTATACATATACTATAATATATACACATACATATATACTATAATATATATACATATACATATATACTATAATATATACACATATATACATATATATATATATATATATATATATATATATGTGATATTAATGTAACATGTAGACCATTGAGGAGATAAAGCCCTTTATTAATGTCACTGAATTGAATATAAAACACAATTAACGCATAAATTACCATTATTAATTTCATTTCATATATTATGTACAGTAATAACATTAAATCCATATATAAATATTAATAATATATTCTATTTTAATATTCATACATTTTAACGCTGTCTTTGTTTAGATAAATAATATGTGAAATTTTTAGAAAAAAAAGCCAATTATTTTAAAGTGTTCAGTGTAACATATGTTTGTATTAAAATTTTTGACATAATTTTGTAATAGCAATATAATACAATTTTACAGTCATTTGGCGCAATTTTGGCATATACGAACTTTTTCGTCTTCGAAAAGATAAAAAATGGCGGAAATGAAAAGTGGTTATTTTGTATTTGTCTCGAAATTATGAATGGACTTATAAAGTGCATTATCATAAAGTGCATTATTATTTGTGTCAAGAGGTTTTTTTTTATTTGGACTAGTTAATTGGTTAACATTGAAGACGGTTAAACAATGATGATTATTGGATCAGAATCGTAAAGTGTATATTTAACGTAGTTCACTCGTGAAAGTGAAAGCAATATGCACAATATATAGCATATCCTATGATATATACATCCCTTTGTGAAACTCACTCCCTGATTTATGTATACAAATTGTAATCCACTTCTAGACATGCTAGCAGGTTGCGGTTTTTTGCACTCGGCGTAGAATGATTTCAAACTTACGGAAAAAATCGGAAAACTTTAATTTCCCATCGCAACACCCCCAAAAATGGGAAAAAAATCCTTTTTCAATTTAAGCCAGAAGGGTGCCTTTTTTGCAGTATGGCAAGGACGCGGATCCAAGGCCAAAGGCCGCCCCAGGAATCCAGGAATGGAGCATCCTTGCGAGCAGAGCGAGCTTAACATTCATACAGCCAGCTGCACGAACCTTGATCTTCGATAACTAATGTTAAGGAATTAATATCCTGATGTACTAATCTTGGCTAACTGTAGGTTATTTTAATGTGCTGAATTAAACTTGCTTCGGAGGTGGCTTAAAATATTTATTTCAGTTACATACCATGCGAAGTAAATCGTAGAAAGTAGGTAAATATTCAATAGGGTAGTGGGGAAAGTCTTATATCCCAGGTCATATAAATTGTTATAATAGGGAATTTATTGAGTTAATAAACTTTCTTTTATCGTCACTCTATCATTATTCAGACCCCGTTCCTAATAAGGCCCTAAATCGAAGTTATTAATATTATCATTTTTTCATGGAAACATACTAAATTATGATGATTTTTCTCAAATATCGGATGCATATATATTCAATGTTTACTAAATTTCTATTTATTTTTGTTTATTTCGCATTTTTACGTTTGTATAGTCATTTTTCAAAAACTGGGCCTTATTAAGCACCAGAATCTTATTTATTTAATTATGTACACAATAAATTTATTTGTTATTAATAACCCGTAATTCGGTAATAATAATATACATTCACATTAAAGTCGCGAAGTTTCAACAAAAATAGTTTCATTATTTCAATTTTGACCTGTATTCATTTACAGTGAACCCGGGTATACCCTGCTATTCATATAAAGGTAGGTAATATCGACTAAGTAGCTGGTATTGTTGGGTCCAGCATTTTATTTTTCACAGGGTATAAGTATTTATTTATCTACTCGGTTGTTCGTTCCGCAAGGGGTTCTAAGAATATATGAGTTAATCCACTATACTATAAAGCTAGAAGTGAAGCTGACTGACTAACTGATCTATACAAACTCTAAGGTACTTCTAGACATGCTAGAAAGATGTGATTTTTTGCATTCGACGCGAAATTACTTTTTTTACAAATCATACAATGTTATTTTCTGTGACGCGGAGCCAAGTGCAAAGGCCGCCTTGGAGGTCAAGGGTACCCCCTTGCGAGCAGAGCGAGTTTAATAGTATATAATTGAATTCATGTTGCAAAATATAGTGAACCTGCATAAAGGCTGGTGACGCCTCTTTCGGTATTTTTATAAGTTTAAACGTGAGCACAACGTGATTGTAAATATATATTCTGATATAAATTTTTCGCGGTATCTTGGCTCTCTTTAGTCTTCAAAAGGAGCGCTGTAGAACCTACAACAGATTCTTATACTCGACACACAAAAAAACACAAAATATTAGTAAATGTTTATTAAATATATGTCAAATGGAAAAAACGCACTTTAAAAAAATTAAATAAAACAAAAGCTCTATGATCTCCAAACCTGAAAGACTTGATTTGATTCACAATTAATAATTGAGTCTTTTATCTCGTTTTTATACTTCAGTGAACACTGACTTTACTTGAACAAATTACTTTTAAACTGAATATACTCGAACAATACTGATTTTTAAACTCTTGTTATTTTATTAACCCAACAATGGTAATTTTAAACTTTAATATTAGTCTAACAATTGCTTGTTCTAAACTTGATGTTAATAATCGTTAACTTTAAACTGGTTGAAACCGGTAAATTTCTCCGTTTTTATATGGTCCTGGATCATTCTAGAAGGATGCTTGTTTGTACCAAACAGAAAATATTGTTTCTCAAAAACATATTTTTTTTATAGACTCTTCAGGAACATTCTAATCGTATTCAAAGGGGTCAGCAATTGCAAAATTTTATTAAAAATTATATAATAATAATAATAATAATAATGGGGTTTTACCTCCGTTTCTGAGACACCACGGCCTATAACAGAAGCCACCCACATCATTATTTTTCAACCTTTATTAATTTTTTTAAACTATACATTTTATACAATGTGAGTGAAGGACAAGGAATTCATATGTAGACTAGGAATTGGTAGGTTATGCGGCTGCAGCCGACTTTGATAGGAACTATGCCAATATTCATCTGGAGTTCGTGAAGGGAAACTGCAGAAAACCTTCACAAGCATAGCCGGTTACTTCGTTCTTGTCCATACGCCGACAGTTTAGTCAATCAACCGCCCCATTAATTTTTTTTTATTGACAAACTGCCGATGTTGGGATTCGAACTCATAACCTTCCGGTTCCAAGTAGAGCGCCTTAACAAGCGCGGCTACTTGGCCGGTTATTAAAAATTATATATGCCTGAGCAAGGTACGAACCAACAATACTCCGCTTGTCTGACACCATAACATACTGACCCACCGCCTGTGTATATTAGATAGTACATATTTACCGATTTTAATGTTACAAAAATACTTATTTACAAAATTGTTTTCATACTTTCAAAACATGTTTTGAAACAAAATCGTACTTGTAAATTTTATTTCATTTTTTTATTTAAAAATTTTTTTTTCAATAAAATAATTTTAAATTGATTTTATTAAAAAACTTTTCTTTTGAAAAAATTTAATAAATATGTAACTTGTAACAATTATTCGATTTACAAAAAAAAAACTTTGTATTTTAAAGATTAAAAAAAAACAAGATCCTATTATTTTCTATTTGCAACTAATAAAAAAAACTCCTTACTTGAGGAGAAAAACATTCAACTTAAATATATTTCTTTTATGCTTTCTCTTATATTTAGAACTTCACTTAGAAAAATGTGTGAGGTCCAAAAATTATTCTTAATAATTTTCATCACAACAAATTCGCTCACAACCATAGAATTTTTATTAATTATGACTTCATAATATTTATAATTTTAATAGATAAATATTCAAATAATCATACTTAACCACGAAGTATGAATAAGAAAAACTAAAAGATAGAGAGATACAAGAAACCAGCATTTAAAATACATTATCCAAATTGTAGACTTGCAGATTGTACGGAAATAAAATTTCAACCTAGCTTCGTCTTAATACGAGATAATATGTATTCTTCTTACAAATCATGGTATACAGTTATGTTTATGTTATGAATAAACCTCCTTCAGCAATGATCTCATTTAAATCCGAATGCTATAGCAGAAGATCTAGTAATACTTTTGTAATAAGGATAGTAATTTTTTTTATATACTAGAGTTAGAGGATCAGATGGCAGACAGGTTTGTTGGTATCAAAAAATCTCTTGATATACTGCATACTATTATTGTTACACCTCCATTTCTACACGATGGACATTAGACCAAAGAAGAAAGAGAACTTTGTTTTTAAATTTTGATTTGCATTTAATTATACATCAATGAAATAGAAACTTTTTTTATTATTTAAATCTTGTAACGTATAAAACAAACATATATATTTATCATCACCAGCTGACACACTTATCACCCCATTCTTTACATGATTGCCATTGCGTATGAGCACAAACATACGCTAAATCAACCCATGAAAGAGTTAAATTTTTAATATTAAAAATTTAATGGAAAATTTTCTTGAATAACATACAACAAAAATATATGTGAAAAGTTGTACGATATATAAAAATGATCCCATAAATTTAAACACTTTTGAGTACATTTATGGTATGGAGTCAAAATCGGTTCAAACAGGGGGTTTCAAGCAGGTTGCTCGGAACCGCAATTTTTAAAAAAATCTATTCATCTTGACCTCCTAGATATGACCCTTAATTTTTACGGTCCGACTCGTGACGGCACAGGGTCAAAATTGAATTTGTTCATAACAAAAAAGCGTTTTTTCATAATATATTTTTTTTAAATAAAAAATTTAAAAATGACATAGAATATTATTCAATTCTATATAAAAAAAGAAAACAAATGAGCCCATGAGCATTTAAATTGGTTTATAAGAATTCTAGAAAAAAATTCATAAAGTTCGATAAACTATGGCCAAATATGTCTTTTATATGTTAAAAATAATGGGCCCAATTTTAAATAAAAAGAGTGCATTTCATTTTTGATGAACAAATCCTTTTTTAAATGAGAGGCCTTAAAAATGTTTATGAAATGAAAAAGAAAATTATTTTTTTAATTGTATTTAAGAAATTATTTAAATAAACTTTATTTTTTTAACTTGTATATTTTTATAGATCATTAACTTAAAAAAATATATAACGATACGTTAACTTTTATGAGAGTTATCGTATGTTTTATCTTTTGTTAATTCACTTATAAACAAATTCATATTATTAACTTTTATAATATAAAGCTTACTCGAAAGTTTAAACATTTACCTATCTCACTATAAACTCAAAAAAAGTTTCCGACCAATATGGAAAAAAATTTCCTTTTTATTCTTCAATCTAAGCCAGAAGGGTGCCTTTTTTGCAGTTTGTCAAGGACGCGGATCCAAAGCCGAAGGCCGCCCCACGCCCCAAGGAGTGGAGCATCCTTGCGAGCAGAGCGAGCTTAACATACATACAGCCAGTTGCACGAACCCTGATCATCGATAACTAATGTTAAGGAATTAATATCCTAATGTGCTAATCTAGGTTAACTGTTGGTTAGTTTAATGTGCTGAATTAAACTTGCTTCGGAGGTGGCTTAAAATGTTTATTTTAGTTTAATACCATGCGAAGTAAATCGTAAGTTTAACTAAAGGCTATATAAGTTCGTACTCATATGCCATCGCGGAACGTCACAAGCAGGAATATGTACAAATTGTAGTAGTTGAATGAATGTACAATACTTGTACACTCATTCCGACGATGGACTGTTCTGTCACGAGTCGGACCATAAAAACTTTCATATTAAGTCATATTAAGAACATCAAAATGAATCGATTTAAAAAAAAAATGCGGTTCCAAGTAACCTACCTGAAAAATGCTAATTATGTCTCTGAATATCCAATTGGTTTTGATTGATAATCTAATAATAGTATTGTATATCTAAAACTTTTAATAAATGACAGTCGAAGATCGGAGACAATAGTTTTTTTAGTGCCACTTTTAGTAATAATAACACCAGATAGTTATTTATAAATTTGTTTATAATGTTTTATGAATAATAACTTGATATTTACTATTTATTTTATATAGCGCCAAGTATAAAGTTATGCATTTTCTCACATAATAAATACTAATTTTCGCCACCATGAACGCTAGTATCTAATCACAGAGGTTACACGGGTTCTATAACTTGTAGAATAGACTATTATGAACAAATATGACTAAATCGACCCAACGCTATTAAATGCACATAAACTTGTTCAAATACTAAGTTTTTAAACAGGTAAATAACGTCATTTTGACTAAAATATGATCAAAATTTTTTAAGTGCCTGTTTTCCCGTCACCAATTATGCCATTGATTTTAATTACCAGTCAAAAAAATTTCAACTTGGTATGGTTTTAAGGCCGCGTGACAAGGATTGCGACACTAATGGGTTAATAGAAGCGAAATATGATTAACAGTGAACATTTATTTATTTTAAATGGAACTATTTTATACCATTTTTAAATAGGAATTCAATTTATGCTTTTATGAAATTATTATAAATAAAAAATTGTACGTTTTTATTTGATGTTTAAACGATTAATGAAAATTTGATATTCTCGTTTAAATGCACTTACAAAGCAATCATAATATAAAATTCGTTTTTTAGTTATTAAAAATAAATATTTATTTTTTTAACATGCATTTATTAGCTTTAGTTGTATGTAAACTCCCGTTCAATAAAATTGAACCAACCTGAAATGTTAATTTTCTAACATATCATAAACTCCTCACTTTTGTAACTCTCTGTATATTATTTATTTATAAACAAAGTAGTATATTTTTTAAATGTGAAAAAAAAATGAAAATTTTATATTTTTTATTTATGAAAACAAGTCATTGATAGAGTAAAAATATGTAATTTAAATACATGTTAAGTGTTATATCAATCTTTTACGTATAAAAATAAAATAAAATGTTGTAACTGTCAAAAACATTTACTACAAAAATAATCAAAATTGTGAGAGATTAGATTCGGTTCAGGTCGGTTCAATTTTATTGAACGGAGTGTATGTACCTATGGATGTATGAAATTTTTTGAAATTTTTAATTTAGTTTTCACCCACTTCCACACGTCTCCCTCCATACTGTGAAATTTGCAGACCTTTTAAGAATCGATGACAATACAATAAAAAACGGGGAAACAAATTTTTTTACTTTGTATTTGTTAAAGAACAAAATTTTTGCAATAATAGACTAAAGAACAAAAACGAAAATTATAGTTTACAAAAAACGACACGCTCTTATTGCAATATGAACTAAAAAGTGGAAAATAATTTTAATGTAAATTTATAATTTAATAACTTTAATGTAAAAAAAAACCATGAGGTGCTCTCTTCATAATGGCTCGACTTTTTCAAATAGCAAGTAACGTAAAATTTATAAATGCAAGTAGAGAGCAACCCAGCCTTTTTATACCCGGTATATGTAATATATACAAGGGTATATTAAGTTTATTATATCCGGTGTATATAATATATACAAGGGTATATTTAGTTTAGTCCCGATTGTAACGGTTGAAAATATTGATCGCAAAAAAAATTGTGATATAGTTGTTCATAAAATGATCTCATTAGTCCATTTCCGTCCATTAGTCCATTAGTACATATCCGTCCAACCACCCGTCCGTTCGACAACACGATAACTCAAAAACGTAAAGAGATGTGTGTTCTGTGTGTGTTCTAGACATAAAAGTAACTTTAAGCTCGTGAATGGAAATAATTTACATCTTTCACGGTATTACCGATTTTTGAGTAAGGACTTAATTTGAGAAAATAACTTGATCAAATATTATTTCAAAATAAGAGTCGTTTCAACAAAACCAAACAACTTAAAAATGGTGACCTTGACTTTGGTTTTTAAGGTTATTTGAAGTATTTTCCAGATGTGAACCTGCAATTTTTTGGCAGAATTAAGTAGCTGAGGAACAAAACATAATAAACTATCTAATTAAGTCTATTTTGGTTAATAATACACCACCTTATAGACGTTTAGAAAATTTTATAAGGGACCTTTTTTGTGTAGAATTAGCTAAGAAATAAATTTAATAATGACATTTGTTAACGTTTCGGTACCTTGGAGCCTCATTAACTTCTTTTGGATCCGAGATTTCTTTGTAGACTTTTAAACATGTTTACACAGTGCCAAAACCAATATAATTCCGTTGGAGAGCCTCCACGAGTATTTTTTAAGAGGTAATAAGTATTATTTGACTGGTTCAATATTCAAAAGCATTGCTAAAATTGAGATATCCTGTATAATGGTACTTTACTGTTGACTATAGATTTTTAATTTTTCATAAAAATGTTATTCACAATATTACCTATGGATAAAATATATGATATTAAAGACAAGTGTTAATAAATTATTTATAAAATATAATATAACTTTAGATTTTTAGCGTAATTCAATAATACGTGTAACAATTGCTTAAATACCCGGTAAGAATAATTACAGATGTTTGAACTGAAATTGTGGTGGAACTAATCAAATTATGCAAAAAGTTTCAAACAAAAGTTGTTTATTAAAAAAACAAAATGATTGAATATTTCGCTTGCAGTCAAATCAGAAATTAGACAATGAATATGCTTGACCCGTGATAATGATAAGTAAGCGCGCATGTAGCTCCAAAATAGCGCTAAAAAGACCTACCTGGTAGCACTGATCGCTGTAGGAGGTTCTTGTCCAGTAGGGTTTGACCGGCTTTTTATGATTACGCTTCTTTAATATATTTATTAGTTTTGGAGAGGTTAAAACCAAGAAACGATTATAATATTAATAACACATGTATAAATTGTGTAAATATGTATATTATTGCTATTTTTATCATAAGTAATGTTACACAATTCTCTTATAGTAATCTAGGATGATAGAAAATACAGATATATAACCTTATTAATATAGACTGACATTAATATTAAATAAATATTTGTATTGCATACAATGCATAATACTATACTAATTAATATTTGTTTAGTGCGTCAATATATCGTGTGCTCACTTCACAATTCAATTGCCAATAATGCTAAATTATATTAGTAAGTATATTTGTGATAATCAAATTATATAAAACTGTTCAAGCAATAATTCATAATAGTATTAAAAATGGATTGGTAATAATATTGTTATTAAAAATTGTACAATAATATGTTATTATTAATTTAATTTATTAATAATCGGGTAGATAATTCTTGGTACACTCGAATGCAATATATTTGAAACATTAATTCACATTCTGATAAATAAAATTTCAAATTCGCCCCAATACCTAGATCAGTTTTTGTATTATAAATACGTATTTCGGCTACAAAGAAGTCATCATCAGTATAAATTAGCTAGTCGTAATTTACTCTTTGACAATTAGAAATAGATAGAAAATAGATATCAGTAGACAAAAATAAATATAAAACAATTAAACAAAATGAATTAAAATGTAATAAATTTTATTGAAAGTACTCTTGCTAAAATTGCTTTCATTCGATTTACTCTTGTTAACATTATTAAAATTACTCTTATATTGTCTCAGGATATGTTATTCGTTGCTAATTTGGCAGTTTCACCAGTTTCAGGACAGTTTCACGGTGGTGACATTTTCACCAAATTAGTAACGAATAATATATCCTGAGACAATATGATAGTAATTTTAATAAGAGCTATGTTAACAACTGTAAATCGAATGAGAGCAATTTTAACAAGAGAATAAAATCAATAAAATTTATTATATTTTAATTTATTTTGTTTAACTTTTTCAGCCCACTTTGAACTCAAATAATATACACAAAATAATTGTGCAGTTCTTAATTAACTTCAGTATTTTCAGTTTGATAATTATTATTAAATAATTTAGAACATTATCCAATTACCTGCATATTAATACATCAATTGTTTTATAATTAATTAATATCTACATGATTAAATAATTGGTGAATAATGAAGTGCGTAAAATGTGGTATTTTATGTAAAGTCCGCCCATTGTGTCGTTTCTATATGAATATAATCAACTATCTACTTGTGTATCATCAAGATAGTTTGTTAGCAAAAATTTAGAAAAAGATAAAAAAGTAACAACCTATTATGGACACATAAATAAAGCTTATGTATATTTTAAGTTACATTTAATTAAATATTAGTCATTATAAATCTAAATTCGCTATTAAAATGTCATGATTGGGTAATGAGATATTATTGTATACCAGCAGCTGGCTCGATTAAAACTACGTAAATATTGTGTGGACATAATATTAAAGAAAATTGGGTAAATTGAAAAAAACGTAATTCATTTTACTATGCAGCATATGTAAAAACGGCGAACCGAATCAATCAGTTCAATAAAAAATTTTTTTTAATATGAGTAATTATTACTTTAAGGACAAAATGAACACTATTGATAAAACGAGACATTTCAATTGATGTATTAATCATTTTAATTTAATTGGATATGCATTTTTCACCAAAATTGAAACAAACTTCCAATTACTTTGGAATTAATCGACTTGAATTCATGACCAATATGCACTCACTGTTTAGAGCAGAGCTACTTGCTATCATGTCTACTACATAGACTCAAACTAAAAATACTTGATGGCGTTTGATAATTAGATAATAATATAAGAGATAGCAACGTCGCGAAAACATTTATTTTAGTATGACTAGTTTTCAGATATGTCCTTCCTTTTTGTAGTTAGATAGGGATGCGGTACGTCTGTTGCCTAGGAACAGTTTCGTTTACCTGTGTCCATCCTGTTTGTACAGGTAAAAATTATGGATTTTAAAAACATTTTAAGATACTTTAAAAACAAAAATTATTGTTTATGTCCTTACAGAAATATAAGTTTATAGTGGTCAGACAGTTATGTCGTTACTAACAGCGCCCCTGATGCATTTTTCTGTAAAAAGTCAAATATAATATTGCTAAAAAAGAACCCTTGCATTGCCCAGGGTTCGATTCCAGATAAGGACCATTATTAATTTTTATAAATATTTTAATTTTTAATTTTTTTTTGCCAACAAAAAATTGAATTTAATGCGTTGGTTGCGTGAAACAGATAGCTGCGACAGAGGGTGAAGTGCCAGATGGTCTTTTTTTATATTGTGTCGTTCATGTGTGTGTCGTTATGTATTATAAATGTTTAAGTGTTTTATTAAGTGCTAATCATTCACCTGAAGGTAGTATCGGCTTACTACTGGCATTAAGGTCCACTATTTTATTTTTAATAGTATAATAATATATTGTTTTACGTGAAATACAATGTACCCTATAATATCTGGACTAGTGCATGGAAAACGGGCATTGATAATTAGAAAACAAGTATAATTCGAACTGATAAATATTATTTGGCTTAACAATACATCCGAAAAAACATAATTGTAAGAAAGGGCCGAGTTTTCGGGAAAATCCTTAATGTAATAGTTCCTTCTTAAAAAGTGATGATATGAGAGTAAGGACGGGCTATTTACAAAGTAAATAGCTCTAGACTTCATATAATGATAGTTGCTTCTTAAAAAGTGATGATATGGGAGAAAGGACCGAGCTATTTACAAAGTAAATAGCTCTAGACTTCATATAATAGTTACTTCTTAAAAAGTGATGTTATGGAAGAAAGGACTGAGCTATTTACAAAGTAAATAACTCTAGACTTCATATAATAGTTGCTCTTTAAAAAGTGATGATTCCCATTAAAGAGCCGAGCTATTTAAAAAGTAAATAGCTCGGTAAACTATGAACTAAAACAATTAATGAGGGGTAAATTGATTAAATGTAAGAAAAAATTTGGTTGAAATTTATTTCGTAAGTTTTCCCTTAGTATATTTTTAAAATTTTATATACACGGAAAGTTTTAAAATATTTGAAATCATCAGAAAAAATAAACTTTTCACTTTGTTTAAAGAGCGGTCATGAAATGATATTTTATTATCAAAACAAATATTTTGTGTGTGTGTTGTCTTTCGTTACGTTATTTTAAATTACTACGGATGCTACATGATGAGAAATTTATCTCATTTGTATTAACACTCTGGTTGAATAACAATAATAACACAATAACATTCTATTTGCGAATGCTAAAGCCTATTATTATTATTACCTGTATGCTGTATCAGCAAACCACTTATAAGTACGCATTAAAACATATGCAGTTAGTGTACTATACAACGTAGAAGGATGAGATTATGTTTTACCACAAGTTAAATCCTGCTATAACAATTCATAGTTCATGTGAACTCGTGAAAATTTGAACTCAGTTTAAACCTTGTTTGTTTTTTACTCAAGTTTATGTTCAATTACTGAACTTACAGTTTGCGTACTATAAGTCTATATATTTAATATCATTGAATATGATTGGAGCATAATTGACCGCGTAATGTAGTAAAAATATGAAAATGTGTACTGCTTGATCTTGTAGCTCTTTTAGTCTTGTATCTTGGCTCTCTTTTAGTCTTCATAAGAAGCGCTGTAGAACCTATAACAGATCCCGATACTCGACACACACAAACAAACAATATTAGTAAAATTTTACTAAATATTTATAGACTCTTCCAGAACACTCAGTTGCGCTTCAGCCATGGTCGCATTCAAAAGGGTCAGCAATTGATAAACTTTTTTAAAAGTTATAATGGATTGACCTGGGTGCGAACCAATGCAATAAAATACAATACCCTGCTTGTCAGATGCCTGAACGCACAGGCCCACGGTCATTTAAAACTTTTCTTTTATATTTAGAACTTTACGTTTATATACTTAGAAATATGTGTTGGGTCCAAAAAACTTATTCTTAATCATTTTCAATACAACAATCTAAAAATGTAAATTTTTTTTCTTATGAAGTTCAGAACTGATTAAATATTATTTTTATTGGCAGATAATAATAAAATATTCGAATGTCATGATATAAAATTTCTAGGACTATTTTGCATGTAGAATATAATTATATAAACAACGACGTTTTTAGTCAATAGTGCAATCATTTGGTTGAATGCTGTTAAAAATAGTTAATCGGATAAAAATTGGCGTTCACAATAAATACCGTTCATCTCATTGAAATTGTTCAACTCGTTTTGAACTTTATTGGTGGAACGCAAAATGTCGTTGATCACAGTTTAAACTAAAATCATATTATGAAATTGTTTGTTTTTTTTTTTCAGTTTGAACTTTTATAGATATCATCAGCTTTCTTCTGAATATTCTGAATATTTAATATTCTCTTCTATTCAAAGATCACGTATAATTTTTTGTTGCATGATAACGTTTTAATTGACTTTCACTGTGGTACAAAAACAAAATTTTACACCATTTTAGATCCAAATTTTATTAAACCCTATTTTATGATTAAAATTCCCAGAAAATACATGTTTATTACAGATTACCCCTTTAAAATGTGGAAGTTTTATGATAAATAAATTCAGAACAAATTTCATTTGTATAACTGCTGAAATTATAATAATTGTGTCCTTATGGACAGTTATTAATATTCAGTAACGATGTTCTCCCTAGTGTTACAATCATAACACCTACCACTAGCTCGACGTGGAATTGCGATTGTGAATGTTTATGTATTATTATATCACTCTCCTTTATCAGTAGGTACATGTGTGTATACATTCTACCTTTGTCATTGTCAAGAGGGTCATATAAATCCATAGACCTAATAATTATAGATTGAAGTTATGAAATCACGTTACAAAATACATTTGACTAAATAAGTGTGTCATAGACAAGGCTCGAAATAAATTTACAAAATTCGTTACGCAGGGGCTGCGTCACCTTAGCGAATTTCAGAATACATAGCTCAATCTCTAGCGGTCACAATTTTAATATAATCAAAATGATATATCGTATCTAAATGATTTTAGTATTTACAAGGCCAACTTTATTAAAAAATGGCAAAAGTCAAAGGGAAAGGGGGCATTAAGAAAGAAGAAAACATAAAATATCTCTCTTAATATTGGAACAATCGAAAATGAATAAGGAATAAAGTTGTAGAAACTCTTTTTTTCTACAATTTATTACCTGAACTTTTTTGCCAATCTCTAATGTGTACAGAGATATTTAGGAGTGTAACTTTCAATCTTAAATTGTAAATATTTCTATAAATATTTTACCCATTCACGAACTTGACCTTTCAAATACCGAAAAGGCCTCAAATTTCATTCCAATCGGATCAAAGTTGTGAACGCTAGAGAGTCCACAGACACATAAACGTATATATATATATATATATATATAGGGTGAATCTAACCTGCCGTATAATAGCACATGCCTCCACTTCCTTCCACGATCCTTTCATTATCCAACATTATTCAATAGTGAAGTTATTTTTGTATGTTGTGTGTTGGCTTTGGTGTTATTTGTTATTTTTACTACTAACATTGTGTGTGTGTGTAGTTTGTTTACATATTGTGCTATTGTGGTGTGTGTGTTTAAACATCATAGTATTGTATACCCCTTGCCTTACATTTTTGGTCTGTTTTAAATTGTACACTCTTAAATTATATTATATAAATATACATATACATATAAACTAATGTAAAATGAGGAGTCAGGCGTAAATGTCACTTCAAATTTTCAAGTTTTACATTCCAGAACATATGGGATCCGAAACTTAAATATAAAATATTCTACCCGTATGCCGTTCAGATATTTTTTGTTTTCAAAATCCATGTGTCCGATTTGGATGGGCATTTGCACGTAGCTTTGGTTAAATTGTTAACCAATACTAATATGTTTAGGGGGTGTACAGCCGAGGAATGCCATTTCCTTGGTCTCAAAATAATTGAATCGGGTCAGAAAAAATTTTCATCTTAGAAATCTTAATAGGCAGGTCCTATAATTACCAAGAAAAAGAAAGGCTAAAAAATTTTTCTGACGTTTCTTCGGCATGAAACTGGTAACATCACATTTATTAAGACATCCTCCTTAATAGTTTTTGCACATTATCAAGCTATGAAATGACCCTCGGTCCCTACTTATGAACCTAGTCTTGATCGATATTGGTTATTATTTATGGACATTTTTTTATTAATACTTCTTTGCATATATATATTGAAGACGAATGGACTGAGCCTCCTAGTTATTTCGAAAAAACAGTTTTTGATACTTGACTTTCTTTTGCAATCTTTGTAATAAATAATAATTTTTTTTAACATCCATTCGATAGGATTGATGGATATTTGGAGAAATTTTTACGAAATTCTATCATCGGTACAAAAACAATAGTTGATAGTTCGCTAATAGAAAAATTTTGTTCAAGATCGATCAAATCCATAGTATAAAGAAAATTGCTATCCTCTTCGGTTTTAATGAAATTGGTAAAAGCCTGCAATTGATGAAAAAGAATGAAAGTTTTCGAAATTTTAATTTCATACAACAAATAAATGAAGATAAGAGTGGTCCAAAATATGGGTTTACCCAGGACTCAATACTCAAAATTAAGCCAAACAATGTTCTGCTATTACTATGAAGACGTAATCAGGATCAAGAAATCAATTGATTCGTTTTTTTTCTTCACAACCAAGATAAATAAATATTTTAATCAAGTTCGAATAAAAAGTATATCAGTATATTTTCTTACTTTTCTATCACTAAAAGAGTCAATTTTGAAGGAATACAGAATGTCACAAAAGCTAATCAAAAGAATATATAGAGCTTACACAGTAGTGACACAACTTTTAATATTGCAAATCCTAACACGAATGTATATAAATTCGTTACGCAGGAGCTGCTTCAACTTAGCGAATTTTCGAATACATCAATCAGTCTCTGATGGTCCCAATTTTAGTCTGATCAAAATGAAATGTCGTATATGATTTTAGTATTTGCAAGGTCAATTTTATTACTAAATGGCATATGTCGAGGGGAATGGTGGGGGAGGGGGGGGGTTTATAAAGAAAGAAGAAAATATCTAAATAATATTAATACTAAAATATCTCTCTTAATATTAGAAAAATCGAAAAATGCGTAAGGAAGTTTGCTACAATTCATCACCTTTTCATTTTTGCTCAAACTCTAATATGTACAGAGTTATTAAGTAATTTTATTTTCTTAAACCGTCTTTAATCTTAAACCGTCAATATTTCTGTAAATATTAGTGTACCAGAAAAAATGATGTGCCAGAAGAAACAAAATTACAGTAAAACTTAGTACCTACAACTTTACTTCTTATGAATTTTTCTATTTTTGGAATATTATGTCAAATTTTGTGTTTACGGCTCCCTATAAAACCCCCTTCCCCCTTGTCCGATTTTAACCATTAATGAACTTGGCCTTTTGAATACCAAAAGCGCTTCAAATACCAAATTTCATTCCAATCAGATTAAAATTGTGACCGCTAGAGCGATTACAGACACATATATATGCATATATATATATATATATATATATATATATATATATATATATATATATATATATATATATATATATATATGTATATATATGTATAGATATATGTATATATATATATATATGTATGTCCATAGATATATATGTATAAATTGGTGATTTTCGACATCTACTAAGTAGGATCGATGGACATTTAATGAAATTTTTTCAAAATTTTGACGTCGGTACGAGACCGTCGGAAGTCGGTAGTCGGTTTGCAGTCGGTACATATATATGTATGTATATATATATATATATATATATATATATATATGAATATATATATATAAATATATATATATATATATGTATATAAATTTTACAGATGGGATCGATGGACATTTAAAGAAATTTTTGCGAAATTTTGACTTCAGTACGGGACTATTTCCATTCAGGAAATTCGCTAATTATATAGACAATTTTTATTACATTTTGTACACACTGTAACAATATAACAAAATAACAAATGATATGAACATTTGAAACACTGGGTGTCAATATCACAACCAATAACGTTGTTCACTGTGAATTCTCGCAATACAATTTACATTTGAAAGCAGTGCTTTTAGTTTATCAAACAATATGTTCAAATAATACATAAATATAACACACACAGGCAGGAGCAAGACTGATTTACTACTCACATCCTTTATCATCTACGTGTAGGTAGAAGCTGTACCTCTACCCCTACTCAATAAACACTATACGCATCCCCTATTCACCTTATACATAATATACATTTGAATTGATACCATTAGTATATACTGTAGTAGTTTAGTTCAATAACATTTACCCTTCATATTGAATGTATTATATTGTAATAGATATATTATGATAGAGAAACTATTTTAAATGTTCTCAAATGCTCAATTTATTGTTTATTTGTTTGAAAGTTTATCATTTCAATTTACCTATTTCCCTTTTTTAATAGAAGTAGCATATTTGTAAAAAATTATGTTAGAAGTCCGCTATTCATTTTACAAACGATAGTAACATACAAGTTGAACAATTTATCTACGAACAGCATTGCTTAAACTCTTTCTGTGACTATAGGACATATTCGGCTCAAAATCTAGAAAAAATAGTATACAATTTATTATATGTGCTTCTATATATTTTGACTTTTTATTAGCCTCAAACTTAAATGAATAACTTCATTGTTTTTCGATAATTCGACAAATTTACAACAGGTTAACTATCTATATATGTGTAACATTTGGTAGAACTAAGAGGTGAATAGTCATGAACATAAACTGAAAATAGTAAATTGACTTTATTATTCCTGTAAATATTCTTTAAAATAAATTAAATCAAAACAAAATGTAAACTTGTAATAAAGTACTGGTGCCTTAGAAGGCCCACTTCTTGGAAAGTGTCTATCAAAACGTGAAATTGCGTAATAAACAAAAATAAATAGCAATTTAATAGACATGCATTGCATCGGATATTTGAGAAAAATCTTCACAATTCATTATTTTTCCAAAAAGAAATGATTATTTTAAAAAGCTCAATTTTCGGGTCTTATTAGGAACCGGGTCTCTGAATAAGATCCATTACAAAACTTTGTCAAATGAAAGGTCAAATCAAATTTATCAATGTTATTCACTAAACAGTCCTTAAAATAATTATTTTCTTATTTAATATTTATGTATGTCGCCCAAAATAGACTGGGCCTTGTTAGATTTATTAAAAATACAAACAGCATTAAAACAAAAAATTATTATTATATATTAAAATATCTTAATTTATCTATATTTTTTATTTTTTTTTACAAATATTTTTTTTGAATCGAAATCGATATTTTAGTTTTAATTATAAACCACCCTGGGTCTTATTTGGTGTCTAAGGAAAAAGTCTCGAACTTTGATAACAGAAGGAACTAAATTGGCTAAATGATCTAAGAAATTGTTTTTGTGTGCATGGAATATAAAAAGCTTACTTAAATTTATCTGATCTATTATTTTTAAAAGACGCAATTAAAGCGAAAATTTATGGAAATTAATTAACAAAATAAGAAAAATTTAATAATTTTAATAAGGACTGAGCCTCCTTACGGTGAAATCAAGTGGGCCTTATTACGGGCAGTAACAATAACAACAGTAACAACAAAAATAAATGAAAATCGGCTTGCTACCAATAATGAAAAGCTTACATATTAAAATCCAATAGTAAAAACAAAACAAAAACGCCTTTTTATTCACCAAAAATTTCAAAAAAGTGATTAATCAACATTATAAATAGTCTAAGTACAAAATCATTGATAAACACGGGTTTACTGTCCAACCGAAAAACACATTTGACAAAAAGTGTTGTTGTATTTTTTTCTACTGATATTTTTGCTTATATGATGGATATTTCGACAATTACAATAACGACTGTTCAAGACTGAGCATTATTAGAACCCGGGCCTTATTAGGCAACAGTACCTTACTGTATCAATCCTTAAACATACAAAAAAACTTTAAAAATGCAGCCAGAGAAAACAAATTGGATATTTGAAATGGCATTGATTTGAAATGATTTGAAATGACATTACGTATATACATATTTCTGTATTGATTTGCAAATAGTAAGCCTATATAGATTTTTTGTTTTATTTTCCTATCCAAACCCATGTGCTAAAATTAAAATACTTTTCCATTTTATCTGTTTGAGATTCTCTCCACTTTCAGATAGCACTGAAGATTGCGTACCTCGGTTCCTGAGTGAAAATCGTGCTACACAGTGGATGGCCATATTATCGTCTTCCACGTAGTCCGGATATATTACACTGCTTTCTATTCCCATGTAGAATAGTTGTTCCTTAGCGATACTTAAGGATGACCTTCTCGACTGGCATTTCAGGTTATCTTTGCGGGGTTGAGTAAATTGGAAGTTCCCATTCCCGCATTTACTATTTATAGATTTATACACTTAACCGACAAGGACGAGTTAAATCCGCTTTTTCATTATTTCGAGATACAGATTTAGTCCATAACACGGCACTCCCGCTTCTTAATCAGCTTCTTGACGACTTTTCGAGAAAATTTCGAACCATCTATATAGTAAATTAGTTAGCTTCTGTGAGAAGCATTTTCTCGGTAGTCTTTGTTTAATTCTTTGTTTTCCCTTTGTTCCCGATTTAATTATATCAGGTAATGGTCAGATGGCGAACTGAAAAAAATTTGTTCAAATTGAATCATTGGTTGAATGACTATGGTTTTACTGTAGTTGAGATGAAGTTTGTTCGATACTTAAATTTTGTCGAAATTAAAAATAACAACTATTTATTAAAAAACAAATTTAATTATAGTAAAACCACGCATAGATTAAAAGTATGGATTTCTTCATCAAACGCATCTTTACCACGCAGTCACCCCTTCCCTAACTGTCAGTATTAAAGTCTGTATATTAAACGCAAAACTTTTTGATATATTTCAATATTTTATACTTGATCACCATGACTTTCGTTGCATTTTTTTTCTAACATTAGAAATATATTTCCGTGTATGTGTTTCCTATACCGGAGTTGAAACCTATACCGGAGTTGATGTAAATGAATACAGTCACAACGTAAATAAGACATCGTCGAGAATGATATCCTATCCTCCTCCAGTATATCATATCCTACTTTCAAAAGTAACTTCCTCAAAACAAATACAGTACATGATAGACATATACCGAACAATTTAATTTTTAATATATATTAAAAGTTTAAAGTTTCCTAAAGATCTTAATAGAGCTTTTTAAACTGAAAACTGGCTAATATTTAGAAAAAATTGTAGCATCATCCGTAAAAATATTACTTTTTGAGTTTTGGATTAAAAAAAGAGCAAGTTTTACTTGGTCAATTAGTGTTCTGCGAAAAATAAATTGGTATAAAAAACAATTATGACTGTGTATAACATGATCTTGAACCTTTGGTAAAAAAGGCAATTGGTAATACACTAATGTTTTATTTTGAGTATAAGTTTAAAAACTAACAAATATGTACCGAGAAACAATTATTAATAACAATTGATCGCGTAAAAATTTTCTATCATGGTAATTTTAACTCCATCTTCACCTATTTGTGTTCATGATTTTTGTAATGGAGTAGTTTTTCCCGAAAAATAGAAAAGAATCTTAAAACCAAGTCAAAGAGCATAATTAGATTTGAAAAAACCAAATATCGTGTTAAAATTTACCACCTTCAAATATTACAAACCATCCAGCAAAAAATGAATGAGATTATTTTTATTCAAAATTAAATATTATTTTTTGTTTAAATTTTCAAACTAATTTTTAAATCAATTCATTCATTACCATTTATTCGAATTTTAGCGACCCGCATTGAGATCACGGGTATTGGAGAAGCGGAATTACAGCTGTAATGACGATGTTTATCTAAATCATGGGAATTTACAGTGTAATTTTTTGTTGTAATAATTTTTTTAATCTTAGTAATTTCATTGAATAAAGATAAGCATACGATACTAATTCCTGAAATAAATAATACTATCAGTAATTTCATATATGCAGCAACTTTATGATGACAATAACGTTTTTAATATTTTGTATACATTGAACGGATTTTCTTCCTAGAGCAACAGCATCACAATTTCCATATACAGACTGTCTAAAGAGATTGTGCGGCACATACAATAGATTTTTTACTCTCTATATTTTAATGTCGAAGGATTCGTCATGAAAATCGATCCATCCGAATAAGGTTATAAAGTAAGTAAAAATGACACATTTTAAGCTAGAGTTATTACTTGGATATTGTGAATATTATAAATTATATTACAATAATCTCCATACACCAACTAACGCGCTTTCTGTACTTTTTAACTCTCCTCCCTTACAATGTAACACTATGTCGGTATATTGTTAACCCCCTTCGTCTTATTTGTTTTGCTTTACGTAACTTTTTAAACCAATAAAATGTTTAAAATAGTATAATGATAAAAGATAAATAATAACAGCAGATTTTTTACTTATTACATTTTTTGAAACTTTCATTCAGTAATAATATTAGTAAGTAATAAAATAAATAAAAATAATTTCACTTCCATACAATCCAACTTCCATAATGTCAGTCCACGTGGGACTTAAGCAATCACGGAAATCGAATCTTTATTGTATCATGGATAAGCTAGTTATATCGACCACCCCTTCCTCTTCCCAACCATTTGTTACCCACCAACGTGCTACTAGTCAGTCCAAGAAATTATTTAATAAATCAATTCCGTTTCGTCAGACTTTATAAACCACGTCAGGTATATTGCCCGTCCTATTGTAGGTGTATATTTTTTAACTCTTTTAAAGTGAAAAGGAATGCGTCCTTTTATACATTTATTAAAAATAATAAATACTTATATAACGTTTTAATTTACAAAAAGATTCAATAACAACTATTTACCTTAAAAACACACACAAATTTAAAAAAGTACTCTTCAAGTGTCTTTTAAACAAGCAACACATATCAGTAGTCTTCAAGTTTCTTTCCGACCAATACATTAAACAACCAATACATTAAATTAAATTTTCTGAATTTACTTTTGATCGACCAAAAATTATTATTTTTAAATTTAATATTAATATAACTAACATCTCATTTATTTTTGTTTTTGGAAAGAAGTGATATTTTTTTATATATATCATTACAACAAACGGGTGTAGCCCTTTCTATTTGTGAATCAGACCACGTTGCTTTTTACTTTGACTCTGAAATAGAGCACGTGACCACGCAGTTAGTATTCTGAAAACATTGACGACTTGCTTCTAATATTTATTTCAACAATAGTCTTGAGAATTTAAGTTTTTTTTGGGTGGGGAGGAGGAGAAGGAGGATCTAAAATAAATATGTAAGTTATTATTATTATTTTTTATTGGGTATTTATTGCCAAAACTTGAAAATTGTCTCAATGCTTTTATTATAATTTTGCCTTCTAGATTTGTATCCAAACTAGTGGTTTTTACCATAGTTTTTTTTTTATAATTAAATTGAATATTGTGTTTAAAAGGTTTTTTTTTTTTAAATAGGTTATTAAATGTGTTCATAAGTGTATTTTTTTAAATGTACGCAACTGGTAATGAATACTTGTTTTGTATTTTGCTTCTGAAATTTATTTTGATACGAAGCGTTCTTTAAAAGTTTAAATGCTCAAGTAATTTTCAAGTTTATACATTTGTAGTATGATGTATAATATTTATCTTATATACCAATATTTCAATCAAAATGCCTTACCGCATATATTCATTTTGTTTGGTTACAAATTACAATTTTTTTCATTGCTTTAAATAAAATCCTTTTCACTTAAAATACATATAATTTCATAATTGTTTAACTAATCTTTGAATTTTTAAACTGTATTTTTTTTTTGGTTATACAAAAAAACACATGTCAAATTTATTTATGTGTAAATAAAATTAGCAATCGTTCCGTTCGCCACACAATAATAATATTGATACCAGTTGCGTAATTTGACATATCTCTTTTTTTATATTATGATAATATATTTAATAAGCTTGTGTTAATATATTTTTTTAAACGCATTGTTTACTGTAAAAATAAAAGGGTAAAGTTGTAGTATTTTTGTTTCATATTCTTCGAAAGGATTTATGGGAGAAGCGAGTCTCGTCAGACTGAGGTAGAAGGGGGAGCACAATGGAAGGGGGAGCATAAGGTCGAAGTGCAAGTTTTACTCCGATATTAATCAATCAATCAATTGAAAGGATTTTAATTACTTAATTGAAATTATATCATGTTATAGAATCTGTTTGTTAACCGTTTATCTTGTCTATTTTAAAAGCAACGATTTTTTTTGTTTAAAATTATTTAATGATTCTGAAACATTTAGATCAAACTCTGGATCCCGTCCTCTTAACATCTGTACGCCATATAGAATTCAATTTCAGACCCAGCATTGAATTCTAAACCGAACTACTAATTCCACTTGTAGACTCTGTGACACTTAGTTAGCTATTTCATTTATGTTTCAAATAAAATAGTCGTTTAAAATATTTTGTTTGTTATTTTGAGTTTAACTTTGTACAACTGATAGCAAATCAAATCAATATATATAAAATTTATTTTATTTTAAATTTCAGTATCATTACTGTTAATATATTCCAATTGGTTGGGTTAATTTAAAATACCCAACCATAAGTTTGTTATTTTCAGTATTAATTTTTCTTAGATGTTATATATGTATATATGTCTCTAACATGAAGTTGCATCTACCATTTTCCCGTGTAACATCACCTAACATAATAGCATACTCATCCACTCGTAAAAAATGTTACGCGGTTTATGGATAGCCCTCAAATCATTGTATTAAGAACAGATTTAATCCTTGGAATTAAAAATCTAAAACAACCTTGCATCACTTTAATAAACATGTGTTACAAAAACTATTTATGTAATACTTATCCCCAATTCAATCCGATATTCATGGGACGATCAAGAATTTTCAAATTGTTTCCATCAAAACTTTTGACAACAGATCGAACAACAAATTCTTATAATTTGATTTACTGCAAATAATATGGAATTTAAGTATATTAAGCTTTCACGTCTACCAACGCATTAGAGTATGAGGCAACAAGGTACAAAACATGAGTGAATAGTTCATCCGGTTATGTAATTTTAGGTAATCAATCAAACACAGTCAATTCAATAACTTTATGAGAGAACTATATAACAGCAGATGTAATAAAATCTATTGATTTATTTACCAATAGATGGGGGTATACTTATCCATAATAATATAAGTGTTGTATGCAGTAGATAAAACGAATTGTCCTATTTTATCCTTTAATGGATAGTATAACATTTGTGAACTGCTTCCAAAATTTTATGTTGCATATTTTCATTAGTCTGTAAAAATTATGAAGAAAAAACGCCCTTAAAAGACTGTTCCTCTGTCTGTTTCCATCTAAAGAAAAGTTTTTTTTTATATTCCATAAACAGGAAAACATGCTAAAATTAACGATTTAGCATCTTTTCACTTCTGCACACAGAAGGGTTAGTAGTAGTAGAAGTAGTAGTAGAGAAAGGGAGGCCGAAATCAGGCAAGTAAGCTTTTGAAGACCTTTTTTATAGATCCCCAAGAAACCAATTATTATCAACCTCTATTATCTATGCCACCTGGTTTTTTTCTCTGGCCCTTAGTCATCTGGTCCTTATTGAGCCTACCCGTTCTCGAATGCAAATGGCAGGATAGAGATCCACTTTAGTGTTTTATCTCAGGTTCCCCAATTTTGATCGAAACAAAAGCTAGGTTCCACATTCTTTGGTTCACTGCAGATGCATTGTGTTAGAACGTGAAAGGGTCTGCCATCCGCCCGGTTACAGCCAGGTTGACATTGCGGCATTATAGCCAACTCTCATTTTTATGGCTTGCCTGCAGGCTACTTTCCATTTCCTGTTCATAATCGCTTATCAACCCAGTCGTTAAGGGCAGAGGTAGTTATTCAAAGCTATGTTTCCGACGCCTGTCGCGGAAGTGCAACTCCTTCTCGGGCAAGTTTATCGTTTCGTTACCCTCACTTCGCAGTGTCCTGGGACTCATATAAAGATGACTTCTTTCGTTCTTTTTGGGTTCTCCAGCGATTCAGTGCATTCTTGAACTAGGGTAAAGGTTTAATATTACTCGACTAATATTTTCAATATATGTGAGTATTTTTCTGAAACTTTAAGCCGATATAATCATGTTGGGTAGATTTACATATGCTCATAGATGTTTTGTGAGAAAATTATGTATATACAGTTTGTGTGGCAGGTTCAAATCTGACTTTTTTTAGCCTGTGTACGTATATACATACTGTCGTAATATCGGTACTATTAAATAAAACAAATATTTGAAATTTTCGTAAAATCACTTTATTTTACTAGTTTCGGAACACAGTTCCTTTATCAGAAAGAAAAATAAATGATTTATTTCTGAAGAAGAAATTAGTCGAATAAAGTGATTTTACGAAAATTTCAAATATGTTTTATTTAATAATTATAATTTATTTTCGCCAAGTATCGACCCATTCAATACAAAATATTGTAGTTCAGTAAAGTTAAACATGAAAAGGTGGTCGTGCTTGCAAAAGGTCAGGTCATTCTGAATTTTTTATATGTTGTTAGGACCTAAACCAATATTAAAAATCCAGATTTGCAATTTCCAAAGTGCTGTGCGAGCAGCGGTGTACCCAAAAACCATGAAATTTTCGGACTTTTTTAAGTTTTTGCTCAACATCTCAGTGAAGGAAAGGTCTGACCGGTATAGTCATTCTATACACTTTTAAAGTAGACTAAATTTTCAACAATTTGAGATCAAAACAAGCTCTATACAATTATTGGTTCCCAAGATACAGTTCTTAGAAAATAGGCCATTTTTTCCAAAAAGTGAAATTGTTTCGAAATGGTCACTTATTTCGTAAAATATCTTCTAAAATACGCATCCCACGTCAAATATTATATGTAATAAACTTGTAGTAAATTTAATTAGCTTTTATTTGAGATCAGACTGGTACCTGTATGCCCAGCGGTTCTCTCAAAAACGGCAGATAACCAAAAACAGTCATAAGTTAACCAGCGCAGATAACCATCGCAGCGCACATATTTACCAGATGTTTGTATCCATATTTTCGGTAAAAGTAGGTACCAATTTCAATCAGATGGAAGGAAACAAAAGATCGAGGTCGTACAGCAGTTATCAGAACATGAGAAAATGACACACACTTCTTCTTCCATGCTTCAAGGGGCCACGCTTGTTTTTGGGAACAACAGTCTCAAAAAATAGCTGTACTGAGTGTCCCTTTGTTGGAGCCCATCTCCACTATAACTATGTCATGGACAAAACGTTTTTGGAGGTGAGTTTTCGTTGTTTTCACATCAGGGATACTACCACTCTTAATTTGCTGCAGAAGGTGTGATAAAAAAAACTGGCATTCATCACTGTTTTCCAACATGTAATCGTACACACAATCCATCGCTTGGTTTTTTGGGTACACCCCCGCTCGCACAGCACTTTGGAAATTGCAAATCTGGATTTTTAATATTGGTTTAGGTCCTAACAACATATAAAAAATTCAGAACGACCTGACCTTTTGCAAGCACGGATGTAGATCTTAACTGGACTAATTGGTAGTAGTTGATGTGATTCACTTATAGCGTCAAGTACTGAAGTGAGTATATAGAAATAAAACGAATGCCCAATCACACATGTCAAAGACGTATTGTGGCATATCAGTAAGAAATTCCATCTTAGAATTCTCTTCAGAAATGCTCATCTGGGCATATATTAGAAAATTAGTCTTTAGAGAAGTTATTCACGATTAGTAGGTAAAAATATCACGTCCCTAAAAACGTTAAAAATGTTTTTTTTGACAAGAATACTGAATGCTTTATTTGTGCTAGATGTTTGCGCCCACTCCCACTTGAATCCTAATAAGATCACTTTATTTTATTTATACTTCATTTTTTTATCAAAGCTGTTAAATTAATAATGTTCAATCCTTGTATTTGAACTAAAATCTATACATAACAAGTCAATATTCTTTCGTATAATAAACTGGATTATATATATATTGAAAAAAAAAAAAAAAAACTTACCGTAAACTTTTAATCGTACAACAGCTTCAGGCGTTGGATTGTTGTTGTATAGGCATAAGTAATCACCCGTATCCTCCCCACTAACAGGACTGAATGCTAAACTGAATGAAGTCTCATCTAAACCAAGTTTGTCTTCCCGATGAAATACTGTTGTGATTTCATTACTATAACGTAACAGTGTTATGAAGTACTTTTGATCACGCCATTCAAGTTCATGTACTAGTGAACGTTCATCAACACCAGGACATGCCACTGTATAATTTTCACCAGCATCAGCAACATAGTCAACTACTGGCAAACCACTTAAATCTGTAATTAAATAGAACAAAAGAACAATATTATTCTAGATATTTAAAATTGAATTGAAAAGAAAATACACCAGCTAATAAGAATTGGACGCACTAAAAGCAGCGTTTAAGTTTAATTTTTTAATAAAATGTTTTCTAAGGTCATTCTACACATCTGGAGAACAACGTGCCTGAAAGTATAGGCAACTCAATAAATTGGGTCTTTCGGGGATTAAATTATTGATTTATCTGCCAAATCTTGGAAAATATACATTTGCGCTGCTAATTAGCATTGAAAATATTGATTTATGAAGTCTAAAATGCTATATACGTTTTAAATAGGATGTTTTCTTAGCAAAATACACGTTATTTAAATATATCTTCTGAATTTTTTTCTGGTTTTTGTGTTTGAAATTCTATTTAATTGGGAATATGCATGAAAATTTTTTTTCACATTTATTTTCAGAATTTCAAAATACTGTTAATACTGTAATAATATTTAAAAACGAAATTAAAATCCGACAAATATCAAGGAAGCTATAAGCTTTTAAAGATTATTATCTATGTCTTTCTTGCAAAAATACTAAAAACGGAGTTTTACGTGTATTTTAAATGGTGAAAGTGTAATATTACGTCACATAACATATCAAGAGGGCTATCACCCTCTTTGTCTAATCGGGAATTTCAATCATTCATATCTCGCTTATTTTTAAAGTTATTTAAAAAGTTATTTTACCTTGATATTTGTCAAGTAAACATGCTTCAATTCAAGTGAAAAAAAATTTTCATGCATATTCCCTATTGGAAATTTTTGTTATTATCCTACAAAATGTAGTCGTAGATCGAGCTTTTAGTCTCAAGAAACCATTTTTGATATGTATGCACTATGTATTTTCGGGACATAAAACCATTATCTGTTTTAAACTCAAAAATGGTTATATCTTGCAAAAAATACTATGATTTGGTAGAGACTAAAACAATACAATTTTGGCCAAAAAAACTGTTGCGTAGTCCCTGGTTAGCACTGACGCAATTTGTGACAAGATGGGAATGTCCTCTTTCTCGACTCGTCTCATCTCGAATTTTGTAAATTCATTCTCATTTCTTCTAGTTTCGTACACCGAGAGAAAAAATTGATCTGGTTTTCGTCGAAAAATCGACAAATCGTTTCTTCGCGGATTCTCGTGTTATATGTCGGTAAAAATTCTCGTCTTATCTCGAATTTTGTGAATTAATTCTCATCTCGTCTAGTTTCTTATGTAGAGAGAAACAATTGTCTAGTTCTCGCCAGGAAATAAACAAATGTCATCTTGCCTGGACTCTCGCGTAAAATTCGTAGAAAAATTTAGTGCCATTTACTTTACAAACTGGATAGTATAGTTTAGATAAGCATTTTTTTAATTTTAAGTTTCGTTTCCACAAATGACTCTCGGCATGTGTTTCTTACCCCTGATAAAAACTTTAATTTCAAACTTTGTAAATACCCAAAGTCACTACATATATTGATCGAGATCGGGCCGTCCAAAGATTTTCCCCCGACCCGCGATAAAAGGACATAAATATATAACTTTACATTACATATCTTTCTTTGTAATTTGATAATTTTTTAATTAGTGAATGAAATAATCAATTGTATTTATCTAAATACTTTACCGGTAATCGTTTTCCGTCTTGAAGATTGCATTAAAAATATTGAATTTATTGAATTACCTTTTTCTAATCGGTTAATTGATTTTAAGAAGGTTTCAGCACTGTCTAGTATAATCAGGACAAAAAATCGGTTTGCTTTTATTTACCGACGAAAGGGGGTACTCAATTCAACCTGTATATTTTTTTTAAATGTATGATCACGCATAACTTTTTACAGAGTAGTCCGATTTAGATAAGTTTTTTTTTTATGAATAGGGTATTTTTAAAGGGTATTGGTACCATATAAATTTGATGAAAGAATTTCAAATTTTAGCCACAAAAAATGAAAACACTGATTTTCCAGCGCTTCCACTAGAGAACAAATATCATAATCGATTGTATTATGTGTGTAAACAAACACTTTGAAAGCTCTCAATATCGTAGCGCAATTTGAATGGTTTTTTAACCGACGGAAGAGGTTCTCAAGTCAACCTATAAATAAATATATATACACATATTTTTATGTATTTTTATGCATAACTTTTACAGAGTAGTCCGATTTCGATAACTCTTTTTTTATTGGATAGAGTAAACTTCAAAGTTGGTACCGTATAAATTTGAAAAAAAATTTCTCCTCTAAGGGTAGAAAAATGTGAACCAATACTGATGAAACTTGGCACACTTCTGTAGTTCCAATGACACAATAACATGAACGAAAAAACAAAGGAACTGAAAAGTGAAAAATAAAAACTTTTTTACAAAAAATAGAACCGACGAAGGAAGAAAGTAACTGAAAAGTAAGAAATAAAAAAACCGTTTTAGTCTATCTAAGTCCTACACTAATGTCAATACCAAAATAATTTTGAGTCGGCGCCAAAAAATCTCCATCAAAATGGAAGAAGAGTGAATCTGATTTTCGGTTAAAAGTAAATATTACAAAATATTACATTTTGTTTGTTTGGCGCCGACTCAAAATTATTTAGGTATTTACATTACTGTGGGACATGACTAAAAAGGTTTAGTTTTTATTTTTTGCTTTTCAGTTCCTTTCTTTCTTCGAAGGTTTAATTTTTTGTTCAAAAGTCTTTATTTTTTATTTCTTGCTATTCAGTTACTTTCTTCTTTCGTCGGTTCTATATATATATATATATATTTATATACAAATAAATGTAATTTTGAAATTCTAAAACTATTATATTTCGAAACAAAACGTTAAAAGGCTATTTTTTTTTAAATTTTTAATAAATATTGAAAAAAAATGAACAAAATCGGTTGAAAAGTGATTTCATACTGGAACTCCCTTAAAAGAAAAAATATATTTCTATTATTTCCGAGTATTTTATTATTTTTAAGTTCAATTGAATAAGTCCAAATTGAATAAGTCCAAATTGAATAAGTCCATCTATATCTCCAATTGTACGAATGATGGGTTAGAGACAATTTAAAAAAAATTAAGATTTGATTTCGTTATACGATAAATTAGGGAAATTCGACTATTCCGAACTAAAAAATTCTGGAAAGATAAAACCTACTTTTGATAGCATATATTTATCTAAGCAAACCTTTCTAAATTAAAATATACAAAACCATAAAAGCATCGCATTTAACTGACTTTTAAGGTTCCTCGACTTTAAAAGCAATCAGTTGCATTCATAATAATTTGTATTTAAATTTTATATTTCTCTTTACTGTTTTAATAGCATGTGTGCAAATTGAATAAATAAATAAATTTAATAAAACGAATACATTTATATTATTACTTCACCGAATTAAATGTATGGTATCATCGGCTCCAAAGGAGGCGTTCCTTCTCCTTTACAGTTTATTTGTACTGAATTCGTTTAGTTTATAAAAGAGTGTTATCAAGAACAACTTTTTTTTGGAACATTTTTTTCAAAACCAAATGCATTCGGCAGACATCCATCCACTGCAAAAATTTGCAAAGGAATCCAACTTTTGTGTTCGATAGAAAATACAATTTGCATACACCTACATTATAAATTCCGATATAAGATAGAGAGATAGACAAATACATCTTGGGGTCTTAAAAGTATTGTACTGCAACCTTATGGCCCATTTTGCTCCCCCTTCTACTTCAGTCCGACGAGATTCGCTTTTCCCATATGTTGGCAATAACCGGGAGTTTTCTTATCAGGTCTTCCTGACGAATCATATATTCGGGGTGAGATGCACCGTATATCCTGTTGTATCTGCTGTAACCCAGAGGTTCGTAGTCAACGATAATGTGGCTGGAAGTTTCCTCCTCCTTGCAACACAATCTGCACACAATGGACGCGGTATGGAGTTCCATTATGTGCAGATGCTTCCGCAAGAGATAATACCGGTTAATGAATCCGGTGACCTTCCGCAGTTGCATCCTGTTCAGCTTCAGTACATCGAGAGACAGCCTCTTTGTTGCACTCTGAAGCGGTACCTTCCCGAGCTCCTGCCGCGGTACTTTTTCCCAGTGATCACGGTGTTTAGCATTTGACCACTCGTTGATCACCTGTTTTCATCCAGTCCTTGGAATTTCTAAAACAGGCTTTAGGCCTATAAAGGATATTCTGACTTACTTCTTTGCTAAGGTATCAGCTATTTTGTTGCTTCGAAACCACTGTGACCCGGCACCTAGATCAATTTAACATTGTTCCGTTTTTCCAGCTTCAGCAGTTGCTCCAGACAATCCTTGACTACCCCTGAGGTGACCTCAATTCCAAGCAAATTCCGATATAAACTATACAATGTAAATTGTTCCAATGTACGAATAAACTAATTTCAAAAAGAAAAATTTTCGCATCCTCCGTTTAAAAAAATTTCAATCCGGTCCGTTTCTCAGGTCGAACCTCAAAATAAATCGAGAAATTTTCATTTTTAGTTAGATTTTAATACAATTTTTAGATTAAATTCAATTTTTTTTTTGGAAATAAATCAATTCTTCACTCCAAGTTTTTCTATCGGAAAACTATATAAAATAATCACGGATTTAAGCTGCTTTAATAAAACTCGAAAAGTAATTCTAAAAAATTTTTTTTAATGAAAAAAAAAACAACAAATTGAATTTGAACAGTTTAGATGATTTACGCGAACATTCATAGTCACGTATTTTGGAAAGTGGTAGATATTATTGGGGATTTGATATCCCATAGGAATTTAAAAAATTCAACTAACTATTGTAGGTCAATTGTATACATCATAGCGGTCACGCGTGAAACTAAAATTGTGTTCCATCTGTAAACAAACAAAGAATACCTATTTTCACTGTATGTAGAAAATGATAAAATAAAACCATTGTGAAAACCTACCATGTATTGAGATACACAACAAACACATACTCTCGTACCATATCAACAAAGAAAATTTATACCCTGTTGGGAAAACAAACCTAGCGCGATATATATATATATATATATATATATATATATATGTATTTTTTTAAATATATATAAAAATATTTTGATCGGCGAATTGGAACAAAAGCACCTTTTTCAAAACTTAAATTTGTTTCAACAAATTTCACTATTCTATTTCCTTGCAGTATAACCACTTTACACTTAACATTATATACAAAATTTATAGAGTGATAAATAAAATTAGAGAGATGTATTATTGCAGAGACGAATACACACTGTATACATATACAGCTTGTATTTTATTGATGATGACTGGACGAGTTTGTGGTACACCAATTCCAATTCCAGGATTTATAGTTTTTAACAAAGTTTCCAATGAAAAGAAGAAAAGATTATAAAGTTGTTATTCATCCTGTTTACGGATATGTAAGTAGAATATTTTGCAGAAGATACAAAGGACCTTTTTGTTTGGGTCAATGAGTATATAATCGCAATGCTGGTATATTAGTTTCTGACTGGCGAATTATTTTCAAAAGTTTCTACAAATAGCACCTATTTACAATTACATAAAATCCATAACCAATTTTTGTAGTAACTGTTCTATAACTAGTTTTACTCAAATCTTTATATGGCCAATTACTCTTAGGCAGGTTTATAAATTTGTGAAGTAGCTTATGGCAATCTCAGTCTTTTCGCATCAAAATAAACAAATATATGCTTTTCCTTTATAATTTACAAAAGTTTTAATACTGCAAAATCTCCTGAGAATAATCACACAATGAGTATGATGATCTTGCGAATATTCACACAAAGTATCGTAAAACACAAAATGATTGTGTCTGTGAAACCATTTTCAATTTTCACTCCAACCATACATCAGAAATGCATTCTATTGCATATAAAGAATAGCTACTGAAATGGTCAGAGCAGTCACTAGCGTTCTCTGAGCTACATCCATAATTAAGGTAGCTTCGTCACGGGTACGTTGGTCACATTTAGTACACATTTAGTACACCTGAACCCGTGTACTAAATGATTTATACAAAACAGTTTTGTTGAATATAGAAGTAGCTGTATAACGTAGCTAACCTTTTGAAACTGGACCTTACAGTATCCAATTGTTGGAGACCAAAATACATAAAATGTTCATAATTACATAAAGTAAAAAGTCTATAAGAGATAAACAGACTTTTTTTCTGTTTTGTTCGCCAATATTTTTGAAGGTAATTTTTACAGTATTCTATTCTTTATTGAGTATTTTAGCATACATGTATTTTTTTTATAATAATGAAGGGATTATAATCATAGTATATTTAAAACTATGTATACAAAGCGTTATGCAATGATATTAAAATATGCTGTTGTGTTGTTAATTATTTAAATAATTTTTTAGACCTCAGCGTATTCCAGGCGAACCAATATAATTTTTTATAAATTTTATTAATTATCGGTCCCTCTGAATGTGTCCATGGTTGTTGAGAAGCTAATTTGTTCCAGAAGTAGCGCATTCAGTACAATAAATCTATGAAATACAGTCATATCATAAATATGAATACGTATTAATATATCACGCTCTCTTCTCTGATGTAAACTAGGGATGTTGCCTATATTCGCGTCCGCATACGCAATCGCGGAACTTCCGCATTAATTTTAGCATCCGCATCTCATTGTAAATAAATCAAAACGTATTTAGACGTGTTATCATCGATTTTTTTATTTTTTTCAACAATTTCCATTATTGTTTGAGTGTTTTGCCTTGGATAACCATTTCACCACCGACGAAAAGTGTGATTTAGTCTTATTTTAAACTAGATGAAGATGTTTGAGATAAATCTTAGAGTAAAATATGCCATAAAACGTATTCTCACAAGGGTCGTACAATCATGTCTTTGAGGAATCACCCGGGGCAGTTTAGCCTGTTTAGCGTGGGTTTAAACTATGAAAATCTGCGAAACAGGATGGAACCTGAAAAGGCAGCAACATTGCTTTTTATTAAATATTATACACCAAATTTTAAATTGTCATACTAAAGATTTGATTATAATATAAAGATTATTAAAAATGATTACCATCTTTTTCCTTTATGCATGTACCTTATTAAGTTTCTCTTAAAAAAACACGATATTTTATATAAAGCCGCATCCGTGGATGTGAGCCTTTTATCCGTATACGCGGATGTCAAGAAATTCCTTCTATCAGTGTAGGCAACTCTGCGACAACTTTTTTCATATCTATTACAGCTAATCAAATGTGCCACTCTTCGTGTATTAGATATAAACAAGTTCGATGTATTTTTCTCGTAATTATTATAGACAAAAAGTAATGCGCGATAAAATGTTTGGAAGTGGTTACCCTGCTGTCGGATCAGGTTCTCGCAGTATTGCCTAGGCAAGTGATTGAAGTCAGTATATGTACTATCTTTTTTAAAAGTTGCATTCCCTAATTAATTGGGCACTGTTTTATACGGTCTCCGCTTGAATTAGTACATCGTTGTCGAAATATAAAGGTAAAAACAAGGACGGTGAATCGAAAAAAGAATAACACCATAATTTGAGGATCGTAATATAGGAACAGAGATTTGGACACAATTGTAAAAACAATCCTTGGGTAGTAGTGAGAATAGTAGTCGTCTCGTCATATTGGAAAATATCTCTTGAGATGTATAAATATCATGTAGTAATAACAATGGGTTGAAATATATGATCAATTTATATCCACACAAAAACAACAACTTAATAAAACTTAATCTAACTACATTATGTAAATAACTAAATGAAAAAATTGACCAAGAATACGTTCGTTAAATTACGTAAATTACAGTAAAACAGTTTATGTAAAATGTTAATAAAAAAAATTGAACTTAAAAACACAACAGAATGCATTTATATTACATAGCAAAATAAAATAAAATTTTCTCTTTTTTCATTTTCAGTCATAAATCTTTTATGAATTCAGTAACCGTTTGTTGAAAATATTGTGCATTTTATCACTATGAAGTGGTGTATGTACAGCATGTGTCAAATAAAGATATCTTAAGTGCACACACACACACATACACAACAAGTGGGTCATTTATAAATAACGTCCGCAAATGATTTCAAAATTGTCTCTAATTTTTCTTCAAAAATATACTTTGAGACTATGAATATACCAGAAACATTCGCGGATGCGAATGTATATGTCAAGTTTTTTTTAAGAGATACTTAATTTAGGTACATGAAAGATGGTAATATTTTTTAATAATCTTTATATTATAATCAAATTTATGGTATGAAAATTTGAAATTTGGTGTATTATATTTAATAAAGAGCAATGTCGCTACCTTTTCAGGTTCCATCCTATTTCGCAGAGGTTCATAGATCAATCTCGCGCTAAACAGGCAAAGAGGTCGAATGAGTTTATTGCCCATTCAATCTTTGAGCAATTGATGGTTCTCAGCACTCTTCCTCGCTTGTTGCTAGGAGGTTTTGGATAAATAGGTCATGGGTTGGGGTTTCACTGTTTATTGCCACTGAATACGAAAAATGAGTCTGGATTAGGGTTTCGAATGTACCCTTCCTAAGGCTAGTATACTCAACATCGGGCTTACGTAGTGGCCCAATGGTGTCATCGATTTTTTTCGTTAGAATACTATGGAGTTTTGCTCCCTCAGATGTGTTTTCAGTTCCGTAACATTTTTTCATCAAAACAGTTTTGGCACACATTTATATTTCACTAAAAATGACTACTAGAGAAAAAATTCTATTTCAATGGATGAGTTCAAACTTTGAGCATCTTTTTCTTTTTTACCCTACTTTCGACACAAGAATTGGTGACCCAAGTGTGAATAAAGAACAGTTTGGGCCATTTTTAACATAAAATTGATAGAAATGCAGCGATCTATTTCATTTAAAAGATGTGTTATTGATAATTTCACGGAAATCTAGAGAAGTTGTCATCGGTAAATGTTAAAACAAGTTTCTCTTAATACATCTACTTGAGATTTCCTGTAGTGTGTGAACATGTGTACGTGTGTTTGTGTGTATATTATATGAAAAGCACACTACGATGTGAGAGGATTCATTGCCTTAATTAATTGAATTAAATTATGGAAATAAAACTTGTGAATCCATTATGACGACAACATAACGTTGGTATAATTTTTTTTGCTGATAAATTTTCTCTTCTACTTTTAAAATATTATTTTTATTATATTTAAAATGTTATATTCGATAAATTAATCAGACATTATTTCAACCTTTTACTGCTTTTCATTTGTTTAATTGTTTCAGATTATGATCCGTACATAATTATAAAATATTACTTTTTGTATAAATGTATAAATGCAATTTTTTATTAAAAGTAGATTTTTTAACATATCAACTTGCTGCTAAGAATAATTTTCGCTGTTTCTAAGCACAGTGGTGTCTTCGCTATTTCTCTATTCTTAAAAACGTCGTATGTGTATGATTCAGGTTTGTTAATGTGGCAACGTTGTATTAACAATTACTATTTATTAAATTTCTAACAAATCACAAAAACATTGTTTTATTAACGTATATATAGTGACGTAACTAAACATTTACTTATCATCTCGCACAATTTGACTAATCTTGATTGAAAATTACGAGCTTAATATAGCAGAAAATACAAAATTTGTCTTTCTAACGCAGCAACTACAGTGAAGGTGTGAAGGTCAGTTTTTGGAATTGCCTTGAGTGCCCTCGTCGCATCATCTTCAACCGTATTTTTTGTCGCCGGCGGAACCGGCGTCTTTTGAGCTGTTTTTTCAAATTCGGGAACACCCAAAGGTCACCGGGGGCTATTTCGGGACTGTACGGAGGTTGGCGAAGCTGTGCGATATTGTGTTCCGTTAAAAACTGTTGAACAAGATTCGATGAGATTTCCCACCACTTCCACTTTCTAATTTTGAGGTTACAAGTAGTTTTTGGTATTCCAAGATCATCTTCTAATTCGCGCACAGTCAAACGTTGATCTTCTTCATTCGCCAGTCGCACGCGCTCGATATTATCCGGTGTTGTTCATCACTATGAACTTATCACTATCACTTATGACTATCAACAGATGTGCGGCAACTTTTGAAACGATTATACAACTCTTTTATTTGTGTTTTGCCCATACACTCATCCCCAAAGGCCTACTGCATCATTTGAATAGTTTCTGAACCAGTTTTTCCGAGTTTGAAGCTAAATTGAACTAGTTTGAAGCTTTCAGTCATTTTTAACAATAACAAAATCCGACGAACGCAAAAAAGACTTTGTAAACAAATACACGCTGCGCATGAACAATACGTCCTTTAGGTGTCGGCAAACAAGCGATAAGTTCGTGAGGCTTTACTGTTGACGTTCAAGCGTTGCAGAGGTCGCTCGAACTTTCTGGCGCCAAGATATCACAGCAAGGCTGATATTTTTCGGACAGACCTCGTATATTGACAGAAAAGCACGTACCAGAGGGCTACTATTGTTTATTTTTGTGGTTTTTCAGAAACGGGTATAAGACTTAACCTTTAACCTTAATTTTTGAAAAATGAATAAGTTGACAATTTTTTAAATTCTTGAGTATGAATTGAATAGTAAGAAATTATGATCGAGTATTAATTCAACTACACACTGCTATTTTTACCGCTGAAAGTTGAAGTTGAATTAACTACGACAGAATGACAAATACTCATAAAATCTAATAAATTTGACTACCGTTCTGATTACTGCTTTTCTGCCATTTCATAGATAGATAGATTGTAGAAGCTAACCTGGACGGGCTACACTTCGACCATAAGGTCCATTGTGATGCTTAAGGATGTGAGGCTGTGAGTGGAGTGGAAGGAATTTTTGTGTAGATACCAGCAATTGGTGGAAGTTCCTAGTTCCATCTGGAGTTCGTGAAGGAAACTGCAGAAAACCTTCTCAAGCATAGTCGGTTACTTCGTTCTTGTCCATACGCCGACAGTTTAGTCAATTAACCGCCCCTATTTTATTCTCCTAATAATTGACAAACTGCCGATATCGGGATTCGAACTCATAACGTCCCAGTTTCCAAGTAGGCATACTGCGCAGACATAACGCCTTAGACCGCTCGGCCACTTGGACTAGTATGATAAATGAATTCATTCACAGATTTTCATTCAGAATGAATTCGCTTTGAATAAATTATACTAAAATTTGATTACAATTATTACAGCAAACATATTATATACATTTTAGTTACCCAAAAAACGGACTTGACCTTTTCCACAAGCCAAGGTATAAAATATTACAAAATTAGGACATTTAATTTAGGAAAACAACCCTATAAAAACTGAAGACAAGTAACATTAATATAACATGATGTGTATATGCAGACACGTGTTTTTATACAGAATGGTTAAACAAATTAGATTGTATGTTCTACTGAATAAGGAAATTATTACATTTAAGAATTTTAAATGTCTAAATGATTTGAAGAATTCAAGAGACCTAGACTTTTGTGAAGATGTCTAAAAAACGGTTTTATCACATTAAATCCTCTAGAGTCGGAGCTTTTATAAATTACTTTAATTTTTTTGCTATAGAAATCAAGTAATATTGTGAGTTTCTTTAGCAGTAAAAAATGCCGGGTTAACGGAAAAAACTGCTAAACGGTATAACAACGGAGACGACAAAATACAACAACAACCATCATATATAGCCGGTTATACTTAATCTGTGATGTTAATTATTCAACAATTTACGTGCCTGACTAAATGTAAAGAATATTTATAATCTCCATGAGTGGAAATTATATTATTCCAAAAGTGTAATTGCACTAAAATTTCTATAAGCTTATTTGGGTTGAGTAATGGTAACCACAACTAAGTAGGATTTTAGGACTGTTATAATCGTTCCATCTTGAAGCTAAAATGGAATAGAGATTAATACGAGTTTATTAATCAAACTAGACTCAAGTTTCTATGGATGTATTTACGCCAGTTAACAGTAACTACGGGATAGTATGTTATTAGGTCTATTATAAAAGTTATTGTTTTCACAGATATGGTTTTTAGGGTAGAGAAAATTTCAAATCAGTTCCTCCAATTAGCTTTGGTAGCAAAATCTTTGGAGCAGCGTGTTTTATCAGCTATATTCAAAACAACATTTTCCACGGATGTACAATGTACAGTAAAGCGATATACTCGACGAAATCCAAGGTGGTCTCCAGAATGGAACCGGTTACAACCAATAGAGGCGTATGTTAAAAAGATGATATTGTATTGTCTCCTGGGCGTGTTTATGTATTGACACTTATTGTGTTAGGCCCAATGCAAACCAAAAGAGCAAAGCTGCTTTAAACAGTGTTAGTCAGCAAGAGTCAGCCTTACACTGTTTTGTTAAAAATAGTACATAGGAAATTACATTCATACGCACACTGATAAGACGTTAAGAAAAAACGTTTTGTTTTGACTATATCTTACCAGTGTGCGTATGCAATGTAATTTCCTACGTTCTATTTTTAACAAAACAGTGTTAGGCTGACTAACACTGTTTAAAGCAGTTTTGCTCTTTTGGTGTGCGTTAGCCTTTAGAGTGTAGAGATAGTTCTCACTAAGCTGTTGAAGTGGAAAGTTAGTCCTGAGAGTCCTGATTGAGAAGTTCAGGTGGACAGATACAGTTCTAGTGTTTCACGAGGCACGAGGAGAGGCGAGGTTTTGGTTTCACCTCGCCCCGCCTCGCCTTTTTAAGTTATCAACCTCGCCTCCAGGCCGAATGTTGACTGGCCTCGCCTCGCCTCGACCGAGGGAAAATTATTACTAACTTTGACTTGTTTTGCATAAATGTGCATAATATGGCTAAAAAAACTTATATATATATATATATATATATATATATATATATGTATATATATATATATATATATATATATAAATATATATACATGTATATATTTATATATATATATATATATATATATATATATATATATATATATATATATATATATATATATATATATGTAGATATATATATATATATATATATATATATATATATATATATATTTCGAATTAATGAACGGTTTTAATTAATAAACATTTCTACTCTTATCAAATATTATGGATTAGATAAATTCAAATGAAAATTTTCGGTAATTGTTAGATAACTAACCATACGTCCATAATGCAGACGTTTGCTAAAAATAACCCAGTAAAAATACGCGTACACCCTTATTATATACATATGATACAATTAATCTGAACCAGAATACAACCAACTTTCCACATCCCATCACATCCCATCCTATGCAATAAGCTTTCATGTATTCTCATACCATTTAGATTCAAAATATAAAACACATTCGAATCATAAATGTTTGAAACTTTACATAAAAAACTGATATTCATGTCGTTATGTTTTCTCTTATTTCTCTAATTAAGGATACCATAAACAATTTTTTTAAATAAATGTTTTGCCAGTTTCGTACAACAGAATTACGTTTACCAATGTTAACCAATATTTATTTTAATGTGGACATAATTTCATACGCATACTTTATTTATAATGTTATGTTCTTTTATACCATAAAAAATGTATCGTTAAAAATGACGCGACTTCTTTCAACTGTTCCGATTCACTGTCACTTTAAGCTATTTATCTTTGTTGATGGGTTTTTTCACCAATCATATTAAATTATAGATATTGTATTCCCAATAAATTTAAAGCAAATGTTGTGTGTGTGGGCTTAACTCGACGAGTGCCGGTACCAAGCGCAGATCAAAAAGTAGGAGGGGAGGAGTGACAACTTCGTTAAGAAGAAGTTCAGCTACCCAACTGATAGCACTCTGCGCAGGCACTGGCCTAGGTAAAACATGATCAATTGCTTCCATGGTGGAAGAGAGTGTTTAGCCCAACTGTGAGGAAGTCAGAAAATCCAAAATCCGCTGTATTGCGGGCAGAGTGTCGAACTCGAATGCTAGGAGGAAAAATTTTGAATATAAATCTGATACCTGATGCCGCAGGGAGAAGGTTTGTATCTTACAAACCGGATATCAAACAAACCGGTCTGAAAAAACGGAAACGATACTGAGCTTGAAATAAATATGGAGCTGTTGTATGTTTATATATATTATTTCTTACAAAAATGGTTTACAAAAAAATATCCAATATGTCACCTTCCCACAGACGTTACGGGCTAGTAAAGTATTCCTAAAATATTTTTATCACTTGATGTCGTCATGCACTTAAGATTAGCAATTGACTCGAATGACTTAAGATCCAACATTTCCCGAATGTTAACTAAAGATAAGCAATTGACTCGAATATCTTAATATGTAACATTCCCCGTCAATTTGAAATTTAGTATAGCATAAAACAGTTTCATGTTTGGTTTATGAATTTTCCTATAAATAACCATTTTCTGTTCGTTTCTTATAGCGTTACTCACAATTCCTTTGTGTATACATCGCATACTATTAACAAATATTAAGGTTATTTATAATGATCATGTTAATATGATATTAATTATCACACCACACCTATACGAAACATTTCAAATGAAGAATGAAGAAAACAAACGAGTTTATGGTAAACTTTATATATTATACGTATATACAGAAACAAACACTGGATACATTCTATTCAAAAGCATCGATTTTAATTGCTGGCGTGTACACATTTACACATATAAACCAGAGGTGGGCACAGACAGCTCGTCTGAGCCTTACGAGCTCTCCATAAGCTGGGTGAGAGTAAGTAAAGAAGGTATGTTTTGAAGCAAGACGGAACGATGTTTCAATACAGGTTGTCCTACCGATTATTGCCCAATAATTTATTCAATCAATTTAGAAATAGTTTTATAAAATATTTATTGTTTAAATAATATCTTTTACAGTATGGAGAGATACACCAAAAAACATAATAATAATAACAATAATAATAATAATAATAATCTGAACTTATCCAAGACTGCTTGCGATGTCTTCTCCATTATTAAATTCACTACTTTTATTTTTTTTGAAAAACAAATTATGCGAAAAATAATTTCCACTACTACAAATAGTACTTTTCACTTTTTCAATTCAAAGTAGACTAACTCGAAGAACTCAAATTCCCACTTTATGTAAAATTTAACTTAATTCATCAAATTCCTATGACACTATACTGAGCATACTCCATACGAAGAAAAAATAATTAAATCAGGTAAATAATTCTTTATTAGTTCTCGGATATGAATAGTAAAATATTTAGACAAATCATTTGGAATTTCCAAAACTTTAATTCTATTTAAAATTATCCTTTGCAAAAATTTCCCTCTTTTATTACAATGGTCCAGCGGTAAACTTAAAGGTTCAAAAGATTTATATATATTTTTATTTTATTCATACACAAATATGATATATACTAAAAAGGTACATTTAATGACCCTAATTACCAGCCCAAAATTCCCGAGTATGTATTGAATGATTGCTTGTATTATTTACTTTGTATAATAGTGACCATAAAAAAGGTTTGGTATTATTATATTTTTTTCAGAAAATGTTTTAATTAAAAAAAGAAAATATTAATAATTGGTAGGTTACCCTGTATTAACTCTATCTCTCTTCCCTACCTCTCACTCAGAGCTTGGCCGAGTCATCTCCTGCCCACCTCTGATATAAACAACATTACAAGAGAGCACCCTCAATTAGAGGATAGAGTGGGGGAGATTTATACAGACATCTATACATACACACAATTATGTTAAGAAAATCGTTATTAGCTTTGATCATTCACACCCACGATAATATTTATTCGCATTCAAAATCATTGCAATTGGATAATTATATTTAAGCTGTTATATTATATCTTCGTGTAAAGAAATGGCGTTTTATATTGCTTATACGAGCCATGTCTGTGAAGAACCGTTAAGCTTTTAATATGAAGTCCCATATAAAATGTCTACTGAATGTGATTCAAAACTTTGTAATCACACGATGTGTTCCCATCAAAATTCTACTAATTTGCAATGAATCTTGCGTTACACAGAACACCGTGTTCTGGCTATACAATATTTCATTCGTTTTAGATAGATAGATAAATTGTAGAGGCTGTCTTGGACGGGACACACTTCGGCCGGAAGATCCATTGTGATGCATAATGATGTGAGGATGTGAGTGGAGTGGAAGGAATTTTATGTGTAGACTAGGAATTGGTAGGTGTGCGGCTGCAGCCGACTTTGATAGGAACTATGCCGATACTCATCTGGAGTTCGTGAAGAAAACTGCAGAAAACCTTCACAAGCATAGCCGGTTACTTCGTTCTTGTCCATACGCCGACAGTTTAGTCAATTAAACGCCCCCTTTTTTTTTTAATAACTGCCGATGTTGGGATTCGAACCCATAACCTCCCAGTTCTAAGTACACACAACGCCTTTACAAGCGCGGCTTCCTGGCTGGTTCATCCGTTTTAAATAAACCATCTTATTATCCTCGTATAGCTGTGGATGAACCTTGACCTCCTTTAATATATTCAATAACAATATAAAGTATAATAATTGTATATAGTATAATTAAAGTATTTAAGTATTAATAGTCAATAATAGGATTAAAATCTAATATGCACTTCTCACTGTAATTTACATAGGATGGCCTTGAAAGTCTTGAAGTGGGGAAATTTCTAAATATTGCATTTCTAAATATTCTCAACTGAAGGAAGATACCTGAAGGAAGATACTGAAGGAAAATCCAAGGAATGTAGATGCATGCTATTATTTCGACGGCATCGTTGTCATAATCCAACTGCATTGTAATCAAAACTGAATCTATCGGTTTTATCCTATCATCTCGTATTTTTATACCCAGTATTATATACAAGCGTATATTAAGTTTAGTTCCGACTTTGTAACGGTTGTCAGTCTGTTAATACGATAACTCAAAAAAGAAAAGAGATAATGAGCTGACATTTTGTTTGTGTGTTCTTAAGCAAAAAATCTAAGGTCAAGTTCGTGAATGGGTATAATGGGCAAAACTGTCTATCTTTGAAACCGTAAGCGTTATAACAAAAATTTATGTGTAAAGAAAATTTCCTTTTTTAAAATAAACAATTTTTGTTTGAAACTTTTTTTCATAAATTCAGTGTATACCGGGTTTTTAAGCAACTAACTTAGAAGGATTATAATTTGTCTATATAATTTTCTGTTTTTGGATTTATGACAGCTTAAGATATTTCGTTTGAGGCTTGTGGGAAGATAGTGGTAAACAAAAGCAATGCAAATGAAAGTGATTATTATATCTAGTGTTGCCGCGACAAGTTTCTCGCGGCAGAGTTTCTTCTCATCTCAACGAGATTTTTATGAGTCAGCCAACTGACACTGAATTGTGTATACTGAATTGGTATATCGGATATTGTAATGACGGTAATTTCGTCAAAATTTAAAGATTCTAAAATTTTTTGTTTTCAATATTTAATAGGGATACGCGTAGGGTATTGTTTTAAAGAACTACTTTTAAGGACAGGAAACATATTTTTTGAAACTTTTTGAATTTAAAAATTACCCAAATAAAAGTTGTTTTGTTTTTATAATTAGCCGGATATCTTATAATTCTTTTTATTCTTGATAAATTTTTTCCAAAGACTATGTTTCTCAAAAAATTAAATCTTAGTCAATATAGACTTAATAACTCAGTTTTAACGTTCTGTTTTCGTCAGCTATTCGATTTTGCCAAAAAAGGACTCCCCTTTGAAAAGTTGATCTTCAAATAACCTTGAAGGTCTTGATGTTAGGTTGAAAGTTCATTCAGATAATTCTTACCAAAAAAAACAAATCAAAATTGCCTCGAAAAAATATTCAGGTTGTTAAAAATGAGTATTTTGTACAAATCTCAAAATATGAATATGATATGATTTATATTATTCTAAATTTCGATGTTGTTAATATTAGTTACATATTTTTTTGTGTGTAAATAAAACAAGAAAACAAGATAAGTAGAATATTTTTTAAGTGTGTAAAAAGAAATGGAATTAAAAATTGAATTTAAAATTTTTTAGAGAACATAAATTTTATATACGTGTGATTGTTAAAAATAAGAATTAAAAAATATATGTAACGTAAAGTGTTACATCTTCCTGTTACATATAAAAATTAAATATTATGTTGTATCTGTAAAAAACATTTACTACACGAATAATCAAAATTGTGAGAAACTGATTCGGTTCAGGTCGGTTCATGTTTTTTGGACGGGAGTGTACATATACTGGGTTACAGATATATTATAAGGGGAACAAGTCAACGCTATATTGAGGTTTATTTCATTTAAATATTTATTACAGTTTTTTAACAAAAGTTTTGATGCAAAAGCTTTTTTTTTTAAATTGTATGTATATGTGTTAAAAAACGAAATGACGAACGCTATGATTTAACACTCGTTACGTACATATTTTTTTGTTAATTTTGAAATAAAAATTATTCTCAATTCAAATAACGAAACAATAATATTTTATGCTTAGTATTATTATTTTATTACCATGCAACAAAGTGTTTCGAAAGTTCTTATGTTTGTTTTTAAAAGATATATTGTTGAGTGTTGTGTATACACCGTAATAAAAGTAGCGTCCTTTCTTCAAGATTTTATAGTAGATTTGTGCCGAATCTATTCAGTTTTCGGAAAAATGTTTACCATAAACTTGTTAGTATTTTTATAACGAACAAGTTATATATATATATATATATATATATATATATATATATATATATAGATGTTTATATAGATAGATAGATTTTTGTGTGCTAAAATTTCTTAATTAGAGATTTTTTCTTTGGCCATGATTTCTTCACGTAGAATTGCAACTTTTGTGTGTATACTACGGTTAATTGGGATCAAGAAGACTACAACATAATTAAAGTACACAACATCGAAGAGAAGACTACATTTTGACTACTATATTGTTTGTAGTAAAATAGTTTTGAGTAAACTGGGATCTAAACTGTCTGAACATTTAAGATCGTGTTTGGGCACTCTTTTCTTAAAAGGTGTTTTAATATATCCTATAACCTGGGTACTAATAACATTATCATTTCACTTCCCCGAAATTATACTGATTAGGTACTTTATCTGTAGTAGTGGAATAGTGCAATAGCACTATTTGGCTCCCTGTCTTCAGGAGCCTTGTATACGTGTGAGTCTTAAACGTGTGATTTGCATAAATCTTGATCTGATCTAATTTTACCGGGTATTATCTAAGTTACGAAATTTTGCATTTCATCAGATTCGTATAATATATACAGCGCTTTGTGTAACTGACTGACTGACTTATACAAAATATAACACACTTCTAGAAATGCTAGAAGAATGCGGTCGATGCAGATAACTTTAAACTTACGGGATAAACAAAAAAATTTTCACTTTCCCAACGCAACCTTCTCCACCAACCCCCGGGAAATGGAAAAACCCCCAAGAATAACTTCTTTAATTCTATTCTACTTTTGTTTTTTGTATTCTTTCTAAGACTCGGTAATGTAATAAAAACGGTTTATGTAATAAAAACAATCAACTTGTGTCTCAAATATTTGTTCATACAACCAATTTTTTTAAGTGGAAACTTCTGCGGGTAAGCTAGTAAAAAATATACTATTTTAAATCATTATAATGGATTTAACGGAAAGTATAAAAATACATTATTACTAAGTTCGATTGCCTCGAAACGTGAAATATTGGCGTATGACCACTTTGAATTTTTATTTAAGCGTCCATGATTGTTTTGTGTATACAATTATACATTTTTAGAATAACAATAATCTTAGTAACCCAATTCGATGCTTCGGAGATATCGTACCTAGTACAGACAGTTCAAGTGGTCCAGTTGTTTAAGGCACTCTACTCGGAACTGGGAGGTTGCTGGTTCGATTCCCAACGACGGCAGTTTGTAAATTAATTAATTTAAAAAAATAAAAAAGTGATGATTAACTGACTAAACTGTCTACATATGGACAAGAAAGAAAGTAACCGACTATGTTTGTGAAGGTTTCCTGCTGTTTTCTTCAACAAAACTTAAATGATTATCGGCATAGTTCAATCAAAGTAGGCTGCAATCGGACAACCAACCAATTCCTAGTCTACATACAAATTCCTTGTCCTTTAGGGCATAGGTGGGCAGACCTTGACTGCACTGAGCTCGGAGTGAGAGGTAGGAAGAGAGATAGAATAAATACAGGGTATCCTACCAATTATTATTATTTTCTTTTTTTAATTAAAACATATTCTGAAAAAAATATAATAATATCAACTATTTTTTATGGTCACTATTATTCAAAGTATACAATACATTGAATACATACTCTGGAATTTTTGGCTAGTAATTTGGGGCTGGTGATTTACCGCTTGTAAATTTTTTGATGATTTAGCTTTAGTTTAGATTTTAGAATTAGATTTTAGGAAATTCCGAATAATTTGCCTAAACTATTCATATCGGAGAACTAATAAACAATTATTTAATTGATTTAATTAGTTTTTCTTAGTAGGGGGTATAGTGCCATGGGAATTTGATGACACTGAATGGAAAAAAGATGCCAATGATAAAGCTGGGTGGAGGGGAGGTTTGGTAATTTGTTATTAATTTTTAAATGGTTAAATTTTACATAAAGTGGGAATACATATAGTTGTTGTTGTTGTTGTTGTAATTATTGTTATTGCTATCATCATTATTGTTATTATTAGTATTGTTATTATTATGTTTTTTGGTGTACCTCTCCATATTGTAAAAGATATGTTTTAAACAATAAATATTTTATAAAACTAATTCTAAATTGATTGAATAAATTATTGGGCAATAATCGGTAGGGCAACCTGTATTGAAACATCGTTCCGTCTTACTTCAAAACATACCTTTATTTCTTACTCTCACACAGCTTATGGAGAGTCCGTTCGCCTCCGGCAAGCCGTCTGCGCCCACCTCTGCTTTAGGGGTCGGTAAAAAACTCCTATAAAGGCTACTTGCCAGGCTTCAACCTTCCTTTCGCTACCACTACTACTACTACTTCTACCTAGTTCAATGGCCTTGTATGGGAGTATACGTCATAACAAATGTCAACTGTGGATATATTAGGTAAAGTAATGAGAAAAGTGCCCAAGTTCCGTATTCTCATATAACATTTATAAGCTGTATATTTACTTTAAAGTAATACATCAAACTTGTATGTAAATGAAGTCACAAGTAAAAGGTAAATAGAACAAGAATCCTTTGTAAATCGTATTATAAAAATGTAAATTTAATAAAGTGACTGAACACTACAATATGTGAACATTTATAATACAAAATTCAATAATTAAAAGGCATCAATGAAATATAAAAGAATAGACCTAGTATATTTATATATTATAAGCTACCGTATACTATTTATTACCTGCCTATATTCAGTGAATGTATCAAATGTACGTACAAGATTAACTAAAAAGTATAATGATACGTGAAACTTAAATCTTATTATTGAATACTTTAATGTCCTCTTAAATAATTTATACATTTAAAGAATGGCAGATAACGTATACGGTTCTGTTACAAATCACTATGCATTTACCGTCCCATTCAAAGTAGTGTATCTGACGGTAATAATAGAATCAAATTAAAATAGCATGAAACTTTTATGCGCGGAAGGGGGGAAGCTATTTCAAAGTAGAAGGGCAACTTATTTTAACTATTTAAAAAAAATGACTATTACTTGGAGGAGAAATTTTATAGAGATTTCATCATTCACAATCTTATAAGCTAAAAAAGAATGTAAAATATTTCTCTGTAAACAAATATCAGTAACTAACAGCAATATTATATCATGGTTATTAAATAATAAAAGACAAAATATTTATTATTAAGAATAAATTTATTTCTGCATTTTTCTCTGTATTAAAAGGACAAATCGTTTGTTTATCATTTAATTACAATTTCCTTTCTTATTTTCCATTTCAAATTTGTATAATATTGCTACGCCTTCTATAATAAAAATAATTAATGAAGATCAACGGTTATATTTTATGATCAATAGAAAGAGACAGATGTATAACAGTATAAACTTATAACAAGGCTATTTTCTTGGCAATTAAAAAAAGCTAAAATAATATTCAAGTATAGAGATAAGATATATGCATCTTTAATTATTAATATTAAGTAATTTATTTTATAACACCACGATCGCTTGTTGGTTATCAGTGATTTTGGTCCACACCAAATAAAATTACAACTGGACTAAAATTGGGGGAAACATTCATATGCTTGTTTCCTACCCTTTATTTTGAAAATAGACTGATCCACTCAAACTGTGGATCAGTCTGATCAGACTTCTATCTTTCAAGTTCTATCTTTAACAATATAATGTACAGAACACGTGTTACTGGGATTGGACAAATGGGGGAAATGTAAGGTATGCAGTTATTGGTTAACTTTAGTGCTCCGTTGCGAAAATTATTATAGGTAAGGATAAACGGCACATGATGTTATATCAAATCCGACCAAATACAAAAATGTAAGAAAGACCCAGTTTTCGTATACAAAAAAGATATCCCACCAAAAATAAACCATAAAAGTAGTGATAAATCTATGTAAAGGAAAAATTTTTTTACAAAAGTGAGAAAATGATTGGTATATATTTATTATGTAAGTTTCTCAGTTTTCAAGTATATTTCTTTGTATCTTACGTGTGATATAATCTGATCACTTGCCAAGTGAAATATGAAATACCCTGCACATGAGAAACTCAATAAATACAAACAAATAATTTTCTCACATTTGTTAAAAAACTAAGGGACGTACATAAATTTTACTAATTTTGTAGGCGAACATTTTTGTTTATGCTTGGATATCAATACTTTTTGTATGCGAAAACTTGGCTCCTCTATTATTTTTGTTTTTGATCGGATATCATTACTTTTTGCAAATTTTTTTCACTTAAGACACAAAAGTTTAAGAGGTCTAAAAATCTCCTGTAAAACATAGTATGGTCTCGACGTCTCGACAGTCGTAACAAGAAACATATTGTCGAGTGTCAAGAAATACATGTCCATAGTAAATTCGAGACGGAAAGTCAAAATTTTCGTTTCATCTTGCGGTTTCATTCTGGTTTCTGAACGATGTGTACCAGAAACTAGATTATCTAAGCGTTATAAAAACAAAAAGGGCTAAATTCATAGACCTATTCCCATACTCCATCTCCTTCACTGAAATAATAATAATAGTTCGCTTTCATACATGCATATAAATTTCATTTGAAATTTATACTACCTTTTAGATATTACTAGAAACACCCCACATACAAAACTAGCACACAAGCAAACTATAAGAAAAACCAGGGGCAACAAGCTCTTATATACGTATAAACTAAGTAAGTATATTAGTACTTATATCATATATAGTAAATTCTTCGAAGCTAACTCCCAATACTTCGTTGAACTTTTATGAAATATTTAGATAATGTTTCAAGTAATATTATATATCATAAATACGAGTATAAAAATCAATAATCAGTTTGTAATATATTATTATTGAGTTAGTTAACTTTTATAATTATTATACACAATATTCAAAATTTATTATCAGAAATCTCGATTATGGTTTTTTTTTTAAGTGGGAAAACCTCGTACAACTTCTATATACACAGAGATCAACGGCGTGTGGACAAGAACCAAAGTATACGTGCGAGCCACCAAATCTATTATCAAAAGTAGCGAATACATTAAAATAGCGATTTTGCAATTTATTCTTCATCAATAATTTAGTGGAAAATTTTAATTTAGAAGCAGATGTATTTAAAAGTCGTTTAATTTGCGATAAGTAGTCCAATCTGATTACCCTGGTTCCATGTAATAAAGCAATTAAAATCAGTTCTTTTTTTCGAATAAAGCTGAGAAACAGCACCAAAAGGAAGGGGGATAGCTTAATTGTGGAATAGTATGTGTAGAAAGGTTTGAATATGAATGGGTAAGTTTGACAGGAGGCGGGAGTTGAAATATCGTTAAAAAAATTGTGATGTAATTTGTAGACAGCCCCACATGTGTAGACGATAATTTAAAATTTTTAATTTACATTAAAAATTTAAAATAATCCAACTAGGATTTCAACCAAAGACATTCATTTACCCCAGGCAATGCTACTACCAATGCAATTCAGTTGTAAATAAATTCAGGTCGCATAGTCCAAATATGCCTTAAGTTTTGTTAAATATCCCACAACATTTACTAAGTTGATAGCAGCGCCTATCTATGTGATAACGATAACAGATAGATACCCAATTGGCAGAGTCACTTTTGAGTGTTCATCATCACGTTTGATCAAATAAATAAAAACAAGTCGATTACATTTTTTGACATCAAAATGCTTGATATGAAAAATCATACACATCTAGGGATGGGGAACAAACCCACGACCTCTCCCTAGATGTGTATGATTTTCATATCAAGCATTTTGATGTGAAAAAATGATATCATTGTTCAGACATATTACTTAAATATCAAAGTAAGTAAACGCTAATCGCTTCCGTTGGTAAAATATAACCGAAAGGCAACCATGCTAACAATGGAAATAAATAGACGCTAGTTTACAACAAACAATTTAAAATATGTTACAAGTCGATTATTTTCGTAGATCAAGAATTTAATAGAATTTTTAAGTAAAACATTTCAATATATTTTACAGAAAATTTTTATGAAACTGACTATCAGATCCAGTGGAAAAATGTTTCAAAATTATTTTATTTTTCAATTTACAAATTTTACTCAGTCAAAATAGAATAAGTTTTGGATAAGTGCCACCGTACAGCCAAATACATGTTTCATCTATTCTACTTTAGAAATTAGGAGTTTGAGACAAACAAACGTACAATGAGCTATTTTCATAATGGTTCTGTTTGTATCATCTTTGGCACAGAACTAACATAAAATAGAATCCAAAAATGTGAGGCAAATACTCTTGTCACTATCGTGTACATAACCGAACCTAAATAGCACCTAATCATGGTACTGCGTAAATTCATTTTGCAGAATTTTGTCTGCTAAGTTAACGAAAGTATGCGTGTCTTATACATATTTATATGCTGTTGCAGATTTCATATCCTAATAACTAGCCCAGATCATGACAGGCTGTAAACATATACTTAGCTATTCATTTATCAAAAATACTTAAAAACGTCTATCACTAATTTTAGCGAATTTTCTAAGAGGAAATAGAGCTATTGGTCCCGTACCGAAGTCAAAATTTCGCAAAAATTTCTTCAAATGTCCATCGATCCTATATATATATATATATATATATATATATGTGTCTGTAATCACTCTAGCGGTCACAGTTTTCATTTTATCGGAATGAGATTTGAGGCGCTTTTGGTATTCAAAAGGTCAAGTTCGTTAATGAGTAAAATCAGACAAGGGGAAAGTGGGGTTATTAGAGAGGGGGAAACACAAAATTTGACTCCCTTAATATTTGAAAAATCGAAAAATTTATAAGAAGTAAAGTTGTAGGTACTAAGTTTTACTGTAATTTTGTTTCTTATAATTTTTTGTTACACTAATATTTACAGAAATATTGACGGTTTAAGATTGAAAATTAAATTCCTTAATATCTCTGTACACATTATTTGAGCAAAAATGATTTGATTTTCTTCAACTTTATTCCTGACGCATTTTTCGATTGTTCTAATATGAAGAGAGATATTTTAAATTTTGTGTTTTTTTCTTTCTTTATTCCTCCCCCTCCGCCCATTCCACTCGACGTATGTCATTTATTAATAAAATTCGATCGCTAGAGAGTGATTAATGTATTCTAAGGAAATTCGCTAAGTTGAAGCAGCTCCTGCGTTAGGAATTTTTTTATTTAGAAGGGATTAAGTAGAATGGAAAAATATATCATATTGTTATTAAATTATAAATAACAATATTATATTTTAAATATTTTTACTACCCGAAAGTTAGCACTATTGTCTTTTAAAAAATATAGGAGCGCTATAAAATAACTTCGCTGCAGGGCGTCGACTACTCCAGGGTCGGCCATAAATATACATAAATATACTATATAAAAAATAGTATGTCTATTTTACATAATACATTATAAATAGAGAAGGAAAACTAATATAAATTTGTTGTGTAGAAGCTACGTCAACTTAGTGAATTTCATCAGCCCACTTTTCTTTTGGAAATAGATTTCACTTAACTTTTATCTTATTAATGAACATTGCAACTTATTTCAACATCATAAAATACTGCTAGAGTGGAGAATTGTTGTGAAATTTTGCCACCTGTACAACACCAATAGTTCTACTTCCTTGAAGTGGAAAATTAAAATGTAATATCTCCTCTGTATTCATATGAATGTGATAATAAAGTTAACTACTTTACCGCTTCTGGGAGCGGTTGGGCCTCAACCTACACTTCTGGCAACATTTTCTTTCAATTTCTATTTTCAGTATGTACTACACCAATTTTTAGAACTATCGATAGTTTTTTTTATCGAAACTCTACACGTTTGACCCCCCCACCCACACTCTCCGCCTCACCTGAGACTTCTGCAAAATACGACTCTTGCTTTGACGATATCATGGGAAACTTATAAGAAAAAATCACGATTATGTTTTATCATTTCACTTTTATTTAGCCAACTCTTAGACCCTTAGTAGTTTGATTTATTATTCATCTATAATTTTTTCCTTTGAGTTCCATATTTTTTAGTATTTATAGAAATATGTAACAAAGGACAGAATTGTCTAATAGACTTTTACGAAACCAAATCAGTTATACGCCCTTGTTGGTCATTTTCGAAGTCGTTTATTTGTAAGACCACCAAATATGCATATGTGTCTTTACCATACTTAGCCCGATGACAGATATACATGTGTGTATTCTCTTATTTGTACTTTGTCAGGTACTTTGTGTGAAAAACTGAGAATAGCTGTTGTAAGCTATGAGAAACGAGTAGTAACTTAACCGTCACCAATGGTTGAAATAAATTTAGAATGCAATGCAATGATAACCTACATTTGTTTGTTTGTTTTACGATTGGCAATACGATTATTCAGGGTGACCATTCACCATTTTTTATGTTACACAAAGTAACAAAACTCCATATATAGCACACATACTATAACATTAATATGTGGTAACTCATATTATTTGATGAGTCATGAGTAAACTCTACTACTCACGAGCTTGTATAACACATACAACATTTGCCATTGTGAATTTGTTGTCCGTTATTTCGATCGGTCTTTATACACGGCATTAACCCACTATGGTTGGGTTGTTATGATTGGATATTGCATTTGTGAATTATACAGGATGCGTTTGTTTCTTTATAATATTTATTTATCGTTACTCCTAGCCTACAATATGAAAAACAAGATATAAACGAAAATTTTTTTTTTAAATAAGCTTTTACAAGGCTGCCGCCATATTGGATTTAGAATGACGTCACTTTACTTACTGTGTTTCGCTCATCAAGCCCTTTCATTTGATACCCATATCATAGGAGTTAATGTGGAAAAAAAAAGTCATTATGCGGCGGCCGACCGTCAATATCTCTATAAATAGTAGAGAAACGGAATAAATGATAGGAAACGTAATTACAGTAAAACTAATTTTCTACAACTTTATTTCTTATGTGTTTTTCGATTTTTTCAATATTAAGAGAGATACCAAACTTTGTGTTTCCCCCTCCCTCTAAACTCCCCTTTTCCCTTTCCGACTCTGGTTATGCTAACCATAAAAATGCATTGTCATCGGAACTGAACCAACATGTAAAAATTCAACTCCGTAAGATAAGAGGAAGTGGGTCAAATTTAACTTGGAAGATTCCATTACAGACACCGGGACAGGTGAAATTAAATAAAAGCTTATAATAATATGAACTTTTGCGTATACTAATGGAATTGTCGTGAAATAACCGTAAATATAAATGATATAGTACGAGTGAATGTTTTATATATACTAATTTTAAAAAAATTGATATTCAGCAAAACGATAACATTACAATACATCTGACGCGTTGAAAATGTTCATTGTTACCTCAAAAGCATATAACATTACAAAGGTTATGGTTGCTTAAATGTGGCAAAATCGAAAAGTCAAATACGCCATACATGGTGTCTGATTTCTTCAAGTTTTTAAAGAATAATTTAGTTTCCGAATTTCACCAGTAGCCTTTCACCTTTAAAGTCGCATACAGCAATGTGTTGAGTGTGATGCAAATCGTCGGCTTGAACATTACCAATCATGAAGCCATCTTAGCGTGAAAACCGTCTTAATTAAATAATGTAAAGTTTACCAATTATTGCCACTTTTAACAATCAGTCGATAGTTTTAGAAATTGGATGAAATGGGTAAATAGAGAACACATTCTGCGTTAATTTTTACTAATACATCCCTGTGTTTGCTTCAATCTGCTGGAAAGTTTTCATCTCTTTGCTGACTTCTAGTGTTTTATTATAAAATCAATTCTTGAGCGGAAAAATATGCTCATGCGATCAAAAATATTGATTGCCAAGTGTATTTTAAGATAATATCCTTATAAGAGCAATTTCAAGATAAACTTAATATAATGTAAAAGAGTATATTCAAATGATTTTTTCAAATTTTTACTGACGTCTAGTTTTTATATATAAAAAAATACTTTATTCTGGCATTTTAACATGCGATGGATAGGAATGACTATAATGATTGCAGTTTTCACTTAATTTAAACATGGAAAATCCAAGGTGTAAATTTTAAAAGCTGATTATTATTTATTTTATTACAGCATTTTATATGTATATAAAAAATTAATCGAGTCTGACATGTAACTATTCTAATATCGTTATTTAAAACTTATAAAATCATCAAATTTTATGTACGCCATATTTATCGTTCAGTCCGATGTTAGCATTAAAACATCGCACAGTAATTTAAATCGAATCAACTGAACTAACTGAAGCACTGCGCATTGGCATCAGTGGAAATTAAAGTAATGATGGTAATACGGTTATCTATCTATAATGTATGTATATTAGTGTCACATAATTTTCCATTTTATAACGATATCATCAACCCTTTCGAAATCAAATCTTCATAAATGAAAACTGAATGTCATGTATATCATAGAAAAACCCGTATATATTATCATTTTGAATGGAATATTTTCAAACTAACTGAAGCGCCATGTGGTGGCATTAAAGGAAACTAAAGCTATGATGATAATAAAGTTACCTTTCTACCCATTTAGTTATGTATCTAATTCAGCTGTACACAGCGTTGCCATTTTTTTCATGAAAAAAACGACATTAGTCAACTTATGTTCTTATTTTAATATCTAACAATTATAAAATAAAATATTTTTTTTTAACTACTCCTACATTTTAGGGATTCCCATTCCTAGATGTGTATGATTTTTCATATAAAGGATTTGATGTCAAAAATGGTATCAATGTTCAGACATATTACTTAAATGTCAAATAAATTAAACGCTAGTTGCTTCCGTTGGTATAATATAACCAAAAGGCAATTATACTAACAATGGAAATAAATAGACGCTAGTTTACAAAAAAACAAATTAAAATATGTAAATAGTAAATAAACAAAATTAATAATACAATGGCATCAAAAATGATAGTGAAAGATCATATGCATAGCACTACCATACCATCTAAGGTAGCTCAGTTGGTAGAGCATTGGTCTAGAATGCCAGAGGTCGTGGGTTCGTTCCCCATCCCTAGATGTATATGATTTTTATATCAAGCATTTGATGTCAAAAAATGGTACTCCACAACACATACAAAAAAAAAATTTCCCGTATAAAATAATATAATTATCTCATAAAATACGGATATTGTTTTGACTTATACCGTGTTGAGGATATTGCCTCAAGTTTTCAAGGACATACCTAATTTTGAATGTTGAAAATGTTACTTAAAATGATTCCGAAGATTATTTCTAAAAACACCTTGTATATCATGTGTACAGTTTGTCATATTATTTCGTTTTGTTTGTTATTGTAGAAATGGTTGTAGAATATTGTTAGAACGAATGTTATTTATCCGTTTATATGATATGTATATGGAGTGTACAAAAATTTAATTTATAAATTATTATTTTTATTTGATCTGTTACAATTTTCTGAACAATATGTGTTTGATTTGACTGTTATTCCGAATACATTTTTCGACCAATCTTTGCGTTATGAAATTCTCAAATGTCAAAAATACCATTTTCGAAAACAACATCAAAAGTAAAAACTAATTTTTAAAGCTATAATTCTTGAATTTTTCCATATGAAAACCATCTTGTTGACCATTAGTACCATACCAACTGTCTATATTATCTTCTGAGCAAAGTTTTTCAAAAAAATACCTAGAAACATGGTTAACTTTTCAGCTCTATTGTCGCAATTTTCCTAGTAGATGTCAGCGTCGGGATGGGTCTAAGAGACTCGGATGGAATTCTGGGTTTAAAAGTCCGCCAAACGAAATAATAATAATAACCAAATGCCTCCTTCCTGCCTCCTTTTCCGTGTATGAACTATTTTTCGTGCAGGTAGCAAGCCTCGGGGGCTCACGCAGGCCTGTGAGGTAAACGCCAACCTGACTATATAGCCAGTTCGACACTGGGATATGTGTTGTAGTTTCAGGGATTATGAATGTCTCTATAGATAGAATCTTTCACATTTGATAGTTTTTCAGCTATGGCCATAGTTATGGAAAGGAGTTCAAGATTTCAAACAATTTGGTAAATATATTATGTTGAATATGTAATTATGTTCTGAACCAATAACTTTATTGGCAGAACCTCTGAAAATGAATAGTTTTTCCACTAAAGCTAATTTTGACTGTCGAAATCGACGTATAAAAGTAGAAAAGGTTTCTACTTCGATTCTACCTAGTCTTTTCTAATCTATTTTATACCAAAAAATTTGCCGATTTCACTAAAACCATTACTAGACATTTTCAGTTTAATTGGATTTGATTTCTTGTTTGATTGGATTTGACAAGAAACATATTAAAATAGAGTCAGCAATATAAAAGCAAAATATAAAAATCGTTGGACATGTTGAGAAATTCCGGAATCTCTAGAACGATACAAGAGATAAATATTTTATACTAAAAATATAAATATTTCATGCAACGTTGTACTCTGTGTCCAGGGGTAAAAAACTATATGAATAAAAAAACAAATCATCGATTAAAAAAACAATACGTTACGAAATACAATAACAATAACAAATATTATTTTACAAATACAAAACAAAACAATAAAATATAATATATCCTTTAAAAATTATGTTTTTAACAAACTGAATTACATGCTTAAATATCCCGCTTAGACTGAACTGTTACCTGAACTGTTGACTGAAAATTATCAATTCATAAACTAAATAAATATTGATATGAAAAACTTAACTCTACAACCAGGAATCGAACCTCGGACACGAGCCCAACGTGCTAGATTTATAGCCCAACGTGCTTGCCGCTACACCAAAGATGATTCTGACGTAAAAGTTAAGTTTTTTTAATCATTGACGTTATTACTTTATTGTCAAATATCAACTTTATTATACACGTATTATTATTTGTGTATACTTAAGCGTCACAATACAATATCAATATTTAATTAAAAATGCAATGACATGTTTGTCTATAAAGTATCTGCTAGTTCTCTCATACGATGACTTAAGTAACCTTAATGGTTAACCGTCTAAGTAGCCGAGCGGTCTAAGGCGTTATGTCTGCTTGGAACTGGGAGGTTATGGGCTCAATCCCGACATCGGCAGTTTATCAATTATTTAAAAAAAAAAGAGGGGCGGTTAATTGACTAAACTGTCGGCATATGTACAAGAACAAAGTAACCGGCTATGCTTGAGAAGGTTTTCTGTAGTTTCCTTCACGAACTCAAGATGAATATCGGCATAGTTCCTATCAAAGTCGCACAAAATTCCTTGTCCTCCACTCACATCCTCACATCCTTAGGCATCGCAATGGACGTTATGGTGGAAGTGTGTCCCGTCCAGGGCAGCCGCTACATTATATCTACCTAACCTTAATGGAGTTTGACATAAGTATTGTATTGTCACTCTTAAGTATACACAAATAAAAATATGTAAATGCATGAACTGTTTATTTTACTTTTCAAATGAATACAAATATAAAGTAGTATATTTGCTTTTGGAATCAAGAGCAGTTAGGGGTCATCCATAAATTACGTAACGGAAACTAGGAAATTGGGGGGTGGAGTGTTATTTGTTACGTTTTGTTACAGAAGGGAGGGTACTGGTCGAGAAAAATGTCACGTTACACAAATAAATTCAGTTCAAATTTTGCGTGTCCTATATAAAATACAGATGGTACTTAGAACTATCCTATCTAGAACAAACCTATTTTGACTACATTATAAAAATCGCTCAAGTTATCCAGATTTTTCGATATATTTCGTTATGTTATATTATGGTGAGACGGGTCCGTAATAGTTATCCAGTGTAATGGGTCCGTAATAGTTATCCAGTGTATCGGAGTGGAGAGGAAGTTTTGTAAAAATCTTAGAAAATAGCGTTACGTAATTTATGGATGTGGGTGGCCTCTGTTATAGACCGTCGTGTCTATAAAAACGGTGGTTAAACTACATTATTAATATTAAGTTTCTATGTATAGGCAGTTGTAAGAACGATATCGTCCCGAAACCAGACGGCTATAGTTATACAGTCGTACCTGGATAAGCGATAGATCAAAGGACCAGGAATTTGTACTTGCTTCTCAAGGTGTTTCAATTTACCAATTTGGAGTTGTAGTAGTAGTAATAGCAAAATTCGTTAGATTGTGCGACTGCAGTCGATTTTGATAGGAACTATGCCGACATTCATCTGGAGTGCGGGAAACCTTCACAAGCATAGCAGGTTACTTTCGTTTTTGTCCATACGCCGACAGTTTAGTATTCACTTCATTGATTTTTTTATAACTTTAATTCACCAACTGCCTGTGTTGGGAATCGAACCAGTAACCTCCTAGTTCCGAGTAGAGCGACTTTAACACCTGGACCACACGAACTGGTCAACCGATTTGTAACTTAAAAAAATACATCAGCGACTGTTATCACTTCCAGAGGTATAAGAATCCATTTATGGGATGATAATTTATTGCGGCTAATTATCACTATCAACACAAGTATTGCATAGATCAGCATTGAGTACATTTGTTAATATACTATATTTGTTATACTAGATATTGTATGCACAATTGGCATGACTGTAATAAGTGAGTTTATTTTACTGTATTTTATAATTTGTTTGACTGTATACATTTTCGTATTAGATAAGGAAATCGTAAAGACAATTTGGAGGCACCTAATATAATAAATTTATATATTATATATATATATATATATATATATATATATATATATATATATATATATATATATATATATATATATATATATATATATATATATTTATATATATATATATATATATATATATATATATATATAAATGTATATAAAGTAAAAACATGAGCGTATAAAGAGAATGACATCGAACGCATTTATAATAAATCATATACTGGGGACATTCCAGCCGGCAGCTCACTGGTATATCCAATAATATATTACAACACTTTGTTATGTCTTTTGTTATACAGTATGTTTTCATAGAAACATATCAATGCTGTGACACTATTTTATGTGATAAATTACCAAACGATTTTACTTAGTTACATATAGACATTTATATACGGTGTTTTTTTTGTTTAATATTACACTTTTATTTAATTTAATTGATTCATTATACCAATTACCTAAACCTTATGTGGTAATAATCATTATCTATTAGAGAAATGGTTCCCAAAGTGGTCTTTATCGACTCCAACCTGCAAAGGATCTATATCAGAGATTAAAAATTTTTGTAAAGTCACAAAAGTTGATGTCAGATTCCAAATTTTATAGTTGATTTTTGCCTTATTCATTCGCTTTTCGAAACAAAATTTCGAATAAAAGTTGTTACTATATTTGTAATGTACAACTTTTTTCGTAAACCGAATTAATAAGGCACAAGACAATTATTAAATTTAAAAAAATGATCAATTTGTGTGGTCTATAGAACATGAGATGTAAATAGAGGTTTTCGAGAGTTAAAGTAGGTCAACACCAAAATTTAGACTTACGTAAATATCATAATGCGCCTAACACAGGTTGTACCTATGTACTTACATAATACTTACATCTATAGCACGGTAATGCGTCGGGCTAAGTTAGACATTACCTACCAGCGCGGATCCACCGTTGTGGGCACGATGGGCATGTCCATAACCCTAATAAACTTATGCCGTCACACTTTCATGGTCTATTGAGGTCGATAGGCTGATGAAATTATATCCAATGTCTTAATGAAAAAATAAAAAAAACAATGAATGGTGCGTGATTCGGAACACAGCGAAGTACTTAGTCATCATAGACGATATTGGCACACGAATTGGCACACGAATACTTGTATTGGAAAAAAGAGATGAGTATTCGCTGGGTGTGTATAGTCATCTACTAATTTAAAAGTACATAGTCGTCTACTAATTTAAAAGTAAGCGTGTGTTGTATGTTGTACATATACAACGGCACAGGAAAGATTATCCGGAGTAGCTCTCCTAAATATACACAAAGATTTGTACGTAGATATCGATGAAATGATCAACATTTTCGCGAAAAAGAAACGTAAGCTTGAATTTGTAATTTTAAGTAAGCTTGAATTTGTAAGAACCTAAATACAATTATTTAATGTAAAATGTATACTAGCGTTTAATTTAATTTGATATCCTTTGAAGTTGTAAAAATTTCATCAAAATTGGTTCAGTAGTTTAGAGTCTAAATGTGACACTATGATGTCCAAACAAACACACATTTACTTTTGTAATTTTCGTGAGCGAACAAACTATTATTTTACAAGTTTATTAATTTACTAGTAAAATTTGAAATTCGCCCCCTTTACCTAGATCAGTTTTTTTGTATTATAAATACGTATTTCGACTACAAAGTAGTCATCATCAGTATAAATTAGCTAGTCGTAATTTACTCACTAACTTGGTGACTATTTCACATTTCAATTTCATGAAATTGTCACCAAGTTAGCGACGAGTAACATATCCTGAGACAAAATAAGAGTAATTTTAATAAGAGTAAGGTAACAGGAATAAATGTGAATGAGGGAAATTTTAACAAGAGTAATTTCAATATAATTTAAAATTTATTGTATTCTAAAATTTAGTATATTTTAATTTAGTTAATTTTCTATTTATTTTTATTTTTGTCTATTGATCTCGACTTTCTATCTATTTCTAATAACGCTTATTCTGATAAGTACCAGAGCTCTGCATGATCATGCTGAATTGTATCACTTATGGTTGTATGGCTTGTTTAGAAAGTGTCATTCCTTCAAACAGTGTTGGCAGCTTGAAATTATACGATTCAGGGCCGTAAAATTATCGTTAAAAAAAACTTGTGTGACAATAAAAGAGAAATGACCTAATAGAGGGGAAAAACGATATTGTGGTTTTTTTTTTGTTAAATGCACTATATAAAGCAAGGCAAATGGAGCCAATGCTAATATATTACACTTCTAGAATAACATCTTGTTTTGTTTTACTTCCCCCGTGAGCAAATGTGGATGAGGCTCACACAGTTTTTTCAATTACATGTTTTTTTTTAATTTAAAATTTTACACTCTGCAGTAAACTCTCTCTATCACAGTAAGTAGCCTAACGTTAGCTGAATGAAACCTATTTTGACAAAATGGAAACCCGACTTCAAAAATCAAATATATCTATAACAAAAAATGCACTAAAGAGTAAAAAAATAATTGCATATTCTTGTGCCAATTTTAGTTCACCTAAGCAAAAATTTTTAAATATATATGTACAATTATTGTTATTTTTGGAGGCGGTCAGCATAGAGAAATTCACATAAAATTTGGACACCGCCTCCAAAAATAACAATAAGTGTTCATATATATTTAAGTATTTTTATTTAACTAAAATTGGCACAAGAATTAAATTATTATTTTTTTACTTTTTAGTGCATTTTTTGTTTTAGAATATTGATTTTTGAAGTCGGGTTTCCATTTTGTCAAAATAGGTTTTATTTCTCGCTTTTTAGTGACTTTGAAGTTCTATAACTGATTTTATTTGTCTAAATATGGGTAGACCTACTAAACGATCTAACTAATTTTTAGTGCATTTTTTTATAACACATTTTTATTTTTTCCGTTTTTTTTTATTTTTTATTTAGTGTATTTTTTCATAACAGATTTTCAGTTTTTTTATAAGCATTTTGTTTTTATTTTGTAAAAATTTGTTTTTATTTTGTAAAAAAATTATCTGAAGTCGGTTTTTAAAAAAATTTTCTTATTTTCCCATTATGAATGAGTATATGCTTTCAAAAAAATAAAATAAAATTTCGCAGAAATCGGATATCACATATAAAATGAGAGTTTTCCTCGATTTCCAGGGGATCCCTTCATCAGAATGCGATTTGGTGACAATGGGACCAATCGGAAATCAAACTCTTTAAAACAAAAATTCAAAATCGATTAATAAATGACGGAGTTCTGAGGTAACAAACTTAAAAAAAAAAAAAAATACAGACGAATTGAGAACCATCCTCCTTTTTGAAGTCAGGTTAAAAAAGACGTTAGAAGTTGATGAAATAGTAAAAATTCAACATTAGGAAGACAGGAGGTTGACTGAAAACAGAAAAACCGTAATGGGATCAACAGGACAAAAAGTTTGAGCACTTTCAACATCTGTAATTGAGCTTCCACATACTAGCAAATTTTTTCTAGCAAGTAGTCACGAAAATAGAACATATTATTTTATGAAAACCCCAACATCGTCGATTAAATGGTTATAACTTTTTAATTCTATGGGTATGGCTGAATAAACAATACATATTTAGATATGAAACAGTATACTGTGATTATAAAATTGCTTGCAGTAGATGCATGCTTCTAATTAAATTGTCTGCTTACAGTGCTATGAAACACCTACATTACAAATTACATCTTTATAATAACACAACAAACTTCACGCTAGACATTAAATTTTTTATTGGCTTTAAATTGAAAACGCCATTTTAATGTTATATAATATATAAAACTAAAAGAATACCCGGATAATGATGTTAAAAAAACACCATAGATGTTTATCAAAATTTCAGAGCTCATGACAATAAATAAATTTATTGATGTTATCTATACCACTTTTCAAACACCTATGAAATTGCCCTTAAAAAAATTTGTTTCACAAAATAACTATTGTTTATTTATACAGCTATATTAATACAGAGGAACTATTTATATCCCCACCCCTGTCATGTTATGCTATGCAGACATTTAGTTCACATTTCCCATTTATTTTGTGTTACGCAACTTTTTAAACAATTAAATTTTTGAATATAACACTAGTAATTCGTTCCAGAAAAACTTAACATTCAATCACATTTCATCTGGCTTTAAGGATGTTCCAGCACTGGGTACACATACTGACACATATTATCGGCAAACAGATTGTGACATGTAGACCTTTGCTGTATTTATTTATTGGGAAAAGGTCTCAGGCCATCTATGGAGTGCGCTGATTTTATTTGTGGAAGCGAATGAATGGACAGTATGAAGGATCTACTCCAATAAACACAATACCCAACTTGACAAACTACGTCCGTACAGCGCCCACTAGCTGTGGTTAGCCGTACGCCAACTATATAAGCTTCCGCTGCATGATGCATACACTGTGGAGCAAGCCTACTAATTTTATGTCACAGTGCTTGGACGTGAACAAAACAAATGGATGCTACTGTCAAACGTAAGTATTAATTTTTATTGCTTAAATTAATTTTAAAAAAAAAACTGTATTCATTGATAATGATATATCATTTATTAATACGAATGGTTTTATAAGGAAATTAATTAACACTAATAGTTTTATAAAACGAACAAATAAATAAAATTATGGACAGAAAATTTTTGAACGATCAAATGTCGTAAACACGATTACTATCAGACACTAAATTGTATCGTAAGAATTTTTTGCAGTAAAAATTGGTTCAAGTAAATGGTCGCTAAACGATTGAAATTTCGCAATCCAATATTGAAATGATCGTCGATAAATTTGCTATAGGTAGTATAATTTTTATTAATTGGGGTGATGGGTGATTAGATTTTCGGACGACGGTTGTCGAATACGGGAGTCACTTATGACGACCCACTTGGCGCGTGCGCTAGACGGGGTATCAAACGCCCGTCGAAGACGCGCGTAATGTGGATAAAGGGGAGTCGCTTCACGTGGCAACACTGGGGGTGTTGACGTCCTATGAAGGGCAGTCCAAACCCAGCGCCTAGGAATGTCCCGTGAACTACTGCGAGTGTGACTTCCTCCGAGTATCCGGCGTGTGACGAAAATCGAAGCACCCAACCCTCGTATATTGTTTATTGTAAATCCAATTTATATATATATCCTTTTTAAATTTTAAGGTAAACCTCCAACCAGAAGATATGGGAAAGAGAGAGAGAGAGTGACTAAGTCAATAATGTACGCACCTTGTAATGGGGCCACCAAATGTAACTGATGCTGCCAGGCGAATAACCACCACAATCCGACGGTAATATGTTTTGTAATTCCGGAATGATGTGTAACGATTTGTCCACGTGATGATATTGTGTGAACCAGGTGGATAAACTTTCCAAATATCCAGACTCAGAACTTCTGTATCGTGGATCTATTCTCGGTAGGTAGTTTTAATGATCCGCGTCTTTATCATTCGATCGTAAACGTATACTATATGTTATTTTAATATAATCGCGATTCTTTTTTAATTTAACTTTTCTATCTTCCAAAAAAATTCAAATCCTGACTCCGATCTGACTCGTCTGGAATCCAGTGATATAAGAGACATGTTTTTTTTTATTTCATCCGTCAATAACAAATTTTTGCACATCATCCCGTTGTTTGCGAGTTTTATTAGAATAGTAAATATTCCGTGTAATTATCGCTACCGGACTGGCTGTTCACACGGTTCCGTCGGACAATGCATTTCGCGTGTATCTTTTTGTGTGTTAACTTTATTTTTTTTTTTATTTTATTTTATCTTTTTTTTTATTTTTATTTAATACACATTGGTTAGGTTTTAACAATCGGTTAACACCTAATTTAATTTTTTTTTATTTTTTTTTTTAAATTTAGATTTAGGTTTTTTTGCGTTTTATTTTAACTTAGTTTTAGATTTCTTTCTTTTTTTTTTTGATTTTACTTCCCTCTCTCAATCAACTCATCTCTTTTATTTTATTTTTATTTTTTGTTTTGATTCATTCATGGCTTTAATAGACTTTAAATCTTGGACCATTTGGGAATGGTTCAAGATACTTACATATACTATCAAATATTTCCGGTACGGTGATCTGGCAAAGTTACTCTGTGCATATAACTATATATTATTATTGCTTATGTCAACAGTAACAATTCCCACTCTTTACTTGATGCAACTTGAGAGAGATTGGCACACAACGTTGTCAAACCCCACTATTTACCATAAACGGAATGTGTTATAATTGGACAAAAATAATATTTGAAATTATTATATTTCGAAAACAAAACTATAACACAAGATTTAAAAAAAAATTTATATAAGAAATATTAAGAAATACTCTCCGAGTTATTTTTTTAAATTCTATCGAGTATTTTTTGTGAATACAACAGATAATAGTTGGGCAGGCATGAAGTTTACAGGCTTCTAAACGGTCAAAAATTCTGAATTTTCGGGATTTATTACAAAACGTTATTTATAGCCTGTGAAAAAAACTGAGCAAAATCTGTCGAAAAGTGGTGGTATGCTGGAACATCCTTAATTTCTTTGGCGACACCATAAGTAATGAATTATTACCCTCACTTCAAGTCTTGCATAGTTTAACCATTTGTTAAAATACTATATACGTTATTCTTGATATGTGGTATAACTGTAATTTACAAGATAAAAGCAAACTTGGAGGATAAAATTTTTTCTTGTAAACAAATTAGTATCTTTTTCTGATACTTTTTCCAATGATATACAGTTTTACCAAAAGTTACCAAACAAGAGGTGTAATTATATATGATATGACTTTTCTTAACGATATATTAATCGATTTTGACGATATTAGATTTGATTTGATATTTGATGATATCAACGGTCAAATACTTGGTCAATTATGAGTGATAACTTTCAGAAGTGATTACTCATAATTGAATCGCACAAATTAGTATTTCATACCCACTTTTAAGGTGTTACAAATTACCAATTTTTAACTAATGTAAATTATGTAGAAATTATGCAAAGAAGGAAGTCAGGATGCCCTTCATTGGCCCAGAGCCTATTTTAGGAATTCCAAGGACTGCATGTAAACAGGTGATCAACGAGTGGTCAAATGCTTAACACCGCGATCACTGGGAAAAAGTACCGCGGCAAGAGCTCGAGAAGGTACTGCTTCGGAGTGCAACAAAGAGGCTATCTCTCGATGCACTAATGCAGAACAGGATGCAGCTGCGGAAGGTTACCGGGTTCATTACCGGACATTATCCCATGCGGAAGCATCTGCACACAATGGGACTCCATAACGGGTCCAATATGTGCAAATTGTGTGGCGAGGAGGAAGAAACATCCAGCCACATAATCTTTGACTGCGAGCCTCTGGGTTACAGCAGATACAGGATATTCGGTGCATCTCACCCCCAATATATGAACCTTCGGGAGGCATGATAAGCAAGCTCCAGGCTATTGCCAACATATGGGAGAAGCGAGTCTCGTCAGACTGAGGTAGAAGAGGGAGCACAATGGACCATAATGTCGAAGTGCAACAGTTTTACCCCGATATTAATCAATCAATCAAGCAATTTGTTAAGGGATTTTCAAAGATTATTAACGAATCTGTTTAAACTCAAAAATTTAATTTTTAATGTTGTTTGTTACCCTCGAAATCGGTCATTTTTGCGTTTATGCAAACATTTAATTGTAAATAACTCGAAAACGGTCAAGTTTACGAAAAACGACAAGAGGTCTTTTTGATAAAAATAACACAAAAGATGTTAAAAAAAAACTCTATTCTGATTTCAATATTCGGTCATTCGAGCAAAAAAAAATTTGTTAAAAAAAGTTGGGACCACAACGCGCCGTGGCAAACTGCATTTCTATAACATTTAGCATATTTTGAATGCAATCTGGCAAAACAATTGCCTCCAAATGGTTTCCGACACGCATGCGCCGAGTCGTGATAGACTATATATATTATATATGAATCAGGTAAAAATGCGTTACGGGCTGCAGTAAATTATGAAAAAATCAGATAACGTCTTCAAAAACGAAACTTAGACAGCCCAATAAAAATAAAAAATTATTATTGGTGACCATTTAAAGGTGGGAACAAAATATGCTTCTTATATCGGGATTTTTTTCTAGTTTTTAATTAAATTTTTATTAACTTTGTATATAGTTTTTACAACATATTGGAGCTACCAGCACTATACTAGATGCTACGGTTTGCTTCTGGATATTACAAATCCATAATTTTTACGTTTGAAGTAAAACTTCATATAAGTAATAAATTTTAATCAATTCTTCTTGAAAAATTTAATTAAAATGTATATTGCCAGTGAAATTTATTTTGTTCAAATTGAATTCCGTCATTTAACTGTACTATGAACACAGTGTATTCAATCACAAAAATGCACGCGCGTACCTACTTCGAAAGTTGTGCTTAGCTTATCATAGAGCTTGTGCTTTATTTAGATTAACTATACAAACGAGAAATAAAACCTATTTTGACAAAATGGAAACCCGACTTCAAAAATTAAATAATCTATAACAAAAAATGCACCAAAAAGGTAAAAAAATAATTGCATATTCTTGTATCAATTTTAGTTCACCTAAGCAAAAAATTTTAAATATATAAGTACAAGTATTGTTATTTTTGGAGGCGGTGTCAGCATAGAGAAATTCACATAAAATTTGGACACCGCCTCCAAAAATAACAATAAGTGTTCATATATATTTAAGTATTTTTATTTAACTAAAATTGGCACAAGAATTAAATTATTATTTTTTTACTTTTTAGTGCATTTTTTGTTTTAGAATTTTGATTTTTGAACTCGGGTTTCCATTTTGTCAAAATAGGTTTTATTTCTCGCTTTTTAGTGACTTTGAAGTTCTATAACTGATTTTATTTGTCTAAATATGGGTAGACCTACTCTAAACGACCAACTAATTTTTAGTGAACACTTTTTTTTCACCCTTTTTTTTTAATAATTTTTAGTGCATTTTTTTATAACAGATTTTCAGTTTTTTTTACAAGCATTTTGTTTTTTTTTTGTTAAATTTTTTTTTTTTGGGGTCGGTTTTTTTTTGTAAAAAATTTTTTTGAAGTCGGTTTTTAAAAAATTTTCTTATTTTCCCCTTATGAATGAGTATACCCTTTCAAAAAAAAAAAAAAAATTTCGCAGAAATCGGTTATCACATATAAAATGAGGATTTTCCTCAATTTCCCGGAGATCCTCATCAGAATGCGATTTGGTGACAATGGGACCAATCGAGAATCAAACCCTTTAAAACAAAAAAAAATTCAAAATCGGTTCATAAATGACGGAGTTCTGAGGTAACAAACATTAAAAAAAAAAAAAAATACAGACGAATTGAGAGCCATCCTCCTTTTTTGAAGTCGGGTTAAAAAGAGTAAATTACGTCTAGCTAATTTATACTGATGATAACTACTTTGTAGTCGAAATACGTATGTATAATACAAAAAAACTGATCTAGGTAAAGGGGCGAATTGGAAATTTTATTCCAAAAATAGTGTTAATTCAGTTTTGTATTCAAACATTTTTCGAAAAGAGCGTTATGTAAATATGGGTAGACCTACTAAACGACCAACTAATTTGTAGTGCATTTTTTTATAACACATTTTTTTTATCCGTTTTATTATTTTTTTTTTTTATTAATTTTTAGTGCATTTTTTTATAACAGATTTTCAATTTTTTTTACAAGCATTTTGTTTTTTTTTTGTACAAATATTTTTTTTGGGGTCGGTTTTTTTTTGTAAAAAATTTTTTTTAAGTCGGTTTTTAAAAAAATTTTCTTATCTTCCCATTATGAATGAGTATATCCTTAAAAAAAAAAAAATTTCGCAGAAATCGGTTATCATATATAAAATGAGGGTTTTCCTCGATTTCCAGGAGATCCCTTCATCAGAATGCGATTTGGTGACAATGGGACCAATCGGAAATCAAACTCTTTAAAACAAAAAACAAAATTCAAAATCGGTTAATAAATGACGGAGTTCTGAGGTAACAAACATTAAAAAATAAAAATAAAAAATAAAATAAAAAAATAAATAAAAAAATACAGACGAATTGAGAACCATCCTCCTTTTTGAAGTCGGGTTAAAAACTTAAAAGCGGAAATGTATCTGAAATTCATATCTCTGTTATATTACAAAAGCTCACAATGAGTGTATCACAATCGACAGTCTACTGAAATCTAAATATGTGGGGTCGGCACTACCATAACAATAAAACTGAAGATATTTATTCGACACACGACAAGTGTGTTATTTTTACAGGCTTTAGCATTTTTATGATGCAATATAACCATATATAATCTTACATATTCAATACGATGCAAAGCTATCTATTTCGAAATAGAAGCTATTGAATTTTTTAAACGTAAAGAAAAACATCTTTTCAATATAGTTTGATGAGGTACTATTTTTTGTTTATTTTAAAAAAACGAAAATTTTTGTCTCAAAATTTTTCTTCCGTCTCCTACGGTTTCATAATTTATTTTCCCGTGGGATAGATTGATTGTTTAATATCGGGGTAAAAACTATTGCACTTCGACCATATGGTCCATTGTGCTGCCCCTTCTACCTCAATCCGACGAGACTCGCTTCTCCCATATGTTGAAGGTTCATATATCCGGGGTGAGATGCTCAGAATATTCTATATCTGCTGTACCCTAAATTTTTGAAGTCTGTGTCAGCATAGTGAAATTCACAAAACTTTTGGACACCGCCTCCAAAAATAACAATAATTGTACATATATATTTAAAAATTTTTGCTTAGGTGAACTAAATTTGGCACAATATGCAATTATTTTTTTTACTTTTTAGTGAATTTTTTGATATAGAATATTTGATTTTTGAAGTCGGGTTTCCATTTTGTCAAAATAGGTTTTATTTCTCGCTTTTTAGTGACATTGAAGTTCTAAAACTGATTTTATTTGTCTAAATATGGGTAGACCTACTAAACGACCTACTAATTTTTACTGCATTTTTTTTATCAGTTTCTTTTTTTTTTTTTTTAGTGCATTTTTTTGTAACAGATTTTCAGTTTTTTTTACATGCATTTTTGTTTTTTGTAAAATTTTTTTTTTTGGGGTCGGTTTTTTTTTGTAAAAAATTTTTTTGAAGTCGGTTTTTAAAAAAATTTTCTTATTTTCCCATTATGAATGAGACCCTTTCAAAAAAAATCGCAATAATCGGTTATCACATATAAAATGAGGATTTTCCTTGATTTCCAGAGGATCTCCTCACCAGAATGCGATTTGGTGACAATGGGACCTACCTGAAATCAAACCTTTTAAAACAAAAAACAAAAAATTCAAAATCGGTTCATAAATGACGGAGTTCTGAGGTGACAAACATTAAAAAAAAAATACAGACGAATTGAGAACCATCCTCCTTTTTGAAGTCGGGTTAAAAATAAACTACAACGAATTCAATCACAATATAGATGTATAACAATTGGCGACCGTACTGACTCAATCTGTAAAAATATCGAGTGAGTATCCATCTCCGTTTCCATAAACATCGATTAATAAATATTGATTATACTATACATACCTTTGTTTTCATTTCCATTGGCCATATGTTTGTATTTTTTGTTGTTATTTTCAAGTTTTCGATATGTGATTTGTACACATGAATACTTCTGTCACCGTTATTCAATACATATTTTATATTGAGTCAAGTGGTTACGAGTTTTATTTTTTGTTATTTGTTTATACAATACGTATGATCGTCTATCTTTTCAACTAAGCATTTATTAGAAAAAATTGAAAAATATGACAAGGTTAACAATTGATTGTATCAATTATTTTGATTGTCAATTCTTGCGTTAACATTTATGATCGATTTTGTATGAGACAATGCCAACTGAAGAGTGTTTAATTCTTTTAGCATCACATGATCACGGTGGCAATTTTTGCATTCGATCCACCCATTTAAAATTTATAAATTTAAGAACAAAATGTCCCTGACAAAATTTATTTTTAAGAAATTTGTTCACACAAATTAAGAGATTAGAAAACAATCGTTTGTTTTATATACAAAATTGAAGACTCTCGGCCTGCTTGGGAGGTTAAAGGTTCAAACCCGGCACAGAAATTTTTCGGTAATAACTAATGGGGTGGTTAATTTACTAAGCTGTCGGCGTATGGACAAGAACGAAGTAAACGGCTATGCTTGTGAAGGCTTTCTGCAGTTTCCTTTCACTAACTCTCATTGGTAAGTTCCACAACTTACCAATTCCTAATCTGCATACAAATTCCTTGTCCTCCACTCTCATCATTAAAAAATGTATCGTTAAATAAATAATATGGGTTAAAAAAATGATGTGGGTTGGCTCCTGTGTATAGACCATGGAGTCTCAAAAAGGGAGGCAAAACCCTATTATTATTTTATATAAGATTTGCGATAAATACTTTAGCTCCATTATTTCTAAAGAATTGGATTTCTATCTATTCCCATTCAAGACCATTTTCAAGAGTATTTAATAGGTTACATTATTATTTCCAGTGAAAACTTAAGCCCATTACGTTATTAATAGTTTGAAGTTACAGGTAAAAATAATTGAAAATAACAACCTACTGAATGGATTCGTTAAATATTCTGCATATGCTGAGATCATTTACAATGCGTGTATAAAAATACAAAGCAGTGTGTAAAGGCGATATATACATGTTTTGTAATCAAGACTAGTTATGAATTTAGTAATCCAGATGTTTAGACCTAAAATTGTGGAAAAACTATTAACTATTTAGGTTTGTACAAAAGTTGTCTTTTAAAATGAAATATTTGTTGTTTTTAAATTTTTCTCCTATCTGTTACGGTTAAAAAGATAGCTATTTTTTACTAAGCGAATGAGTACGCCCGATGTATCCACCGTTTTTTCTCATTTATAAACTTAAAGTAACTTTTTAACTCTAGACCATACGCACCAACTTTGAGCTCGCTATATCTTTTCGTTTCTGAGTTATCGTATTTACAGCCCTGCCTGTAAGATGTTTGAGCTGATATTGTGCAAAACCATTACGTTTATGAAAAAAGTTTCAAAAAAAAGTTGTTTATTGTCTTTAAATTGTTTTTCTATCCCTGGAGGTTTTCAAAGATGTTTATTTTTTTTTCTAGCAATGGATGGATCGATTTGTCCCATTCACGAACTAGAAGTTACATCTTAACTCTTGAACACACGGAAACTTTCAGTTCACTATACTTTTTTGACAGGCTAATGGATATGTGGTAATGGACTAATTAGGTGTTTTTATAAACACCTATAGTCGAGACTTATAAAACCCTTCTATACATAATATTATTATATACATAATGAAATAACGAAAATTGCCAGTTTTGAAAGTAAAAATTTCAATGATAGACTTCATATTTCTTACGTTCAAACATGGACCTTCAAACATGGAGATCTTTCTATATTCATTATTACTCATTACCACATGATTTCTACAGCTGAATACTTGAAAAACTTGGCTCTTGATTGTTTTAACTAGTGTTTCACCGAGGCTACGAGGTAACCTCGCCTCGCCTCGGCCCTCGGTTACGAGGCACGAGGCGAGGCGAGGCGAGGTTCAAAATTTTAATCCTCGTTACTAACCGAGGCGAGGCGAGTATTTGCAAATATTTTTTCAAATATATGTTTTTTTTACCATATTGTACATTCATGCATTCATGCAAATGTACATTCATGCATGTACATTCATGCAAAATAAGTCAAAGTTAGTAAACATTTTCCCTCGTTTATTGAACGGGAGAGTACATCACATAACAATTGGTCTTTGTTTAATTTATTAATAATAATTATAAATTTTTTTCGTTTTGATTTTCTACCACTCTTACAACCTATAAATCCACAACATTTCACATCATTTTTTTTTGTTAAATAACTCAGTAAGAATTCATAAACCACTTAATATTGTTTAAAAAATGTATTTTATTAAAAATATTATAAATTTAATTATAAATTGTAAATAAATTAATTAAAATTTTTACTATAAATTTTATTATAACCTCCATAATAAATATTTATTTATAAGGATTTGAAATGACCATGCGCAGTAAGGAGCAAAAGGGGATCTCCGCAACACAACTGCCGTCTATTGAACATTAAGGAACTATATTCTATACGGTTTTTTTTAAGTACGTGAAAAAAGCAGAAACCTCTATCCCGATCGTTCTCCTTTTATATCTAGTTTTCGTGTCTTTAACAATATATGTGAGACATTAGTGGTAACAATCAGCCATTGTTTATTCAACGTACAGTGGATTTATTATGCAAGTAAAAACTAGTTTAGTATGGACAATCGCATATGCATAAGTCGTTTAATATATTTATTTATTCATAGAAAATAGGGCAGAAAAATTGAATAGAATAGACTCAAGGAATATCAAGCAATACATTAAATGTATCTTTTGAAATATATAAGTGTATATAGGAAAAAAACTACGGTCAAAACATAAATTTCTCAAGAGCTTAAATGGTTCCGTAAATCTAGAGCACGGTAGTGCGACAGGCCGAGTTTAAGGGGTTGTTGACCTTCGTTCTTATAATGTTATTACTACAGGAAACATTAGACCATATTTGAGCCCGAAATAACTTCTGAACGAAAAGAGTTACAGTGGTGATTTTTCGAATATATACTATTTACGGAAATATAAGATAACATGTTGTCGCTAAAAATCATCGTTACGAAATAAACCGTTAAAAAGTTATTTCAATTCGGTTGAACAATTCGAATAAAAATTTTCATCCATTACTTATATTGAATCAATCAGACTACATTTATTTCAATATTTAAATAGTAAGTTTTCAAAAAACAAACATTTTTTAGATGCATTATTCGTGAAAAAAAATTGAATTTTTGCCTGGGCCTAAAAATTTAAATATCTCGTAAACCAATAGAGATATCGAAAAAAACAATCAAAAATTTTGTTTTGTTAAATCAATATAGTCCATGAAACTTATATACCACATCTGAATAACCAAATTTTCAGGCCATGTGAGTTTAAATAAAACGTTAAATAACTCCGAAACGGTGTGTTTCGGACTTGAATCTTATATGAAAAATCAGAAAACTTTAATTTTCCCAACGCCATATCCCCGAAAATGGGGAAAAACGCTCAAAATTACCTTTTTTTACTTCTATTCATGCTAGAAGGTAGCGGTTTTATGTAATCTGTCTGAGACGCGAAGCCAAGGCCGAAGGCCCCTTTGGGGTTACTTCATATAATAGTTGCTCCTTAAAAAGTGATGATATCCCATTAAAGAGCCGAGCTATTTACAAAGTAAATAGCTCAGTAAACTATTTACCAAGAAAATTAATAAGGGGTAAATTGATTAAATGTAAGAAAAAATTTCGCAAGTTTTTCCTTAGTATTGTTTTAAAATTCTATAACGCGGCAAATTTAAAAACATTTGAAACAAAAGAAATGATACATACCAAGTTATAAAATTTTAAAAACATACTATGGGAAAACTTACGAAATAAATTTCAAACAAATTTTTTCTTACATTTAATCAATTTACCCCTCATTAATTTTCTTGGCAAATAGATTCGTCAAGAAATGACTTTTTAAATAAAAAAATTGAAATTGTTTGTGTAAGTTTCTCAGGTGCAGGATATTTCATATTTTACTTGGAAAGTGGTCAGATTTTATTACATTAAATATACAAAGAAAAAATGTTGCCAAATAATATGAAATATCCTGCACCTGACAAAATTACACAATAAGTTTATACCAATCATTTTCTCACTTTTGTTTAACTTGGCCCTTGCATAGATTTCACTACTTTTGAAGGCGAACATTTTTGTTTTTTCTGGGATTAAATACATATAGATAAATATAATAACAAAGGCCGATAGCATACGATACAAAAGCCTACGTGAGGACTAGAATACACGATTCGAGAACATAGTGTACTTTACTATACAGATTGAATTTTAAAATACACCCAATCTGGAAACAGTGGATAGTGTATCTATCGTTGTCTATATGCAGAGTAATGATATGTTGTCTTTGTTACACTTAAACTGCAATAAAATCGGTTATAAAATATAGTTCTCAGTACATATTTGTACATGTAGAGAAGATTTACAATATTTTCCATTATTTACAACAATTGAAAATTATTTTTACGATATTTCTTATTCTTTATATGTGGAATGTTTTAAAATAAATGATGGTATTCTATTAAGAGTATAACATAAAACAACAAAGCACACAAATTAAAACAAAACGGATATCCCAAAAAAAAACTAGAATTTTCATACAAACTAAATTGTTAAACCAACTGTTCGAATATTCTTTCATTATTTGTTGAACAAAATCCTAGTCGATTGTAAATCTTTACCGGATATTTTCTGGCACTTGAGGAGAGATATTCGCACAATTGTCAACAATTTTTTGCCTAAATTAAGGTCTTTTTTGCCTTAATTAATCTCTTGGGTTTTTCTATATTTAAAACATTTGAAAATATTTCGCTTCCAAATATTCGCCACTATAGTTTGACTTAGGCCTAGTTCTTCACCAACTTCTCTTGTGGATTTTTTATCATCAAGAAATAATGAAATACAAACTGCTATATTTCTCTCTTCATTTTTTCGTGGGGGTTCGTCATCATTGTGGCATTCTTTACAACCAGATATACACCATTTATCAAAACAGCTAATCAAACGAGTAATTGTTCGAATTTTTGGCGATTGTCTATCTTCAAATACCACAGTGAACAAATTAACACATTCCTGTGTCGAGTTTCCCGCAAAGACTGTTTTGTCTCAGATGGACACTTACCTTTAGATTAGTCTTTGGTGGGGAAACGTATTTGGACGTATTAGCATGGCATACTGTGCATCGCCAGTGATAGATAAGTACAGTGATAGACAGTACTATACAATGTTTCATTGGGTCTATTTTAAAATGCGTATTGTATACAGTGAAAACAATCACATACAACATATAAACGACTCTATTTAGATACGTAGCAGTAACAAATGTATTTTTCGGTTCGGATCCATTGGGTATACTATTTATAAAATGCCTACTACTACATCCTAAAAGAATGAAAGATTTTGATAAAGACTATAATATAGAAGCTATATAATATATATGTCACCATAAAATTTGAATACCATATAGTATTAAAATGCATAATCGATAAGGAAGAAAGAGTAAGTAATTCCATAATTTTAAACAGCGGCTCTTTTATGCCATATAAAATTTGTTTTTTTTTTAAATAAATTGCTTTTCATGTGAAAAAATGCTTATATCGAATTTTTCCATATTTCAGTCAGAGTATAATTTTAAGTTACACACACACACACGTACCCAGTCAGAATAACAGAGATAAATAAAAAAAAAATATTTAAAAAAAAAAGTTTATTTATTTAAAAATAAAAAAAATATACAAGATTGCAGTTTTTTATTCACAACCAGTTTTCATAAAATTATTTATTCGTCAGGTAGTGAATATAAAACCAGTTTAATAATAAAAATAAGGCGACGATTCATTATTTTTGTTAATTAAAAACTTTCGATGGTTTCCCAACCCCAAACCCTAAAAGAAAAACTTTACTAACTAACATCATACTACCAATCTAACTGAAATGACGAGGGTGGTATATAAAATGAAATTAGTTATTATTGATTTATTAATTTATACCATAGGATGACAATTTACCCTCAACACAAAAGCACCCTTCAACGATGATAATACACCATCTCCTTTCTCATATTTGGCCACGACATAAAGACATATACATACACAGAATGTGCTGTTATCAATAATTGGCGGCTCCTCTTCTTAAATACAACCCCACTTCTCTATGGTATATATATATATATATATATATATATATATATATATATATATATATATATATATATATATATATATATATATACCACCATCAGCGTATTGTACTTTTTCCATGTAGATATGAATCAAATATCTACTGAAGTGTTCTCAAGCGGATTGTTTTAACCGCAACACTTTAACCAAAGCTCTTATCACATTGCACTGTGCTAGAAACTTATGTTTTACACATGTTTCTACGTCTGTCGTTAAACATTTGCCCATTAAACATAAACTTATAGTTATATTTAGTTTAAATTTGAAGATTGTTTCATTATTTATATACCGCTTTGTTTACTCTGAAATAATTGCTTTGTATTTGATTCGAAATGACTATTCTTCCCTTGATAGATTAAAATAGTTTTTATTTAACGAGTGCTAAATTCATGTAGGTCAAGTATGCGTCCTATCAAGTTCTTAAGCTCTATAAACAATGGACGCTAAAGCCGGATATACAGAATGCTACGATCATCTTCCAACGTTGGACGTTTGGTTCATCACATCGTGTGGCCGTTGTTCAAACCTACGAGCGTCGAACGTTTGAATTTGCCATGTTCCGGCGGATATCGGTATGAGTGCACGATTTATGCTGCTGTGTTATTTATTATTATTGTTTAACTATTTATTATCCATTTTCTCTCGTCTCACTAACTCCAAACTGTTTTCATATGTTTTGGATTAAATATTTGATTCACCGCGTATCAGAAACCTTCGCTGCGCCAACTGTCAACTTGTCTCAAACTTTCGGGCCATCGTTGGAGCGAGCGTTCGTGCAGCTTGTTTAACCGGCATAAAACTATTCACCCAAACAAGTTTATAAGTACAATAAATAGGATGATTTATGGGAGTAAGAACAAAAGTTTAAACGGATATGATTCATCTTCGATGTTTTTGGTTCATATTCAAAAGTTTATACGGATATCGGTTTACCTTTTATGTTTTTTTTAAACTAAAAACTATTCAGTTAAGGTAACCGATCCAATATTGACTTGTATAATCAGGACAAAAAAACGGTTTGCTTTTATTATAGAACAAATACAAATCCACATATATACTCACATATATATATTTATAGACAAATTAATGTAATTTTGAAAGAAAACAAAATTTTATTGTATTATATTTCGAAAAAAAATTGGTAAAATGCTACTTTAAAAATTTATTAAAGAAATATTTATCTTTACTCTCCTAGTTTTTTTTTCTAAATTCTGTCGAGTGTTTTTTTTAATACAACCGATAATAGTTGGGCCGGCATGAAGTTTTATATCCTTCTATTGATAATTACCCTCAAAATTGCGAAATTTGTTATTAATTATCTCGCGTTCTGAACGGTCAAAAATTCTGAAACTACGGGATTTATTCGATTGCAGAAAACGTTATTTTCACTCTGTGAAAAAAATCAACAAAATCTGTCGAAAAGTTATCTTAAACTGCATTTACAAGTATGAATTTATAAAAGATAAGTGGTCGCACTTATATCTCCATTTTTTGAATCCTTTTTCTTTAGATAAGATTTTTTGATTCCTACTTGAATGTAGTGAGAATGTATGCTACGGATGAACCAATCCAAGTGGCCGAGCGGTACTTGAAAACTGGGAGGTTATGGGTTCGAATTGCGACATCTGCAGTTTGTCAATTATTAAGAAAAAAAGGGGTTAATTGACTAAACTGCCGGCGTATGGACAAAAACGAAGAAACCGGCTATGCTTGAGAAGGTTTTCTGCAGTTTCCTTCACGAACTCCAGATGAATATCGGCATAGTTCCTATCATAGTCGGCTGCAGCCGCATATCCTTCCAATCCTAGTCTATACACAAAAATTGCTTCCACTCCACTCACATCCTCACATCCTTAGGCATCACAATGGATCTTATGGTCAAAGTGTAGCCCGTCCAGGGCAGCCTCGACAATCTGTCTATCTATCTATGTCACGGATGTGAATCCTTTGCCAAAAAAGATCGACTTCGTTTTATCGTTTTCGTTTTTTAAACTAACAAAAAATATTTTTTTAAACAAACAGATGAAATGACATATCATAAAAATGTTTTTATCATTGGCTTTGAGCCTGATAGAATAATAAGCATTTAATTAATCGTCAACCGATAAAACACTTTTTATACCTGGTATATATAAATATACAAGAGTATATTTTAGTCCCGAAGTTTAGTCCCGAATGTTTCGAATAGGTGTTCATAAAATGGCTTAATTCGACAATTTCCGCATTTCCGTCAGCCTGTGGCCACGATAACTCAAAAACAAAAAGTCATACCAAGCTTTTGTGCGTGTGTTCTAGAGCTAAAAAGTAACATCAAGTTCGTAAAATTTCGTTTTAAGTTGGCCAAGTGGACCATATTTGGGCAAAATGGTCTTAACTGGCCATTTTTGAAACCATAAGAATAAAAATGTGCAGAAAAAAAATATTCGTTTTTTTTTAAATAAACAACTTTCGTTATAAGCTTTTTTATATAAATTCAGAATATATCCGGTATTTAAGCAATTAACTCAGTTGGTTGTTATTTACACTTGTTTATAAATGTTTTACTTTACAAAATCGGCAAGCAATATCACAGCCTTATTTGTTCGTATTGAATGACAAATATTGGTCGACTTTGTTAATTCTCTCACAAACTACATATGTCATACGGTAAAAAGTAATATGCAAATTATGAATACATTATTTGACTTTTGAGAGCTGATATAAAGAATCCTCCCACCTTTGACGGCTTATACAACCAGCATATGCCGTACTCTAATATTTACATAAATATTATCAGTTAGAATTTTCTAATAGAAATGAATAATACTATATCACTATGGTAACTCGATACTCACAATGCTTCCTGCCTTCAGGCAAATTAGTATAGTCAACATGATGAAGTTTTTAAAATATAAAAAGATGCGTTTAAATCACTTTTTAGGCTCTGATATGCTGATATGCGTTAATAACGATTTAACTTATATTCCGGCAAATATTTTTATAGCTTCTATTAGTGTTCCGCAAGCTCTTCACAATGTCACCCGAATCAATGTCCTAAACGCTAAACATGTTTCCACGTTCCACCAATTTATAACTTTACACAAAGCTAATTTGTAACAATTCACGATCTATCTATTGTGGGCTCAAAAATTATAAACGCGTTATTAGTCTCGAAGTTATCATGATTGAAATCTGAGTATTTCGTCCTACAAAAATTTATGTAGCCAACGCGATGAAGTATTTAAAATATGAAAAGATGCATTTAAACCACTGGTGATCGATAAAATGTTACATATAAAATATAAATGAATGGCAAATTGAACAGACAAATTACGGTTTTCAATTGTAAATAAATAATATACTAAAAGCAAATTAATGATCTAAAAAGTGTACAACATGTTCAAATCGGACTATGGTAAAATGCAGCACACAAAACCGCAACGGTAAAAATTGAACCGTTTTAACGACATACAAAACATTATACGAACATGGATTGTATGACAACAGCCTAACTGTACCATTCGAAAATAATACCAACTAAACCTCATTCTACGGTATACGAGTCTCCTCACCCTCACTTAAAACAGTATCGTGATACATTGTACGGTTATATTATATTCACAGTTATTAAAAGAATGAATTACCTTCTTTTCATTTCCAACCAATTCGTCACAACCCTTAATACAATATCAACAGACTCATACTACTCTCGAAAAATTTATATAATGTGAAAATTTTTGGGGTGGCTTGTTTGTATGTTTCTTCGAATTTTTAAAGAATCAAGCGATTTGATTTATATTTAACAGGTGTTACGATATTATTTCTTAAAGGTAGTTCACTTATTTATTATTAATTTAAGGTTTTTTTTTTTTATTGATTTGTTAATGTAAAGTTTTTTTTTTAACTTACCGCTTTCTAGTTGACGAGGGATGAGATTGTACAACTACCTCAGTTCCAGTGTCAAGTCATGCAAATAATATTCGTTATAACATTTCTAGTTCGATTTCTTTTAATCAGCTTAACCATAATATCAATTCGCTTAATTAAATTAAGAAGAAAAACATTTTCAATTAGGATTTTAAATTATTTTATCTTTTGATATTTGCTCTTCGGAAACATTGTCACAATTGACAAACTTAATATTTTTAATCATTTTTCATATTAAACAAGTTTGATCGAATTAAATGGAAAACCAACTATAAGCTTTGATTTGATTCGCCGTGTCTTTTTCTTTTTTTCACCAATAATCCCCCAGCTTTAATGAAAAAAAATCTAATGCAATATAGCTGAATTATACTTGTAGAATATTACATAAAAAAGATAAAAATGTAATCAACAAGGAAGACATGCTTGTTTTGAAAGTTTTAAATAATTTTTCTTGTTGTAATTTTGAAATCGATTTTGTCACATATAAAAATATTTTTTGTACCAGCCAAGTAGCCGCGCTTGTTAAGGCGTTGTTTCTACTTGGACCTGGGAGGTTATGGGTTCGAATCCCGAGACCGGCAGTTTGTCAATTATTAATTATTATTCTTCAAATCTCTCAAATATGTACACCTCCATATAAAAAAAGACAGCGCCATCTGTTGGCATCTTTTTATCAAACCATCTGGTTGAATAACACGAAGTTATTTCATTACTTATCGATATATAAGCTTGTTATACTACTACAAATTAAAAAATGAATTCTCAAAACTATTAGAAGAATTAAATAAATAAATAAAATAAAAATTTTAACACTTAAGGTAGTACGAATACGACACTTAAAGATTAACACATACGCTTTTCACAAAGTGTAATTTAAATATGTTGGTTTATATTTTCGTTAAAATAATGAAAATTCTTTAAAAGTGATGGCACTCAGGGATTTTGTAAACTGGCACTTTTTCTATCATACTACTAGAAAATTACAAAGAATGTCATATGCTTAGTAAAGTCCTAGGTCGTAGGACATGTAGAAATACGGGGAATGGAATAGGAAGCCACGATGGGGAAGTAACCATTCACACCTTTAAAAAGCCGGGAGCCTTTCTTTAGACTGGGTGATAATCTCTATTGTGAAGAGATTAGAAGGTGGAAGATACTAGACAAGCAATATTTTAACACTGAATTGACTGATTAGTTCCGATTAATTGAATATCCTTAATTGAACACTTTGTTTCTCTTGAATTATCATATGCGAGTTCAGAACTGCCAAGAAATATTGGCATGAAAGGGGGCTTATACTTGCGTAATTAAAAACACACACATGCGTAAGTAAAAACTAATTTAAAAATTTATAAATTTAGTAAAGGTATCTTCAGTCTTCAATCAATCTTCACTTCAATAACAAACTATTATTTTTAAGATAATGTATTGTCGTTGCGTCGTTTGGTTTATATTGGTAGCGTGTTGATAGTAAAAGGTTTCACACAAACGATCAACTCCATTTTATATATATATATATATATATATATATATATATATATATATATATATATATATATATATATATATATATATATATATATATATATATATATATATATATATATATAAAATATATATATATACATATATATATATATATATAAAGTAATCACAATATAGGTAGAATATGGGTAGTAACGTTATTGTTAATAAAGCCGTATCATAATTTGACTGGGGCCTACCAAATTGAATTCAGATTTCTGCAGGTATATATGCTAGTGTTTAGCTTTTTTAATTTAAACAGTTTAGTATTCACGCGATTATAGTTTTTATAAAAATAAAAATAATTGAAAAACTTACCTCTTGTGAAGGTAGTTAATGTTATCTCCCCCAAAAATATGCCTGTTTTGGACTTTATGAAATAATATTACTAAAATCTGGAAATATAAATTTTCTTTCATCTGGAAATATAAATTTTTTTGATAATACTGCAGTATGAAATAGTTTTGTTTTGTTTGGATATCTGTATCTATGCCCTTTCCATATAATTGTTTAAATGTCAAGGTTCGTCGAGCTGACAAAAAATCATGTTCATAAGACAACCTGAGCACGCTTTTTCATAGTCATATAAAAATACATGAGTATGTTTCTTGATAATTTTAGTTTATTTTTTCATTATTTCAATACTGAATCGAATAAAATATTGAATAAAATAAAACTATAATGCAAGAAGTATTTCAGAAATTTAAACAATAAAGAAATAAGTCTCTTAAATAGGCCATATTTGCTGTGGATGTGCGAAAAGAAGTACTTCGTTTGGAAATATGCGCTACTGGTGGGATATTAAAAAGCAAGCATAAAGTGATCCATAACTATAGATATTAAATGTAAGACCATCCTTGAGATCCATCAATCCCCACAGATGAGTGGCAAAAAATGATGTTTTTGACATCAACAAACTTTAAAATATAAATATCCGGTGAAAACTTAATATTGATTGTCGATCGCGGATACATAACTTTTATATTATGAATTAAAATATTATTGTAGGCTGTATATAGAGTCAGGGTCGGATTAAACAAAAGGTTAGAAAACCTATTTCCTTAGGCCCTTCAAATGTCTGCCCTCAATGATAAATTCCATAATATTTCGATTCTATATGACAAAGCGTTAACAATGACAAAAATGAGGAAAGACGCAGATCGGCCCCGCGCCGTAGATATTTCGTCAAAACATCCTGCACATGACGCGTAGACGTTTAGACTGTCACCACTATATGCTCGACGGGCCAGCTACGTAATCGCTTCGCGCCGTTTTTTCATTTCATCTTCGATGCTGCCATAGCTCTCATTTCGTTCCCAACTGGACTTTTTAGGCTCATTGAATTCCTTTCGACGCGAGCTTCATATCAGAGAAATATGAGATAAAGTTTTCAATTATTTTGTAATTTTTAATTTAATACCGATTTTAACTTATATTCCGGCGAATACATTTTAAGTCTCACTTTGACTTTTAGTGGTGCTCCGCAAGCGTTCATAATGACACCCGATTCAATCTCCTAAATGCTTAACTCGTTTCCGCGCTACAATAATTTATAACTTTACACGAAGCTAATTCGTAACAATTCATACGCATGCGCCTACACCCCGCAAATAAAACTAGTCAAATACGTAAAGGCATGATCTATCTATTGTGGGCTCGAACATTGTAAACGCTTTATTAGTCTTGAAGTTATTATAATTGAAATCTGACAGTTTTACTCCTACAAGAATTTTCGACCGACCACCAGTGTAGATAGATTGTAGCGGCTGCCCTGGACGGGCTGCACTTCGACCATAAGGTCCATTTTGATGCCTAAGGATGTGAGGATGTGAGTGGAGTGGAAGGAATTTTTGTGTATAGACTAGGAATTGGTAGGATAAGCGGCTGCAGCCGACTATGATAGGAACTATGCCGATTTTCATCTGGAGTTCGTGAAGCAAACTGCATAAAACCTTCTCAAGCATAGTCGGTTACCTCGTTCTTGTCCATACGTCGACAGTTTAGTCAATTAACCGCGCCTTTTTTTTCCGACATCAAACTGCCGATGTTGGGATTCGAACCCATAACCTCCCAGTTTCCAAGTGCATACATAATGCCTTAGCCGCTCGACCACTTGGACTGGTAATCACTAGTGTAACGAGCGAATAGAAGTTTCCACGTCAAAAACGTTTGTAAAACTGAAAACACTGTTTTAAAGCGATGTAATACTTTATTCGGAATGCGGTATGTAAATTAATAATTGGCAATCACATTGTAATCAGGCTAGTTGAATTATAATAAGACTATATTTACATTGTGATGGCGCCATACCCTATCGTCTTTGTGTTGTAGCGTGACCCATGTAACCAATATACAGAATAGATAAGTAATTAGGTGAACGGTATCAAAAATTTATAGTCGGCTCATTAATTATTGTTTTCGATTAAAAAATAATATACTTTTATAATGGAGAAAAGTTCGTTGCAAACTTGAAGGCGTTCAACTTTTTTAAATAGCGTTTTAAATATATCAGACTTACAAATAATGAGAACTTTATTGAGGTTGCAAATACATCTCAGCTGGTTGATTGTGCGTCATTGATTATTTTCATTAGGATTCCGTACAGTAATGTGTAAACAACAATCCGTTCCTTTTTCAATTATAGGAATGGTGGCAAACATGAACGAATCGAAAAAAAAAGTTTTAACAAAAAATTGAACGACTCAAAAACTTGTAACTCAAAGAAAAAACAGTTTTAGTGAAACACACCTATTAATTATTTCCAAGTCTCGCTACGCAAGTGAAACGTTTATGTTGTTGTGAGTAATTTTTAAATCTGTGATATCTTCTAGAATATTGATTTAAAATATTCCACCAAAAACAAAAATCTATGTAAGAGCCAAGTTTTTTAACCGAAGGGAGTAAATGGTATATAATGGTATATATTTATTGTGTAAGTTTCTCAAGAGCAAGATATTACATATTTATTACTTGCATATATGTAACTATTATTGAAGGCGAATTCAAGTTAAACTACCATGCAGAAAACGCATTCTATAAGTACTAGGAGGAATAAATGTTCCTCCTATCCACTTGAATTGAAGATGTTTAACACTGAAATCCGGCAAACTCAAAGTGTTGAGTATCTGAGAACAACTCTTCAAAACAAGTTGAATTGGTCGCAAACCGCCAAAATGCGTCTTGCCCTTGGAAACGCATCCTTTGCAGGGCTGTACCCGTTACTCAATATCAAGAGTAAACTGGACGAACTTTTGAAACATCGACTTTACAAGTCATGTATACGACCCGTACTCACGTACAGCAGCCCCAATATGATCAAAACGATGCTCCTTTGTACCTTGCGAAAATGAATGCTGACACCGCCTCCAAAAATAACAATAATTGTACATATATATTTAAAAATTTTTGCTTAGGTGAACTAAAATTGGCACAAGAATATGCAATTATTTTTTTACTTTTTAGTGCATTTTTTGTTATAGAATATTTGATTTTTGAAGTCGGGTTTCCATTTTGTCAAAATATGGTTTATATCCTGTGAAATTATTCAAATACATTTTTATAAATTTATTTTAGTTTGTTTGTTGACATAGGATGGACTTGTCAGACATATAAGAAGACAAATTAACCCTCCTGATAGCTTACTGGAGCTCAGAATACCTAGGGCTGGAGGAAATCATCCAAAATGTTATAGCGAACTTAATTAAAAATATGTCTAAAAGGGTTGAGAGAAGGGGAGGCGGGTGTAATAGGCATCAATATCAGAGATGGTAATATCCCTATTTAGTTCCTTTTAAAAATCTATAAAGAAAATACATTTTTTAAATTAAAAATTTAGCAAATTTGTCTTTTTTTTTAAATACAGTCTTTCCCAAAAATTATAAATTTATTTTGTCAATTTTACTCACATATCAGCAATTACATACACAAATTTATAAAAATGTAGTTGTATAATATGTAATTTCAAAGGAAATAATTTTAATGAATTTTTGAATAATTTTAATGAAGTGCGTCTCTTTATTTGCTGAGCAGTGTGTTTGAAATTGTATTTCATATACCTAGAGTTTTCATTCGTAATAAAAAGCAAAGGGTTTGACATCTGGTTTTTGAATCGAAAAGCATTGTAAAATTAATTATGAATATTTTAAAATTAATTATTTTTAAAATTATAAACTATGTAAAAACCATTTTCACTTAAAAATTACCTATATTGACAATGCTCTTAAAAAGAACTACCTTTTTGCAACCATTCAAAATTATTTATCCGTAAATAAAAAATAAATAAATTTCAAATTTTGCCCCAATTCCTAGATCAATGATTTGTATTTTATAAATACGTATTTCGACTACAAAGTAGTCCTCATAAGTATGAAGTAGCTAATCGTACATATTTCCAGGATATGGTGCCGAAGATATGTTACTCGTTGCTAATTTAGTGTGTGTCACAGTGTTTCAAATTAGCAACGAATAACATAGCTTCGGCTCCATATCCAAGAGATAGTTACGATTAGCTAATTCATACTGATGATGACTCTTTTATAGTCGAAATACGTATTCATAATATAAAAATCATTGATCAAGGAATTGGGGCGAAATTTGGATTTGAATTTTAAAATCCCTAGAGTTGTTTGATTATCTTAATAACCTTAATAATAAATAAATAGTTAAAAAAAATTATAAAACTACTATCGACCCGACCCGGCTTCGTACGGAAATTTGAATTTGGATGTACTATACATATAAACCTTCCAGAAAAAATTATCCACATGATGGTGATATTCGTTTCAAAATCCGTTGCGGGGTTTAGGAGAAGTTAGCGAATAAACGGACAGACGCGGAGAGCGACTTCATTTTATACTATGCATAGATTACTAAATATATTTATAATATTACATACAGTAACACTTAGAATGTTCCAACTGCTTCCATTTTTATGAACGGAAGTGTACTATACATGTAAACCTTCCGGAAAAAATTATCTACATGATGGTGCAAACCATTTCAAAATCCGTTGCGTGGTTTAGAAGGAGTTAGCGAATAAACAGACAGACGCCGAAGGAGACTTCCTTTTATACTATGTATAGATTATTAAAACTGTTCCATTGTGACGGTTGCGTGCAGTTTTCACAGCATCATAGCAGGTACTTATGATCTAAGTTGAAAGAGTGAAAGCATGCGGACAAATGAGACAATGATCAGTGACTATTTCAGGTCGTAACCCAAAAATGTAGGTAAATTTTTCGTAATTCGGTACACGGGATGCTGAACTACATGAAATATATCGAAGATAGATAGATTGTAGAGGCTGCCCTGGACGGGCTACACTTCGACCATAAGGCCCATTGTGATGCCTAAGGATGTGAGGATGTGAGTGGAGTGGAAGCAATTTTTGTGATTTTTGAGGAATTGATAGGATATGCTGCTGCAGCCGACGATACGAATTAGGCTGATATTCATCTGGATTTCGTGAATGAAACTGCAGGAAACCTCATGCATAGCCGGTGACTTCGTTCTTGTCCATACGCCGACAGTTTAGTCAACTAACCACCCGTTTTTGTCTTAATAATTGACAAACTGCCGATGTCGGGATTCAAACCCATAACCTCCCAGTTTTCAAGTAGGCATACTGCGCAGACAAAACGCCTTAGACCATTCGGCCACTTGGACTGGGATCGAAGATAATACATCAAATGAAATTTATTCTTTTAATTTCAATAATGTACATTTTATTTTGTGATAATCATTTTCGATCAACAGATTTATAAATTTACTGAGAATAAGATTTTTAACTAACTATACAGTTGATAAATAGACTTATAGCAAATACAACATCTAGTTCAGAGAATTAATTCTTTCGTTTCGCCGTATGAACGTTTATACCTGGCCCGTAGTTAAATGAGCTACGTTTACTTTACTCGATTTACCCAATTTTCTCTCACTGTGTATACTCGAAAATATCAAAAATAATTGAAATACTTTTACTGTGGAAACATATTTTACAATTTTATTAAGAAACTACGAAACCTCCAAAATACAATTATAAATGAACAAACAAATTTATATAAGGTGTTACTTTACGTTTAAAGTTTCAAGCCACAAAAACCATTACATAATGTACCTAAAGTAAATACATACGGTTGTGAGAGGGTGAAAAATATAATTTGTAATGAATTATATTTAAAAGTGTACATGGCACGATAAATTATTGGATATATTTTCAAAAGCTCTCAACATGATGAATATATCAAGGTCAATTTTTTACAAAAGCTTTAAAAATATTTATTATATAAAAGTAAAATCAAAGTACATCGACACGTAAGTGCTCATAGGAATGTAAAATGGTCCATAGACGATCAGCTTTAACTTTCTGGTCTCTATTCCATTTTAATGAAAATATTGATCGTTTGTAGGCAGGTTGCAATTTGGTGTGAAATCAACGTTGATATGATTTTCTATCTTTGGTAAGGAAGCCTTATGTTCGCGATCTTATTATTTCGGGAAGGTGATGATTAGGTTTAAAACCTTATTTGTGAACTGATACTCTCAATTATACGTTTATATATACTCGTTCTGCTCGTAAGAGTGTTCCCCCCTTGATCCCGTGGCTCCACGTGACAGAAAATAACATTAAATGAATTGTAAAAAAAGTTGAAAAAAGTACTTACCAAAAAATACTTACTGTTAATTTTTATGGGGGGAATTTTTAGGATTTTTTGGGGGGAGATAATTTGATGGAAGGGGCGGTTAGAATGGGAGGTTTGGAAGGACTGCGCATAGATAGTCCTCACATTACAATTTTTAAGGGGTCGCGAAGAAAAAAATTATGTTTTTCGAATTAACCTGTTAATTTGCAGTTATTCTGCGTTGAAAGCAAAAAAACCTTCTTTCTAGCATGTAAAGTCGTAAATGGGTGATTTTTGGGTACGTTTTTGCTTTTTCAAGAGGGTGGCGATGAAAAAATTAAAGTTTATCGAATAACCCCATTAGTTTGAAGAAATTCTCTACCAAATGCAAAAAAACCCATTTTTCTACCATGAATAGAAGTTAAAAGAGTAGTTTACGAGGTTGTTTAAAAAAAAACCAAAGAACATATTATCTGTTTCTTTTTGGCACATGAATACTTGTATTGGAAAAAAGAGATGACTATTCGCTGGGTGCGCATAGTCATCTACTAATTTAAAAGTACATTGTCATCTACTAATTTAAAAGGAAGCTAAATAATAATTTAAAAGTAAGCTAAATAATTTAAAAGTAAGCGTGTGTTGTATGCATATGAAAAATTATCCGGGCTAGCTCTTCAAAATATATACAAAGATGTAAACCTGGATATCGATGAAATTATCAACGTTTTCCCGAAAAAGAAACGTAAGCTTGAATTTGTAATTTAAGTAAGCACCTAAATAAAATTATTTAATGTAAAATGTATACTAGCGTGTAATTTAATTTGATATCCTTTGAAGTTGTGAAAATTTCATCAAAATCGGTTCAGTAGTTTAGAGTCTAAATGTGACACTGTGATGTACATACAAACACACATTTATATTTGCAATTTTCGTGAGCGAACAAACTAACATTTTACAGGTTTATTAATTTACTAATGTTCGCCCCACGGCTTTGCCCACCTGGAACTATATACTGTACAAAATCTTGGTCAGGGCGTCATATATTTTGTAAACATCTTCTTTGTAGGAATACACTATATCGATCATGAGCGACTTGTTATTATTGTTATTTTTGGAGGCGGTGTCCAAATTTTATGTGAATTTCTCTATACTGACACCGCCTCCAAAAATAACAATAATTGTAAATATATATTTAAAATTTTTTGCTAAGGTGAACTAAAATTGACACAAGAATATGCAATTATTTTTTACTTTTTAGTGCATTTTTGGTTTTAGAATATTTGATTTTTGAAGTTGGGTTTCCATTTTGTCAAAATATTTTTAATTTCTCGCTTTTTAGTGACTTTAAAGTTCTATAACTGATGTTATTTGTTAGAATATGCATTTTGTTTTTTTTTTTGTAAAAATTGTTTTTTTGGGGTCGTTTTTTTTTGTAAAAAATGATTTTGAAGTCGGTTTTTAAAAAAATTTTCTTATTTTTCCATTATGAATGAGTATACCCTTTCTTAATATCCTTTTATAATGGGACCAATCTGAAATCATACCCTTTAAAACAAAAACAAAAATTCAAAATCGGTTCAATTTATGAACCGATTTTGAATTTTGAGGGAGTTCTGAGGTGACAAACATTTAAAAAAAAATAATAAAAAAATACAGACGAATTAAGAACCATCCTCCTTTTTGAAGTCGGGTTAAAAACTGAACTTTGTCAGTAATTATCAATTTCAATCAACAAATTAATAAATTTTACGTCAAACTATGGGATAATGCTTTCAACTGCACAGCGTAGTTTTAGTAAAAACATCGCGTGGTTCAGAGAACTGATGCATTCAGCTTATCGTATTATATACCTGTCGCGCATTTGAATTAATTACGCTTACTTACAAATACGGTTAGTGTTCATTCAGTTTCTTTTGAACACCAATTTGACTACAGTTAATATCAATATCCAACGCATGCTTGTTAAATAGTTGAAAAATTTAATTAAAATAATTATTTGAATAAGTAAATTAAGAACAAATAGTTGAAGCATACTGTAAAGATAAATCACGATCGGTATTCCAAATAATTTAACGTTTTATTTAAGAGTTGTAGAAACTTTGTATACGATTTATACAAATTTTATCTATAATAGAATACAATGAATATCAGAATATTTAAACTAGAAGTTGTGGTCGAGTCATTTAGTCGATAACATGCATTTAATTCACATTCACTAGATACAGAAATGAATCTAAAGGAACGTATATACAAGCCATTTATACTACTGTTGTTTAATTTATTAATAGTACTACATTACACTTAACTTCAAGTACAAGTGTGATGTAGAAAAATGTTTTAGTTTATGAGTTTAGTTTCTATAGTTAAGGTTATTGGGTCACTTGAATGATGTATAATCTTCAAAACCAATCGTATATTGCTGATATTAACACATAAAAAAACTAATTTAAATTTTTATAACGTTTATGGTGGTTGTCACTCAACAGTCCAGTGAAAAATTTTTAACTCAGATCCCTTGAAAATATATCAAGTTTGTCTACGAGATTGTTAGCTTTATATTTTTAACTTGACGGTATCTTTTACAACAATAATATTCTTTATACACATTCCTTCATATATCCCTTCCACTGAAGATAAAAGTCTAAATATGTTATACGGTAAATTCGGACAAGGGGAAAGGGGGGTTTAGAGGGAGGGGAAAACACAAAATTTGACATATCTCTCTTAATATTCGAAAAATCGAAAAATTTATAAGAAGTAAAGTTTTAGGTATTAAGTTTTACTGTAATTTTGAATCTTATCATTTTTACTGTTACACTAACATTTACAGAAATATTGACGGTTTAAGATTGAAAATTAAATTCCTTAATATCTCTGTACACATTAGAGTTTGAGCAAAAATGATAAGGTGATGAATTGTAGCAAACGTGATTTTCTACAACTTAATTTCTCACACATTTTTCGATTGTTCTAATTTTAAGAGAGATATTTTATATTTTGTGTTTTCTTCTTTCTTTATGCCCCCCTTGTCCCTTGACGTGTGTCATTTATTAATAAAATTGGCCTTGCAAATACTAAAAACATATACGACATTTAATTTTGATCAGACTAAAATTGTGACCGTTAGAAAGTGATTTATTTATTCTAAGGAAATTCGCAAAGTTGAAGCAGCTCCTGTGTAACGAATTTTTTTTATTTTTGTCTATTGATCTCTATTTTCTATCTACTTCTAATTGTCAAAGAGTAAATTACGACTAGTTAATTTATACTGATGATGACTACTGTGTAGTCGAAATACGTATTTATAATACAAAAACTTATCTAGGTATTTTAATTTTATTCTAAATATCTTGTTTCTAACTGTTCAGCAAAACAGTGTGGTAAAACATTACGAATTTTTTTACAGTTACTCTAAATATATAATTTCAATAGATATCAGTTTTTCATATTGGTGGTAAGTTCCTTCTGTACAAAATAATAAAATAAAGTTTGCCATTTTTCCGCGCTTCTACCATACTGTGTGTATAATAAAGATCATTTTTAAATGTAATTAGATCACGACGTTTGCTGTGGTGGATTGTCTTCAAATATTAACATCACATGTATTATATATTTAATTATTTATTGTTCAATTTTAAAACTCTTTGTAAATTTTAGCGATCGCGTTGCAACTACCTTAATATTACCGCAAATTATATGTGATCTTATAGTGAATACAAAATAATTAGTAATTTCAGTAAAAACCAAGAGAAAATAACAAGTAACGTAGTTCAGTATATGAAAAAAAGTTTCAAACAAATGTTTTTTAGTTTTAAAAGAGATACAAATTGTTTGTCTTTAAGTTTTTCTTCTCCCTCTAAAGATTTCAAACATAATCTGTACTCCCGCTTAGCGGGAGAATGGGCAGACCGATTTTGCCTCGTCTTGAACACGAAGTCACGTTCTAGAACTAACACTTAAGGCAACACTCACGGCTGTAGAGACGTAGAATACATTCTTCTGGCTCTAGAATACACAAATGGACGGGCGGACGGATGTACCTGCGGAAATGAATTAATTAGATCATTTTATAAACACCTATAACAAAAATTTGTTTTTGAAATCACTATTATCAAAGTCGGGGCTAAACTTATTATATCTTATATGTATATTATTTGTAAATGATGACCACTTTTTTAATTTGGTCTAGTGAATAATCATAAATTCCTAAATATGTACAGAAAATTGTAAATTGATTAGCAGATATATTCGTTAAAAAAATTTTACAATTTTATTTTTTAATAAACATGATTGCACCGATCCAACGTCCTTAAACGTTTTATTTTACAACATTTCAAATACCATAGAAAATCTGATTAAAAGCTATATACGAAGGAAATCATTTGGAGATCTAGGGTCAAAACTGTAATGCTAGAATAAAATTACGTCTTTTATTAGAGCGTATTAAGTTCAATATTAACTTAGACAAATCTCAGTTATCCGATTTTACGATGTTTTTGAGGACAAAATCGTATAATAACTTAATTTATAGCATTCGATACCATCTCCAGTACAGCCTTTCCAGTCGATGAATTAAACCCAATTGTCATAAATCTGTCTTATTCTTAAAATTTTACAGGTAAATATTTTGATTTATCGTTTGTCTTCTTAAATGACTTGATATTGTACCTAAACAAAGCTACTGGTTCATACACTCCCTCTTCTAAGAGTCCCTATTTTATTTTTCACTTATGTTTAGATCCTCACTTATGTTTCTTTTCCTGGTTTCTTTTCGAGGTTCGATTCCTGGTTGACGAGATAATTTTTTCATATCAATATTTAATTAAAAATCCAAAGATATTGGTATATAAATTATACACTAGTCTTCTACTGTTTGTCTTACGTAACCGAAATGGAATGTGGACAAACATCGTATTATTGACGCTTAAGTATACACAAATAAATATATATGAATAATAATAATACTTTTATTTGTTTAAGACCAATTACAGGTATACAAAACGTCATATATATATTATATATATACCCTGGTATATATTATATACTGGGTGTAAAATTCAAACGAATTTCTCAAAGGAAGGACTCAAAGGAAGTATTATAATATCGATTTGTTACAAAATCACTTAAATATTATTATAGAAGCTATAGTATTAGCGAAATTCAACATAATTTCCAAACAAATACTTAATCCCGGCAAAATTGACTTTATTTTTGAAAATATAAAAATACCAACAGTTCATTTCAATGGTAACGAACAAATGTATGAACTACTACGATTACAAGTTTATTACAAGCACACCAATATATACTTCAATATTCAAATTACAATCCTATCAAAAGTTAACTTTTCACATTATCATCTCATACCCGTACCAATTATCAAAACACAAGGATTAATACTCCCCAAACCGTATATAATAATGTGTTAGTTTTATGACAAATGTCCAAAAATAGAAGGAACATACTATTGTCCACAAGGAGCCTATAGTACAGGAATCAACCAATCAAAATGCACTGCAAATATCATTCGTGATTATCCAGCACAATGATCTTCAAAAATACTTGGAAATTAGTCAATCTGAACCAAACTATAGGTTACTTATAAACTCGCCATCAATTAATGTGACGTGTACATGCGAAAAACGTTGCGTATTGCCAACTGGAAATCAATCAATTATGAAATCAAATTACCATGGTGACATTTGTAATGCCTATTGTTATAAGTATAAAAATATTAAAAAATTTAGGAAATAATTATGTAAATATTTATGGAGTTGCAGAAAAAATGGTCTTCAAATACGTCGTGTATCTGAACCTATAGATAAGGTGATTGTGTAACAACATACAAATGAACGTAACCAAATCCAACCACAGAGACTTGGATAACTGACCTCTTATCAACTTGCAATTATTCAAATACCTATGAAAATGTTTAAGAATTTTCAGACGTATTTATTATTAAGAATCCTCTGTTATTATATGAGTCATGATTATCAATTCGTGATTTTAAACAACTTGAATAATATTATATGTTTGCTATTTAGTCCAATGCAATTCTTTACCTAACTCTATAATTATGTAACAAAAATATTACTTCTGTTTGCGCAATCAACTTTGCATACTGTGTGTATAGAAAATCCATATTTTATTTCACACGCATGTAAAATTTTATAATGTCTTATGTTATCTGTAACATTTAGAAATAATCGGGGTTTGTAAAGGCACTTTGAACATAGACTGAGAGCTTCAAAAACTGGTAGTGTCTTTAAGTACAAGATAGCTTGTGTCAAAAATTCCCGAATAAAACTAACTATTTTGGAATGTTACAGATACATAAGTCAGGACCTTCTAAAATCGTTCCGCATGTGAGAAATAAGATATACGTGTACGAAAATATTGCTGAGTCAATGAGATGAGCTATCAACTTTTTTCGATGACTAATTGTACCATCAATGACAGCCATAATAGAATAAATTTTTGAGAAAAATATGAAAACCTAAAACCTTGTTTCATGTTGAGAAATTTTCCGACTTCTAAAAATGAAGAATCTGTCTGAAGAATGGTCTGTGATTATGAGAAACTAAATAAAATCAATTTTTTGACATCCATAACGAAAGAAGATGTGACGTTCAAAACCTCGTTTTGAGCGTCGTTTTAAGCTAAAATGTGGTTTCAATTTATTAAGTGAGCCTGTCTATTTCCCACCCCTCCTTTTCATTTGTAGAGTTACAGATAAAACAAAAACTTGTCAGTTACAAAATTGTTCCTTTCAAATCTAATATACTAAAAAGCTAGAAGTGAATCTAATATATTATAAAGCTAGAAGTGAAGCTGACACACACTCACTCATCTATACGAATTCTAAGGCTCTTCTAGACATGCTAGAAAGATGCGGTTTTTTGAATTCGACGGAAGTTCAATTATTTCATTGCAACCTCCCGGAAAATTGGAAAGACACCCCCCAAAATTACGTTTTTCTGTTCTATACATTTTTGAAAGGTGAAGTTTTGACCAATCGACCCGAAATAAAGTCAAATTAACAGAATCTTTTGAAAATTTCATTAACTACATCGCAACCCTCCCTCCCCAAAAATGGGAAAAAACACCCCTAAAACTGCTCTTCTCACTTATATTCATGTTAGAAAGATCGGGTTTTTTCCATTCGACGTGGAACAGGTTCAAAATGACAGTTAAGCTAGTTAAAAACGAAAATTTTCCATCGCAACTCTGCGCAAATGGAAAAAACACCCCCAAAACTAACCTATTTCTTCTATTCATGCTAGAAAGATACAGTTTTTTACATTCAACGCTAAATAAACAAAATTAAAGTGGTTAATTTGAAAAACTTAATTTTTTTTCATCGCTATACCTCGAAAATAGTAATGTGAGAGCTATCTTCGTAGTCCCCCAAGCCCCCTCCTTAACCCATCTCCCCACAAAATTCACACTTAAACTCTCCAATTCCTCCCCTCCCTCCTAAAAATTATCCCAAAAATGTCACCCCCAAAAAATCCCACACCCTCCAAGTATTTTTTAAAACTTTTTTTACAATTCATGTAATGTTATTTTCTATGACAGACAGCCAAGGGGCCAAGGGGGAACCCCCTTGCAAGCAGAGCGAGTATACTTATATATAGATATAATTCATTATTGATAAATTTATGATATGTGTGTATTGTAACCAGCAAAAAACAAACTATCAATTTAAACATTTTAAGGATTTATATAAAACAAATATCAAGAAATTATTTCAATTTAAAGTTCTATTAAATGAGCTTAGCTTAAATAATTATTTCTATTAAATGAGTTTTAGTTTAAACTAAGGAATGTAAAATTAATTAATTTATTAGATTAATTTAAAGACATTAAATATATATATATATATATATATATATATATATATATATATATATATATATATATATATATATATATATATACATATATATATATATATCCCGTCAAAAATATCCTCAGACAACAATTTCCTGTCCAAAAATATCCTCAGCCAATAATATCATGAGCTTCTGATCATGAATTGGCTTCAGGAAACAAATAACAAGAACCACTTGACCACAGATATAAATTGAAAAGAAACACAATTAACGTAAAGCACATATCCCTGAGCAACAATCACAGCTCAATATATTGACATTATAACTTAATATTATAACTAACGTTTCGTTAATACTTAAGTAGCTTGTTATTATCGTATTTACTTACAACATTTTTCAAACGCTCGTCATAATCAATATAAATTTTACGCCTTTTTGGTGCAACATTACGGTCTGAATTTCGTTGCTCTAAGGACTGTTCAGTTGACTTCTGCTCAGAATGTAAAAAGTTTATAAATTTCCCAAGATCAGCATGAGATTCATGAACCAATGCAGAGATACGCGGAAAATCACGCAACGCACACTTATGAACATTCCGCAAGTCAATAATAACTTTACACTTGGTATAATAGAATATATGAAATTGTATATTAATTATTAATACTTTATACTTGGTATAATAGAATATACGAAATTGTATATTAATTATTAATACTTTACACTTGGTATAATAAAATATACGAAATTGTATATTAATTAGTAATACTTTACACTTGGTATAATAGAATATACGAAATTGTATATTAATTATTAAAACTTTTCACTTGGTATAATAGAATATACGAAATTGTATATTAATTATGAATACTTTACACTTGGTATAATAGAATATACGAAATTGTATATTAATTATTAATACTTTACACTTGGTATAATAGAATATACGAAATTGTATATTAATTATTAATACTTTACACTTGGTATAATAGAATATACGAAATTGTATATTAATTATTAATACTTTACCCTTGGTATAATAGAATATACGAAATTGTATATAACTTATTAATACTATACACTAGGTATAATATAATATACGAAATTGTATATTATTAATACTTAACACTTGGTATAATATAATATACGAAATTGTATATGATTTATTAATACTTTACACTTGGTATAATAGAATAAACGAAATTGTGTACTAATTATTAATACTTTACACTGTATAATAGACTATACGAAATTGTATATTAAATATTAATACTTTACACTTGGTATAATAGAATATACGAAATTGTATATTAATTATTAAGTTTTTTTATTCAACGTGGAACAGGATTAAAATTACAGGATTATTTTATAATAGTAAATTTTCCCACCGCATCTATTCGCAAATGGGAAAAACACACCCAAAACCACCCTTTTTCTTCTAAACATGCTAGAAAGATGCGGTTTTTTTGCATTCAATCCAGAATAACTGCAAATTAACAGGTTAATTCGAAAAACCTAATTTTTTTCATCGCTACCCCTTGAAAATCGTAATGTGAAACCTATCTTTGCGCAGTCCCTTCAAACCCCGCATCCCATACCAACGCCCCCCCCAAAATTATCCCCCCCACAAAACCCTAAAAATTCTCCCCATAAAAATTCTGCTTCCGAAATAATTCCCCTCCCCCCATTAATTCTCTAATGGTAAGTACCTTTTGGTAAGTATTTTTTTCAACTTTTTTTACAATTCATGTAATGTTATTTTCTGTGACGCGGAGCCAATGGGTCAAGGGGGGAACCACCTGGCGAGCAAAGTGAGTTATCAACTAAAACTTCATTTGGTTTTTTTTTTGTTTTAAATTAAAAAGCAGAAATTATAATATTTTTATAATGATTCTATTGTATCACATCTATATACAGACTATAATAACTTAAATATATAACCGAATAATGACTAAAGTATTATCGAATCTTTGAAGATTTCTTGATGGCAAAAATACCATCACCATAAGCGGTAAATTATGTACTGCTATAGCTTGAAAAAGTAATCTGCTATGTGAAAATGTCCCATCGAAAATGGAACAATGCTCGAGTTGTCTTTTGATATTATTGAATTTTTCTCAAAAACGATTCTTTTTTAATAAAGTGGCGGCTATCGAAAAAATATGTAAATTGTATTTTATAATTCGACAATTTTAAAATATAACCCATCAATTGAAATTATAAGAAAAGTTAAGTATAATATTTCAATAAAATTTATTATTTTTAACATACTGATTATATTTGTTGATCTTTATATTTTGATTGTTTTGTGGCATTTAATAACTGATCATTAAAATCTGTCTGATTTGTCCATTTTGTTCATAAAAGTACTTGATGGTATTGTTTGATTTTTGTTATTCATGTTATAAATGTTATTCATGTTTGATTTAATGTTATTAATGTGGCGTTCCTTTTTTAACCCGACTTAAAAAGGAGGATGTTCTCAATTCGTCTGTATTTTTTAATTTTTATTTTATTTTTTTATTTTTTTAATGTGTGTCACCTCAGAACTCCGTCATTTATGAATCAATTTTGAATTTTTTGATTTTGTTTTAAAGGGTTTGGTTTCCCATTGGTCCTATTGGCACCAAATCGCATTCTGATGAGGGGATCCCGGAAAATCGAGGAAAATCCTCATTTTATATGTGATAAAATAAGATAATTTTTTTAAAAACCGACTTCAAAAAAATTTTTTACAAAAAAAAACCGACCCCAAAAAAAAAAAAATTTTACAAAAAAAAAAACAAAATGCATGAAAAAAAAAACTGAAAATCTGTTATGAAAAGATGCACTAAAAATTAAAAAAAAAGAAGAACGGATAAAAAAAAATGCACTAAAAGTTAGTAGGTCGTTTAGTTGGTCTACCCATATTTAGACAAATAAAATAAGTTATAGAACTTATATAGTAACTTCAAAGTCACTAAAAAGCGAGAATTAAAACCTATTTTGACAAAATGGAAACCCGATTTCAAAAATCAAATATTCTATGACAAAAAATGCACTAAAAAGTAAAAAAATAATTGCATATTCTTGTGCCAATTTTAGTTCACCTAAGCAAAAAATTTTAAATATATATGTACAATTATTGTTATTTTTGGAGGCGGTGTCCAAAAGTTTTGTGAATTTCTCTATGCTGACACCGACTTCAAAAAGAACAATAATTGTACATATATATTTAAAAAAATTTTGTTTAGGTGAACTAAATTTGCCACAAGAATATGCAATTATTTTTTTACTTTTTAGTACATTTTTTGTTATAGAATATTTGATTTTTGTTGTCGGGTTTCCATTTTGTCAAAATAGGTTTTATTATAATTTCATAGTTGATTGTGCCTAATCTAATCGGTTTTCAAAGAAATGTTTCCCACGAAAGTTAATATTTTTATGACGAATGACTTTCATTCGAGATATAAATAAACTACGAATTTTGAAAAAAAAACGCTACTTTTGTGGCCATGTACACTATCGACTCCAAAATTGTCGGTTCTTTTTCAAATTTTCACAGTCCATAAGTGTTAAATACAATTGAATATAAATAACTTTTGAATACAAAAAATGAAGCCATTTTTGAAGTCAATAGTGGTGAAAAAAAATATGTTGTGAACTGGCTCACAACGTTTATACAATTTGCTCATTTGAAAAGTTACTAGCTAAATATTTTTTAAAGTATGCATTTAAAAAAAATGTTTTTCACAAAAGTTTCACAGTTTTAATAGGGAACATATTGCAATAATTATATTTTTGTTTCATGCATCTGTGTTTCATGCGTGGTATATTTTATCTTTTAAGACAGGGACAATCTCTAAATACAAAAACTGTTTATCTCGTAAAAATATACGTTTTGTTTGAAACTTTTTTTTCTTACATCATCTTTGGTGTAAATATGGCGTAAATTTTGTATTTACGCCAGACGTATCGAAAATAAAAGAAAAAAAATTTCAAAGAAAAGTTGTTAGTTCTTTTTATAAGAACAATATTTTTTAAGAACTCATAGAAACAAACAACTCATGTTTGAAACTTTTTGTCATGCATCCAATATTTTTGGCGTAATTACAAAATATACGCCACATTTACATAAAAAATAAATGTATGACAAAAAACTTTCAAACAAAATGTGTTTGCTTTTATGAGATAAAAATTTATTGCATTTAAAGATTTTCCCCATTCTACACCGTTTTTTATATTAAAATAAAACTTGGAAACTTTTCAAATAAACACACTGTATACTAGATATTAGATTATCAAATGATAATTAATGAGAGCTCTAGGTTTTTGAAATAAAATTTCAAATTCGCCCCAATACCTAGATCTGTTTTGGAATTATAATTACGTATTTCGACTACAAAGTAGTCATCATAAGTATAAAATTGTTTGTCGTAATTTACTCTTTGACAATTAGAAATAGATAGAAAATAGAGATCAATAGACAAAAATAAAATAAAAATTAAACAAAATAAATTAAAATATAATAAATTTTATTGAAATTACTCTTGTTAAAATTGCTTTCATTCGATTTACTCTTTCTTGTAAACAAATTATTCGTTGCTAATTTGGTGACACTTTCACGACGTTTCTTGGTTGTGCCTTGCTTATATATGTTTGACCGACGTTTAACTCTATTCTAAGATCGCACTTTATTGGTGCTGAGTTATGCGTTGTGCAGTAAACTGGTTTTTATATTTTGACATCTTTAGAAAGAGACAGACGGCCATACCGACGATTAATTTTTCCGTAAAGTTTTGATTAGATCTGAATTTGAAACCGGTCCATTGTTTAAATTCATTATATTTCTTTTGAATTTTTGAATGTAAATGCTTTCGTATGCATCCAGTTCAGAAGGAATTTGTACTGCCTTTAAATGTTTTAAATTAGACTTGTCAATTTTATGGTCATTCTCTATAATTTGAGCAGCTACATAGGTTTTAGCGAATTTCCTGAAAGGAAATAGAGATATTGGTCCCGTACCGAAGTCAAAATTTCTCAAAAATTTCTTCAAATTTCCATCGATCCTACCTAGTAGATGTCAAAATTCACCATCTGTAAAATTTATATATATATATATATATATATATATATATATATCTATGGACATATGTATATATATATATATATATATATATATTATATATATATATATATATATATATATATATATATATATATATGTCTGTAGTCACTCTAGCGGTCACAGTTTTCATTTTATCGGAATAAAATTTGGTATTTGAGGCGCTTTTGGTATTCAAGTTCAGGTTCGTTAATGGATAAAATCGGACGAGGGGAAAGTGGGGTTTAGAGGGAGGGGGAAACACAAAATTTGACATATCTCCCTTAATATTCGAAAAATCGAAAAATTTATAAGAAGTAAAGTTTTAGGTATTCAATTTTACTGTAGTTATGTTTCTTATCATTTTTTCTGTTACACTAATATTTACAGAAATATTGACGGTTTAAGATTGAAAACTAAATTCCTCACTATCTCTGTACACATTAGAGTTTGAGCAAAAATGATGAGATGATGAATTGTAGCAAACATGATTTTCTACAACTTTATTCCTTACGCATTTTTTTATTGTTCTAATATTGAAAGAGATATTTTGTATTTTGTGTTTTCTTCTTTGTTTATGCCCCCATTTCCCCTTCACGTATGACATTTATTATTAAAATTGGCCTTGCAAATACTAAAATCATATACGACATTTCATTTTGATCAGACTAAAATTGTGACCGCTAGAAAGTGATTTATGTATTTTAAGGAAATTCGCTAAGTTGAAGCAGCTCCTGCGTATTTCTAATCTGCCGGATTTCATGTGAACAATAAATATTCTTTTATAAATTAACATTATTAACACTGTATACTAACTTAAGTAGTTAATTTCATTGGAAATGGGCGTAGATGATGAATCCCCTCATCAGTGTTAAAAATATATGTTGTGAACATAGACTGTATATAGAGGTTTTGTACCTCATATTTTTTTTATAAAACTTGAGTGGGAGACTTATTTCAGTTTATATTTAGCATAACATGAAACACTGACTAAAATGTTATTTATAATAAGAAAAGTTCAGTTCGATCATGCTATTCGTGTACCTATGTATAATATATCCAATGCCAATCCCACATTTTCCTTAAACGTTAAAGTTGTTTCTTAGTTGTTTCAAACCTCATTCCAAACTATATTAAAAATATACCCTTTGTCATTACATTCACACCTGATTCACGCTAGATTCATCTTTGAGGAAAGACACATACACTCTCGCACATATTGTGTTTTTGTAATGTTGTGATAACGATCAGATTTCTTTGGAAACTTTTGAAGTCATTTTCAAATTAAATTTATTAAAACTTAAAGTACACATATGATATACATATTTATAGCGATGATGTACAGGGGTTAACATATACACACAGTGTAATATATATCGATTTTCCTCATTTATTTTTTACAATGAAAGTTCTTGATTCAACCAATAACATTCAAGGAAAAAAGGATTGAAGTTCTCATTTGTTCTTAGATACTACCCCCAAAAAATTATTTAGATTTCTGTTGAAAAGTGATAAAATTTTTTCCTTAGTAGGTATTTTAATATTGGTGAAATGTTTTAACTGCGTATGCTTATAATTTTGAGCTTCTCTTAAGGCGTTATGTCTATTTGGGAACTGGGAGGTTATGAGTTCGAATCCCGACATCGGCCGTTTGGCAATTATTAAGAAAAAAAAGAAAAAAAATTAGGGGGGGTGGTTAATTGACTAAATTGTCGGCGTATGGAAAAGAATGAAGTAACCGGCTATGCTTGTGAAGGTTTACTGAAGTTTCTTTCACGAACTCCAGATGAATATCGGCATAGTTTCTACCAGAGTCGGCTGCAGCACACCCTACCGATTCCTAGTCTGCACACAAAAATTCCTGCCGCTACAATCTATTTATCTATCTTCTCCTGGAAAAATGTTTCCGAATGCTAACAACTCGGAAGGAACCAATTGATTATACTTACTGACCTTCTAACTGGCCTCAGTAAGCATATAAATCTCTCTCTCAAGCGGCATTTTAATTTGTTGTGGGCAAATCTCCAACCCAATGAAATAAATAAATAGTCACTAACATATAGCGTAGCGTTTTTTAAGACTATTGGACTCATGAAACACCTTTGAAGGAATGGTGGCACAAAAGATCAAACGGGCCGTATTGCAAAATCTTTTCAAAGACTTACTTCTAGTTATGGTGGGGTAAAGAGATAAAGGATAACTTTATATTGCATAGTTGTTCCATATTAAAATACTACAGACTCCAATAGTTTTTTGAAAAAACAGATAGGTGAAGAGATTTGACAACGAGGAGAAAATAGAATCGAATATATGTTTGTCACTGCATAAAAAAGAGAAGAAGTTGTGTTTGTCCTTTTTATTTTAAGAACTATATTAATTGCTATTCCGTTCCTGAAGGCAATATCGGCCATACATACATGACGTTGTTGGATTCACTATTTTATTTTTTACAGATCAGATTTTCGTCTTTACCTAAAGGTGGCCCTTGAATAATAGAATAAAATACGATAATCGAGGAGGTAGTTAAAAAATTCCATAATAAGAAATCTTCGAAAAATTATATTTAATGCAAAAAACTCTTCAATTTTCACATGCGAAATAGCTTTCGATTTTTTTAAATCCTCTCGAAAAAGAGTCTCCATACGATTGATTTGCTCTTTTCAGATTGATTCAAGTTTCCAGGTTTTAATTGTCCAAAAAAAAAACTATTTTCAAAAGTTTTATAAAAAATTCGCCACGTAGGAGCTACGTATACTTGAGAATTGTTACATACAAAATTTCAATCTATACTGTCAGACTAAAATTGTAACTTCTACGCCGCGCACAGACACGTGTTCACACACATAGATTCGATGATCATTTGAAAACATTTTTCAGAAATCAATTTATTAGTACAGAATCAAAAACCACCAAGTCCTTTTTCATGGGAAATGGCAAGTACAATTTTTATGAACAGTGATACCATTTATTACGAATAATTCTGTATAAAAAAATATAAATTGAATTTTCGTAGTAACAGAGTTATTTGTTGAAAAAATCTCCTTCACAAAACTCTTGTCACACCCACCACTTTGGTAAAAGACCCTTTTTTTTAAGCGGCATCAATGAATGTCTGCACGAATTCATTCCTTGAACCAAAAATGCGATTCTCTGAATTTGTCGTCTACGTTATACGGGGTGTTCTGAAATTCATTCAAGAAAACTATACCACGGTGTAGAGCTGCGAAAAACAAATAAAAAAGTTTAGTAAAGTTTTTCGATTTGACGCCTATTTTTAAGATATCAATTAAATGTAATCAATTAAACAATTAAACATTCATATACCAATCACACAGTGTAAGGAGGCGTGGCCTCAGCAGTAGATCGTGGCGCTTTACCTTTAAAAGGCTGGCAGACGGTAAGAGGCCCCGTTTCCTTACACTATGCACTCTGTGATTGGTTAAATTTATCAATGTTAAATTGATTGTATTTAATTGATATCTTAAAAAATAAGCGTCAAATCGAAAAACTTTATGAAATTTTGTTTGTTTTTTGCAGCTCTACTCCATCATATAGTTTTCTTGAATGAATTCCAGAACACTCTGTATATACAAGATTCGAGAAGAAAGGAATACTACTTACACGCATGCGTTAACACAGACCAATTAAATTTCGTTCAAATGCATAATCCAGGAAAATTTTATTTTCTTCATATTATTTTTGTACATAAGGGTGTCGTGTATTATTAGAGTACACATCACAAGGGTCGAATCAAAAATAAACAATTTTTTAGTCGATTTTAATCTAAAGAAGAAAAAATTAAAAAAGAGAGGATGCCTAAAGCGTATAAAAAAAATGTTATACATCAGTTTTTTTAGTTCATTTTATTCCCTATATCTCTTTAAGATCATATAGTCGGATAAAATTTTTTTTATTTCTAATTATATAAAATTTACAATAAATAACACTCATTGATTGATTAATATCTGGGTAAAACTATTGCACTTCGACCATATGGTCCATTGAGCTCTCCCTTCTACCTCAGTCTGACGACACTCGCTCTCCCATATGTTGGCAATAGCCTGGAGTTTGTTTATCAGGTCCTTCCGAAGGTTCATATATTCGGGGTGAGATGCAATATTCTGTATCTGCTGTAACCCAGAGGTTCGCAGTCAAAGATTATGTGGCTGGATCTTTCTTCCCCCTAACCACACAATCTGCACACAATGGACCAGTTATGGAGTCCCATTGTGTGCAGATGCTTCCGCGTGGGATAATGCTCGGTAATGAACCCGATAACCCTCCGCAGTTGCATCTTGCTCAGCTTCAGTGCATCGAGAGATAACCTCTTTGTTGCACTCTGAAGCAGTACCTTCCCAAGCTCTTGCCGTGGTACTTTTTCCCAGTGATCACGGAGTTTAGCATTTGAACACACGTTGATCACCTGTTTATGAAGGGCATTCCGACTTCCTTCTTTGCTAAGGTATCCGCTTTTTCATTTCCTTTGAAACCACTGTGACCTGCCAAATTTCAGATGTTCCTCCAGACAATCCTTGACTACCCATGAGGTGACCTCAGTTCCAGACAAGGCTTTTAAAGCAGCTTGACTGTCCGACAGAATACATACGTTCTGGTTTATGTAGCCTCTGCGTAGGTTCTCACCGATGCAAGCCAGTATGGCGTACACTCTTACTTGGAAGACCGTGGCATATTTCCCCAAGTTGAGGCTTACGTTTGCTTTTGGTCTCTCACCGTAGATTGCCGCCTCGGTCCCTTCTTCAGTTTTGGATCCATCTGTATACCAGAAGATTCCTTTCCTGAGTTAGGATGGTTCTCCTTCCGACCACATGACCCTATCACATACTACAGTGAAAGGTTTTGAGAAGGAGTATGTCTTGGGAAGTATATTTGTGCCCATTTCAAAGACGGGGTCTGAGATAATTGATGTTCCCACGATACTTGCATGTCCAACCTGATTTATCATAGGGATTAATGTGGAAATTATAAATCGCCATTTGCAGTGGCCGCCGTATTGGATTTAGAATGACGTCACTTTACTTAATTTGTTTCGCTCATCAAGCCCTTTCATTTGATACCCATATCATAGGGGTTAACGTGGAAATTATAAATCGTTATTTTGCGGCGGCCGCCATATTGGATTTCGATTGACGTCACTTTACTTAATTTGCTTTGCTCATCAAACCCTTTCATTTGATACCCATATCATAGGGGTTAACGTGGAAATTATAAATCGTTATTTTGCGGCGGCTGCCATATTTGATTTAAGATGAATTTTTTTGGTAATATAATAAAATTTTAAATAATTCATAAGTGCTTTAGTTCGAAACGATTTATCTTGATATCAAATCTGGATATACTCGTATACTGAGTTTTTGAAAAGTTTTAAACAAAAGTTGTTTATTTCTAAAAAGGCATTCTTTTCTTCTATCTCGTACGCATTCAAAGGTGGATATTTCCCCCCTGCCTATTCACGATGTTGCAGTTACTTTTTAGCTCTAGAACGCACAAAAATTTCAGTTCGGTATTTTTCCATTTTCGAGTTATCATGTTCACGGGCGGACGATCAGAAATGCGGAAATGGACTTACAACGTCATTTGATGAATACCTATACCAAAAATTTGTTTCTACGATCAATATTTTCAAAAACAGAAAGTATTTATCGACACGTCTGCCTGTCTGTCTATATGGCTGTCCATCTACCTGCCCGTAAGTCTGTTCACCTGCTAGCTTATCTGCTCGCTTGTCTGCCTGCCTGTAAAAACACAACTCGAACTGACATTTGGTGTGAGTGTTCTAAAACAGTTAGATCAAGTTCGTGAATGGAAACAATGTGGCCATTAACTCACGGCGTACCGTGCACTCATCAGAGGCAACACGGTACATATGCATCTTTGAATTTAAAAAAAAAAAAATACTTTTTTAAAATAAACAAACTATTGCCTAGAACATTTTTTCATAAATTGAATAGTTTCTCCGCAATTTCAGCTCAAACATCTGTAGTTATCACTATATACCGGGTATATACGGATGTATATACCAGGTATATAATTATCTCAGTTAGTTGTGATTTTCACTTGTTTTTAGTTTTATTTTCTTATTTTATTTAAATAAAAGGATTTTTTCTAAGATAAACTTGTATGGTACTGACGATTATTGTAATTAGCCGTTCGGTTTTGGATACACTAATTAATAATTCTAATTCTATTAATGTTGATTCTTCTCAATTCCGAAACATCCTGTACAGTTGTATACACAGTAATAGTCTTGCAACACTAAAATAAGAGTTCCAAAGGAAGTAAAAATTGACAGATTTCATTTAAGATAAAAAAAAAGTATTTCAATTCACTACTATCGTAATCATTGTGTGGCGCAATATTTAAAATGACACTTTCAAACTTGTATTTGTTATAATAATAACACATAAACTGGCACATATGAACAAACATACATACAAACGAATGATATATTCGGTTGACTATAAGCGTATGAAGGGAAGGGGTGGGTGATGTTGATGATGATGATGTTGAATGCCGTTTAGTTCGTTATAGTAGTGTCGAGTACTAGTGTGCAGCTTATGAGCTAAAATGTTATAAAAACACAACAAATATTCGACGCGGAAGTTTTTCGTATAGAAATGAGTTTCGAAAATCATTGTGACAGAAATATAAAATATTAGATGCTTATACAACTTCACTACTCTAAACGAAATAAATGAATTGTAAAGACGACCACTTATGGAATGTACTTATTACCCACAGATTTATTTAAAAAGTTTCATTCTTTTGTAAAAGAAAATATTATATATTACTTTTAACGATGTGTAAATTACTAACATATTTTCTCTTACTATCCGTATGAATTAGTAATTTCGAAATGTGAAGGGATTCATTTAAGGAAGAATAAATAATATTTATGTTTTTATGTGTGTTTTTATGTGGGACAACAAATAACATAGTTTTGTGTTGTGGTACGATAATTGGATGAATTTTAGAACCAAATATAAATATAAAATTTGAGCAGCTTTACACGGAACTTGAATGGTTAAGGGGTAAATAAATACACCGAAGAGCTATATTTTCTGTGCTTTAGACGTTGCAAATAACATTATCTTCTGTCATTGAATTCTGTCTTTAAGGTATACGTTGTCTTATGATTATGATATCTGTCAAGATCATTCACTCGATGACAATGAATTAGCTTGATTCTTTTTTCGAACTCTACTCGAATATTCGATCTTCGTGAATGTTGGATACTCCAGTCGCTAACTACTTATTTAAAAAAATAAATTCGTAATGGCGCCAACTAACAGTGCAATTACTACTCGTGCGAACAGAAGTAAAGAAAATGCCGTGAATTATTGTGAAATATTTTGGGAGTTACTATGTGAAGTGACTTTTCATAAATTTTTCAACAAATTGTTCAGGAAGCTGTAACAAAAGCATTAAATCATGTACTTTAGAAATTAGAGAAGGTTAAAAAAGAACTATCATTGGTCAAAAGTAATCCATCTTTAGTTCTACAGCGGAGATGCCGATGCCGAAACAATTTTGAGGAAAAGGCTAGCTTCCAAAAATATTAACATTGCTCTGGTGCAAGAACCATATAAATATGCGAACGGCATTAGAGGTCAAATGGGTCGGGGTGTACAGGGGTCTTGACGCAGTACCTATTCCGCACCTGTGTGGTAGAGATATTACAGTGGCCTCGGTACGCGTTAATCTCTTGGGACAAGAGACGGAGGTGATTCTGTACTTAGCGTATTTTCCATATGACTCAGAATCACCTCTTCCTCCAATAGAGGTGGAAACGGTGATCGAATACTGTGAATCTCGAGATCTGTCGTTGATCCTTGGCTGTGACGCGAACTCGCACCACACGCAATGGGGCAGTTTTGACGTAAATTCTAAGGGTCGAGCTCTACTGGAATTCATTTCGGCCACCGGTCTGGAGATTGTCAATAGAGACAAATCTTCAACCTTTACTAACAGAATTTGGTCAGAGGTCATTGACACTACTCCCTGAGACTGTTACAGTTTCTGTCGGGGTGGAAAGTTTCATTCACCCTCCATATCTGATCATAGACACATTGGTTTTAATATGCACACCAAAGAGGTACTCATCTATTGTATTTGTGTGAGTACTCCCCGATACAGTGTGATGAGCGTTTGCATCGCATCCCATGATTAGTTGGTGGTTTTTTGCCTCACAAATGACATACATTATCAAAGTATTAAATTGTCATGTATCTGCCAATTACTCACATATTTCTAGAACGGGTCATTATCAATCGTTTTCCCTTGACATGATATGTACTTATTACACTAGTTAATGAGAAAATTTATTTAGTTAGAATTTATTTAGTTAGTAAGTTTTAATGACACGATAAATATTTGTTATTTATTTACTTTCAATTAGGTATAAATTATATACAGAGACCACACACATCGGTGATGTACAACTGGAAAGTATCCAGCGGACGCAGATAGTTTGAATAAACAAAATGATTTATTGAACTACCAACAAAATGTGCCATAGAGTGTCATGGAGCATTTGGCGTATATTTTCTTTAAGTTATGTTAGAATTTCTCGTTGCACATAAACCTCCTGATATGTGTCCATCTAAAGCTTCGAAATGTAAACGATGAAAAGGGGCTTAAAATGTACATTATGTTGGGTTGAAAATTATTAAAATTAATTTTTGGGACCTCAACTCATAATTCTAAGTACAAAATGTTGCAAAGGAAAAATATTTAAGATATAATATTTTTCTTCTTACTGAAAGATTTTTTTTGTATATAAAAGAATACAATTATAATCGAACAAAAATATAATCTAATTTTGATTTTTTTTTTTAACAAAAGGTTTAAAAAAAAAATTAAATGAACAAAAATTTATTTTATCTGTTTTGAAATTATAAATTAAATTTTGCTAAATAATATTTATACATACAAGTCTAAATAGCAAGCTGTTGAATTTAACAAACAACTATTATGTTATTCTGTATTTTGTAAATTTTTAACTGGTCATACTGACATCAACTGGTCATAATGTCATACTGACATTAGCCGTGCGTGCTTAATAGACATCCTAGAGAGGGGTATCATGGTATCGAGGGTTCGTATCGCAGTCAAACTAATATAATTTTTAATATAATTCTATCCATTATCGGTCCATCTGAATGAGTAATTATAAAAGTTTCTATTACAAATTATTTTTTCAAAAACAATATTCTCAATTAGTGTAAACAAGCATCCTTTTAGAACAATCCACAGTCTCTATATAAGCAACGGGATTCACCAGTTCAAGAATCAGTTCTAAATTAACATTTCATTAGTGGAAATCAAGTTTAAATTTGACAGTCGTTCTATTAAAGTATAAAAATAACATTTGTTCAATAATAAGTCAGTTTAAAATTAACATTGTTATACTTTATTGTAAAGAGAAATAGACTCCAGTAATTGTGGGAGTAAATTATATTACAAATTTTTTTTATCAAATAAAATCCTGGTTTGAGTAAAATCCAAAAGTTTTTTATTTTTAATTTTGTTGTAGGTTCTACAGCGCTCTTTTGGGAGCTAAAGATAGCCAAGATAACTCGACACATAGAGATAGAGAGAGATCTTGTAGACGTCCAGTCTAGCCATTGAGATACTTAATTTGCATCCGTGTTTAAATGTTCACACACCATTTAGCATAATGTTGGTCCTCAACTAATTTATACACTAATTTATAAATATTCTCTTATCATCTTCGGTCATACATTTTTGCCTAGATGTCGACGATCTAATTTCTATAAATATTTTAAACCAGAACACCATCTTAAAATTTCTAACTTCCAAAATGTCACCCCATTCTAGACAACTTTGGTCGACATTTATTTCACAAGATTTTTCTTGGGTTGTTATTAAGAAACGTTTGTTTAAATTGTTATCCGCTTCAGTGCTTCATCAACTTATCGATAAACATGTAAGACGAAAACAACCTAACGAAAATTTTTCTACATTCGCTTCAAATATACGTCGTTATACTAGAATCCTTTGTCCACATTTTAGTCCAAAAGAAGTGATTGAAATCAGATTCTCTCATTGGAAGCATTCTATCTTTGATCTCTTAAAATTATATCCAATACCCGAAAACTAAGATGATTTGGACAAATTATGTGTGAAAATCGAAGAAATTCCATCACGTATACTTGATTTTGTCAAAGGTTCTGATTTTAAATCCCCAAATTTCCAATTCCAGTCCGTCCGTCAGTAATGCTCAAACTTTTGAGAGCAGCATCAGGGGCTTCCTCAATGGGAAGTTAGTTCTGTGGAATTTCTGGGGTCAGCTTAATCCACTTATTTCGCTATTAATTTACATTAATACTTTCTTACTTCAACCTTTCATTTAATTAACCTGCACTTTAATTATCTCTTTTCTTAGCTACACATGATATCTATTTATTGTTTTTGGTATGTAGTCCCCTTTTTTTTCTTTTTGTTATATAATTATGTTGTTTTTTACGTAGGAAAAAGTACGAGGTGCACGCCCACGAGCTATTGATAGATAAACAAAAAAACAAGTCTAAAATTCGTACATGATTCTTCCATAAAAAATTTGACCCGATAAAAATCGCGAAAGTGAAATCTTAAAATTAAATTACCAGCCATACTGTGCTTTTTTTAAAATTTTTTCATATATACCTTCGAACAAATAGTATGTTGGAGGTTGGATGAAAATAAATGAAACACACAAATAAAAAAATAAAAAGAAACGTTAAAGATATGATTGATCTTTATTAAATGAAATATGTAAAAATGCCATAATGAGCTTGTTGATAGTTACTAAGGTAATGAACATAAATAATTACCCGTATAAGTGGAGGAGTAGGTAGTGGAAATGCAAATGTTTCTAAAAGAAAGCATATTTAATTTTAGTAGCGAGACCGCTACAAGTAAAGGTAGATTGCGACACATCTTTAAGATAAATAGTAGATCTTATACACACAAAGTTAGCCCCCCCTCCCTGGTATATATAAATCGATAATTCAATCTGAATTTGTTATACTTGACTTAGTTCGTAGCATTTACAACTTTTTCGAAAACGGTTATTTATCTCATTTTTGGGTCCCCCATTTTTGTAAAACATATGGTGATAAAATATTGAATTAATTCTTTTGAGATAATGTAAAATTACCCACATGCAAAATTGTAAAGTTCCTAGGTCTTATAGTCTTTGAGATTAGTTTTTAGGTATAGAGAAATAGGTATCAGAAAGAGGTGATTCAAGAAATGTACATACAGATCTAAAATGTAATCGAAAAAGTACACCGGTGACTATTTTGAAAGGTTTATTTCAGTGGTACTAAATAAGTAAGCCAGTTAAATTGTAATTTACCGTTTTCTATTGTACAAACAAAATAGGTCTGAACTTCGCCAGTACTATCAACACCAAGAAGCACATAATATATTTAGTATGAAGAAAAAAAAAACATGATCTGCATTTTCCTTTACAAAGCAGAATTGAAATTGTTTTTTACCACATTCACCAGGTGTGTTAGTGTTTTTTTTTATACTTTCATGTATATTAATGATTTAAATTGCTGTATATCAGAAAAAAATCATACCCAATACCATTATCCATAAAAATTCCAACGAAATACTGAACGACTTGCAAATTGAAGGCGCACATGTGCCAAAATTTGAACCATCCCCCATGGAGGGAATACCAAATAGACACAAACTTAACACTAAATAACCTTCCTAAATCTTTAACACGTGTCACAAATTTTGGAGTCTTACAAGACAAAATAATTACAACCTCTTGGAAACAAGTGGAAACATTTTTTTTATTGGTTCCTAGATCGTACGTCAGGTTTTATGTTCAAAGAGTTTATATTTCCCTATTTTACGTAGTAAATGAATAAAAAGATAATAAAATGTTAAAAGTATCGAGTTTGTGGTATTAATCAATATAAGTAATTGCAGCCAATGATTGTGTATATAGGTTTTAATGCCAGTCGTATGAGATATTTAATGTTACACAAACAAATTCTTTTTATCCTGAGACATTCAACTCAGTATTTTAACTTATTAAAAAAGTCGTTT